>JAHRHZ010000035.1:22420795-22503376 GCA_024137785.1 Ginglymostoma cirratum
CAGGAAAACTTGACGTTTCGGGAAGGGTTTAGGCCCGAAACGTCAAGTTTTCCTGCTCCTATGATGCTGCTTGACCTGCTGTGTTCATCCAGCCCCATGCTTGTTATCACAAAGAACATAACCTTGAAATTATGCCTAAGATTGTGCAGGACTGATAGCAAACATTTTTCACAAACAGACTGGAAACTAATGAAGGTCAGTAGGTGATAAGTGATTGGGATTTGATGCGTGTGAAGACAGCAGAGTTTTGGATTGTGATATTGCACAGAAAAGGTAAGTTAAGAAGCTGCCAGGAGAACATGGAATTGTTTAGTCTGGACATGACAAATTGAGGCAGTTGCTATTAGTTAGTGTCAGAGGTCAGCTCTGAATATCAATTACCCCAAGAGTCAAGATTATGCCCAAAGCGATGCCTCTTCAATATTTGATTTTTGTTTGTATAATCACCAATAATGTTCACTGTGAGCTTTAGGTGCTTAGTTTCCCCAAGACACAAACAGGATCAGGTAGTCGACCTGTCCTTGTCCGTCCTCTTTTCAGATAGTTGTCTAGGCTATCCCACGTCCTTATCTAGCTGCATCAATGGTCCTATGTTCTCTGAGCACCATGTTAAATAATTCCCGCCCTGCCCTGTGCACACTTTCTGATTGGCCCATTTCTAGGATAGCAGCAGGCTGCGATTCGTTGATTCACTTTTATCGTGAGCAACCCTCCCTAGAGCAGAAAGGTGCCTGCAACAACTGGCCAACATCCTTTTAGACCAGTTTAATTTCATGGAAACAAGGGTCTGTTGGTGTACATATGGGGATCACATGCTGCTTACTCTACTGTATTGAGTGATGAGGGGTAGCTCAATGTCCCAGGTTAACAAAGCAGCCATAAAATTCTTTCTTACTCAGTGGTGTTCTGCACATTATAAAAGTTTTAGGCAAAGCAACCCAAAACTACAAGGCTGTACATATACATTTATACGTAAATGTATACGTAGAAAAAAAAATCACTTGCCCTTTGTTAAGGCATCCGAATAGCCTTAGCACCAAAACAGACATGAAACCAACATTCATTTGTAGAAGTTAACAACATTCATTGTAGATGTTGTGCACTTGGTGGTTACAATTAGGTCAATGATTCAGCCTAAACTCAGTTCTAAGCTCAGCATTTGGTCATTTTTGGTCAGGCTTCACAGGGGTCTTTGCATTTAGACACATTTGCCGTTCCCATGCACCCCAATAATCCTACATCTCCAATTATTTGGCATTGGCTTAAGTAGCCCCTGCCAAGTCTGGTCACAATGCCATCAAATAGCAACTGTGAGGCTAGCCCATCCCTACGTCCGCAACAGGCTCCTTCAATGCAGTGATCTACTTAATATATTCAAAATGCAGCAGCTGCCCTACAAAAACAAGGGTGAAGAGAAACAGCTGATGGGCTAAGGCAGAGATGGAGTGAGCAATATTAAGAGTTGGAAATCTAGGTGATGGAGAGAACGTGGGGTCAGAAAATTAGCTCAGGATCAATCAGAATGTACAGTTTACAAACATTCTGCTGCATCTCAGATCAGTAAAAGAGAGGCGGATGGCAATGCTGGCAATAGAATGGAGTTTATGTTAGATCAAAAAAAAATCTTTTTGGTCTCCGCCTGGTTTTGCAAAATAATAACTGTTGCAGTACAATGTAATTCACTGTAAGTGAAACACTTTGTGTCATAATAAGGTAATATATCATGTAAATTAGTATTCCTACCAGCTGATCTCAGCAGTGACAACATTTGAGTTGTAGCTGGATAGGGAATAAACCCCCTCCACTACTCCCAATTTCAGACAAGCACCTTTCTTCCCAAATGTTCCCAAATTAAGGTTTTGGAATAGATTCGCAGCACAAGTTGTGGGTGTTGAGGTTGGTTGGCTCGCCGAGCTGGTTTGTTGTTCCGCAGACGTTTCGTTACCACGCTTGGTAACATCCTCAATGCAGCCTCCAATGAAGCGTCGGTGTGTTTTCCTGCTTGGTTTTTAAACTCTCGGGTCTGCTGAGATGGATTGCCTCACTTCCAGCTTTCCTTCATAGTGTAACGTATATGGGGTCGAGTTCAATGTCTTTATTAGTAGCCTGCTTCATGGAGTGCCATGCTTCTAGGAATTCTCGTGTTTGTCTCTGCCTAGCCTGTCCCAGTCGAAGTGGTCGTTCTGCTTGTCCATGTGGATTGAGATGAGTGAGTATTGGTCGTGTCTTTTTGTAGCCAGTTGGTGTTCATGTACTCTTGTTGTTAGTTTCCTTCCTGTTTGTCTGATGTGGTGTTTCTCACAGTCTCTGTAGAACTTGACTCCATATAGGTTCCACTACGAAGGAAAACTGGAAGTGAGACAATCCATCTCAACAGACCCCAGAGTTTAAAAACCAGGCGGGAAAATACACCAACGCTTCATCAGAGGCTGCACTGAGGATGTTACCAAGCACGGTGATGAAATGTCTGCAAAACAACAAACCAGCTCGGTGAGCCAACCAACCTCAATGAGCCCTTTATTGTGTGAGGTTGCCAATTTACAAGCTACTTCATGGTTTGGCTCAATGTCCACTTTGAATTGCTCTAACCAGCTGAAAGAACAGTCTACAGTACACAAGGCGGCCATTCAGCCCATCAAGCTTATGCTGGTCAAAAACTACCTAACTATTCTAATCTCCTTTTCAAGCACTTGGCTCACAGTCTTGTATGTGTTGGCATCACAAGTGCACATCAAAATACTTCTTAAATGTTACGAGGGTTTCTGCCTCTGTCACACTTCCAGGCAGAGTTCCACAATTCATACCAGCCTCTGGGTAAAAGCATTTCTCCTCACATTCCCGCTAAATCTCTTGCCCATTACCGTAACTCTAGGCTCCCCAGTCATTGATACCTCCAATAAGGGAAGAGTTTCTTCCTATCTACCTCATCTCTGCCTCTCATAATTTTGTACATCTCAATCATGTTCATCTTCAATTTCCTCTGTTTAAAGGAAACAACTCCAGTTTGTCCACATCTCTTCAGTAAAACTTTCCAGCCCAGGTAACATCCTGGTAAGTCACCTCTGCAGCTTCTCCAGTGCAATCAGATCCCTCAGAGAATGTGAATTCCAGAATAGCACACGATACTCTAGTTGCGGCCTCAACATTTTACTCCGTTCCAGTAAAATCTCCCTGGTTTTAAACACTGTGCTGCAGCAAATAAAAGCAAGTAGCTCATAAACCTTCTCAACCACTTTATCCAACTGTTCCATTACCTTAAATGACTGATGGAGATGCTCACTGATTTCCCTCTGATCTTCAATGCTTCCCAGAATCCCACTGTTCATCGTACATTCCCTCGCCTTTGTCTGTCTTGCCCAAGTGCATCACCTCACACTTATCCGGATTGAATTCCACTTGCTACTGATCAGCCCACTTGACCAGCTTGTCAATATACACCTGCAATCTAAGGCTATGCTCCTATTTACCAATCCACCAATTTTCGTACCATCTGGAAACTTACTGACCAACTCTCCTACATTCAAGACTAAATTGTTCATACATACCACAAACACAACGGCCCCAACACTAATCCCGGCAGAATCCTATTGGATACAGGGTTTCCAGTCATAAAAACACCTTGCCCGTCATCCTCTGCTTCTTGCAACTCAGACAGGTTGCTTGAATATTTCCATCTTCGATCCAAGCCTCAATCTTTTGAGGTGAGTGTATAATTTCCTAACTCACAGCATTTTATTCTTATTAATCATTATTATAAAGCCCCCATTAACTATATAATAAATTGATTTACCTTATCTCTTCATTGTAATACCTGAGACTAAGTTTAAAAGCAAAATGATCAGTGACGATTATGATGTCATAAGATACGTCACTAGCAGCCACTCATGTCACAACGTTAATGACAGATGTAAAGAAAACCCTAAGTTGCTGTAACCCTTCAATTCAAATTAAAAACTTCAGCCAATGTAAACCATTGGGCAATTTATGGGAATGAGCCATGCAGATTAAAACAAGGCCCAAAATTTGGCCATTTGAGCCTGCTCTGCCATTCAACATAATTACGGCTGATCATGCAACTCAGCATCACATTCCTGCTATCTTGTGGACCCTTCGATCACTTCAAGTCTTAAGAATTATGGTCTAAAGTACATCTATCCCAATTTTTTGACTCAAATCTCTTTAATAGCAAACTTTAAGTTGTAAAATACATCTAACTTATTCTTGAAAACACTAAATGTTTTGGCCTCAACTGCTTTCTGTGGCAGAGAACTCCACAGATTCACCACTTCTGGGTGAAGAATGTTTTTCTCAGTTTTAAATGGCTTATCCTGTACCATAGAATCCCTACGGTGTGGAAGCAGGCCATTTGGCCTGAGTCCACACCAACCCTCCAAAAAGCATCCCACCCAGATCCAACCTATTTCTGTAACCCTGCATTTCCCATAGCTAACCCACCTAGCCTACACATCCCTGGTTACTGTGGGCAATTTAGCATGGCCAATACTTATATTACCTTATCCTCTCAGTTTTAATTTAAAAAAGCCCCATTTTCCTTGGCTTCACTTTTTAATAAAAAAAACACTTGTCCCCATTTCTTTTCTATGCTGTCCATGCCATGTCGTCACTTCCAAATGACAGCCTCAAGAACAGAATATTCTGCTCTCTAATAAGCATCTATCACTTCAATATATACACTGAAACACTGTGCAGCATTCTCACACTTCAGCTGGTTTGTGATATAAACACAAGCAAAGACTTGAGAAAAGTAAAATCGCTCCTCAACGTCTATACAAAATATTGACCCTTTGCTTGGATACAAAGAAGACAACTATCCTTAAAGTCATTGTTCAGAAATAAAGCGCTAATTTCAGATTCTCATGTTCATCTTCAGCTGTTTCGTTGGAGGAGGCAAAACAACTATTTCACGAGAAGGCAATTGCATGATTAGCTGCCTCCTTTAGGATATCAATAAAATTTCACTCCTTAAACAACATCTTTGGAACATGCAGGAGATTTAAGACAGACACAGTATAATTCAAGAGAAACTATGTATGTAGTAGATAGATTATTCAGGAACCCTACCGAAGCATTAAACAGCAAGGGTTATAGTTATGCCTGGGTACACCAACAAGAAAGACAACAATAGCAGATAGAACACTTTTGATGCTACCAGTATGTTAAGAGTACAATCACTGAAGTGCATTCAGAAGTTTCCTGGTGAACTGATGTACAGTATTACAATCTAAGAACTGATTAAACAAAGGCTGATGTAATGGGACTGATATCCTTTCTGTAACGAGGAGATATGTTCAAGCTTAGCACTGATAAAATGAATTTTTTAAAAAAATCAATGATAAATGAGGATACTGCAAGAAAATGTTATGAAAGATCTGCCGTGATACCACTGAAGAACGGAAGGGCTGCATGGCCTATCCCATTCCCCTCTCATGTAGTTATGATAATAACCAATTATGAGACAAACAGCCTATTTAGAATCTTAAATGATGATTTTTAAAAAGCTGTAAAGTCACAAATTTGAGCCCAAACAAACTGTGGTTGTGTTATATATCACTTCAGATAGTTTAAGCAACCCATTAAGTTTAAACAAACACTAATTTAAAGGCAAGCAATTGCAGTGAAAGGAGAATGGCAGTACATTATTCTGCCTAGCTGCCATGGACCTGAATTCCAGCGATGTTTCATAAATTGAGGAACTCATCAAATCAAGTGTAATTAACAGGCAGATCAGTGTCCATGCACTGTTGGCTGAATACAGTGCATCATCTTTCCTGACAGAATCCAGACCACATTCAAATTGAAGCTTTAGTGGCTAACCTTATAAGGCATTAAAACTAAATATATTGCATGGGACAGTTTCTTAAAGGTAAAAGAAGATTTTATTTAATTGGGAATTTGTTAGGCTTTTTGGAGAATTCAAGGTTTGTGGGGACAGTGATTTCTATCTGCTAACCATCCGTGACAAAAATTTCTATGCAGTCACTCATTGAGAAAGTGGTCAAGATACTTGAAGAAGCCTTACATCCAATCTAATTTGATGACTCATTTTATTGGAAAAGTACACCAAATTTCTAAACGATGCAAAAAAAAACCCCAAAAACCACAAGTCATATCTTAAATTTAATATTTTCTGTGACAGAACATTTATGCTTTTACAGCAAATTTGCGCATGGGGTACAGACGCTCTTTCCTTTGCTGTTTCTTGGTCTTCAAGCTCTCCTCATATTTATTTAGTCGACGACGCATGGCACGGGTCTTCTTGGGTCGCAAGTCCAAAGGCTTATACTTTTTGCCCTAAGGGGTGAAGAATCTTTGATCAGCAATGGCTAAACATTTGTAATCTATCATATGAAACTTACTTAACTAGCAATAACCTAAAAAGTGGTAAGGACCAAAACCAGCTAATGTAAAATTTCATAAAAACACAGATGTAGAATGGTAACCAAAGAACAGATCATACCAAGTCACATATTATGATTGGTCAAACTGTCAGCAGATTTGATTCTAAATTAAAATTGTTTAACTGTAGTTGAAAATATAAAGTACTTTGAAACTTGAAATCACGTTTCTTACATTTTAAGAACTGGGTGAGGCAATAAAAACCCACCAAAAATCATGCAACATAATCAAACAGACCCAACAACGCTTAATTTCCCACACATACATACGTAAATCATATTCTCTAGGCGAACATCCGTAGTAATATACATTGAGATCAGGCACAGTTTTCAGGTGAAATCAGAAAATAATCCAGTCAACATATGCAGAACTTAATTTCAGCATCCATTTTAAACAGTAAGTTATTTAATGTGTTTCTCTTCAGCACAGAGATAAAGGATAAAGCCATTAAAGGATTTAACTAAAACACAAGCATTTTAAAATTGGCAATTGTGGTCAACGTAGCAAGGAAAACAAAAGTGAATGGGACTAAAGCTTGCCCCAGTGTGCATACCTGATGAATAGATTTTAGAAGCTCATTGTGTTTTCCTTCCAGTTTGGCAGACAGGAATCTGATAAAAGCTAGCTGTCTTCAAAGACCTGTCCAATCCCCAACAGCCAGTCGAGTTTTAACAACAATCTCATGGTCGCTTTTACCAGAATTATTTTTGCCTTTGGCTTTTCAAAAACTGAATTCAAATTCTCAAACAGCCACAGTGGAATCTGAACTAATTTTCTCTGATGTATTAGTCTAAGCTTCTGGATTACTGCTCCAGTAAGAGAACTATTAAACTATTGAATCCTGTAACCTTAACACTGCAAAATTATGAAATTGTGTGCTTAAGGCTAACAAAAACCCAAAGTCACTGCTCAAATGCGAAATTCCAATACATCCTCCTAAAGGTGAAATGGCAATGCCTTATTCCCACATATCAGCCAGTTTATACTCTCCCAAAGCCTCTTGGGCACCCAATCATCAAAACATTGACCACATTCTATGACATACTCAATTCAGTATCAAATTGAGGGCACCTGTACATGTGGTCTTGCATCCATTAACTGTTCAAACTGCTCACTCACCTATCAAAAAAATGCCAGTTCTGAGTAAAATTTCTTACTTCAAGTCTACACTGGTGAACAGAAGGGAGATAAATATTTCAATGCATAAACAGGTCAAAGATTTGGGCGTCAAACTTTCAATCGCAGCAAAATGTTACTTCTATGCCCTGTTTATTGTATAACTCAACTGCATAGAAAGATGCTTTAAAACAAAGTGAGGAGATCTAACACCTGCCTCTACTATTTATCTCTTCACCATCCAAAATCCTGAAGATTCTCTCCAGGTAAGAACTGCATCATATGTACTTTTTGTCTCTGTACGTACCATTCACAATCTGGTCTCCTCCACAATGAGTGGACCAGCCGCAGACTGGTTATTACTTATGGACAGAACAGAGATGTTCTGCAAAGCATGACCCCAAGCTTCCCATGGCATATCATTTTAATTCTCTACCCTGCTCTCACAATGGTATCTCTAACCTTGGTCTGTTGCATTGTTCCAGTGAAGTTTCAACATAAGATTAAAGAACATTTCAACCTTCATTAGGAACTTTTCCACCTTTCTGAACTCAACATGGGAGTTCAAAAATTTCAGCAACAGGCTCTGTCCCTTGTAAAATCCCTACAGTGTGGAAAAAGATCATATGGCCCATTGAAACTGCCCATCTGAAGAGATCCCACCCAGACCAGTAATTGCATTGACCATGGCAAATCCACCAAACCTGCGCATCTTTGGACTGTGGGAGGAAACTGGAGCACCCGCCAAAAACCCTGACAGCCATGGGGAAAACATGCAAACTCCACAAAGACACACAGTCACTCAACGCTGAAACTGAACCCAAGTGAGGCAGTTCTAAGCATTGAGCATGGTATGGTAGCTCAATTTGTTTCCCTTTCTTTTCAGTCAATATTTCATTTTGTTTAGATACATTTGTGTCTCTTATCCCACCTCCATTCCCTTTGGTGCAGTTCAGTTCCCCCTATCTTCCAACCTACAGACATCCCTTTGGACTTTATCCCAACTACCTATTGTTCAAATCCCACTATTACATTTCTAAGCTTTCCCAGTTCTGATAGTTGTAAGCATGAAATGTAACTACTTTTCCCTCTAAACAGATGATTTCCAACCCAAGCTGCTTTCTCCCCAGCATTTTCTATTTTTATTTCGGATTTCCAGCATCCGCATCTATTTTTCTTTGAAGAAACAGAGCAGTCTGGCAATAATGATACAAGCATAAGACAAGAGAAAAAGTGTAATAAGAAAGGAAAGGCAAACTAGGAGAGCTAGAGGTGGGAGATGAGTGGCTACAAAAGAAGGGTGCGAAAAATTGACAAATGGAGAATGTATCTGAGACAGAATCCAAACTTAAATGACATCTGAGAAATCAGGAAATAAGGTAGAAATAAAGATCGGGAGATAACTTTTGGACAATCACTACAGATTGAATGCTATATACTTGTATGAAACATTATTGGCTGTTTTACCAATAATGGACATTTCTGGGCTCCACCTGTGTTGGAGGTAGTTCATCTATTTAAAGAAGTAAATACCAAATCTACTCAAATCAAATGTATTAATATTAAAACAAATGTGCCTGATTCTCTCTATTGCTTTGATAATGCCATTTTGAAGTCAGTTTTATGTTATAAATGAACGGCACCCACTGTGGACTAAAACTGTTCTATATTATCAGCACGTTATTTTCATGAACACCATCCCAGGATCTGCTGCTGTATGCATGACAACAGTTATAAAAGTGCACTGCATAAAGACTTTAACTCGCCTTGTAAAATTTTCTCAGGTTCTCTTTTTGTGTCTGATTGATGACAGTCAGGACTCTTGCAATGGACTTCCGCACGACACGACTAAAGAGAGAGAAAAACAATTATAACACCAAATCATAAACCTTGTCAAACTCTGAAACTAAAAGAGAGGTAAGATGTAAAAACAGTACCACTTTAGCTCACATGGATCTCGCACTCCAAGACTTATTTCTTTGGGCTGAACTATGTGGTTCTGCATTGTAATTTAAGTGAATTTCTAAGTACTTTAGAAAGTCAGAGAGTCCCTTTGGAGCACCGTATCATGCCTGCCAAATAGCAGTAAAATCATTCAAACCTCCAGAACACTGACTCACTACAGCTGGACTCCAAACGTTTTTGAGAAGATTTGTAGCACAGGTTGTGAATGAGGTTGTAGACTTGCTCGCCAAGCCAGTATATTTGATTGCAGATGTTTTATCACCCTGCTCGGTAACATCGTCAGTGCACCTCTGCCATGTTGTGTCTTTTTGTTATGGTCTGTTGCAGAGGTAACCACGGATTGTGCTTTTTGGATATACATTCCTTTTAAATACTCTGTACAAGTGCTCCTGGCCTGCTTTGTGCACAGACTACAACAAGGGGAGACAACACGGCCAGAAACACTTATCATCCTACTATACATCAGAGACATAACAGAGATGACCTCATGACTACTCAGACCCCTAAGTATCAGGGTACCCCACAAACCAACAACACCTTATGACACCATACCAACAACCAAGAAAACTAACGTGATATACAAAAATACCATGCAAGGACTGAGAAACATTACATAGGCCAAAGTGGAAGAAAACTGACCATAAGGATACACAAATACCCATTAGCCACCAAGAGACACAACCAATTCTCACTAGTCTCAATATACACAGACAACGAAGAACATAAATTTGACTAGGACAACTCATCCATAATAGCACAAGCCAAACAGTGACATGCCAGGGAATTCCTGGAGGCCTGGCATTCCAACCAGAACTCCATCAACAAACACAGTGAACTGGACCGAACATACAAACCACTGAGAAACAAAATCGGAAGTAACACCAAATACCCCAGCAAACCGAGGCATATAAATAACAAGTGGGACAGAACATCGACGCTTCATCAGAGGTGCACTGACGATGTAACCTAGCAGGGTGATGGAAAGTCTGCAATCAAACACACCGGCTCAGTGAGCAAGTCTCCAAACTCATCCAAACCTGTCCTTTCTAATAAGCGAGATTTTAAAATCATTGGCATGTTCAAAATATTTAATGCCTATATACTTACATTTTGGACAGTTTGGATGCAGCTCCTCCAGTTACTTTTGCCACACGGAGCTGGGAGAGTTCGACTTTAAGGTCATCCAACTGTTTCAGTAACTCCTCCTTTTTCTTGCCGCGCAGATCACGTGCCTTGATTTTTGCCTATATTTAATAAGAACCATCATGTTACTGTCACACAAACAAAGCCTCCAACTGGACTCTATCAATAGTACACATTCGAAAACTGAAGACAATACAAGTAGCTGTTAATGCTATATGGAGCAAGAGTTGGTCCTTCAACTTATCAGGTTTTTCAGCTAGATCTTTGCTAAGCTGTACCTTAACCCCATTTAGCAGTTTCTAATCCAGATAACACACAAGCAAAAATTTTTTAATCTAAGAATTTTGATTGACCGAACCAGTACAGTTTTAGAGGGAGAGTTCCAGATTCACAGTACCAATAAAGCCCTAATTACAATTTCATAACGTGCACTGTATAGCAACTTTAACAAGTAAAATATCTCAAGGCATTTCCAGGGGCTTCACAAAACCAAGATTTGGTACTGAGTAACATCAGACAATGTTAGAGTAAAGAGCCAAAAGATTGGTCAAAGAGGCAAGTTTTAAGAACTGCTGCAAAGGAAGAGTGGAAGAGAGATGTGTGTGTGTGGGGTGGCTGCTTTTGTTGTTGAGGGTGCAAATTCCAAAGCTCGGTAAATGCAGTTCTGATCACTGCGTATAGGAAGGTCATGATTGCACTAGAGGGTGTGCAGAGGAAATTCACCAGGATGTTGCCTGGGATGGAGTATGTTAGCAATGAAGAGAGGCCAGATAAGCTCAGGCTATTTTCCTTGGAGCAGAGAAAGTTGAAGGGGGAACTGATTGAGATGTATAAGATTACGAGGGGCATGGACACTGCGAATAGATAGCAGCTGTTCCTCTTGGTCAAAGGGCCAAGAGAAAAAAAGCGCACTCTTAAAGCAAAAGACAGGAGGTTTCAAGGGGAATGGGAGGTGAAGTTCTGGAATGCAGAGTCCGAGGGCAGTTGAGGTGCGTAACTTCAAAACATTTAAAAAGTACTTGGACAAACACCTGTAGTATTATAACTTTCAAGATTATGGGCCTTGTGGGAAAGTAGGACTACTGCAGGTATTAGTATATTTTTCACAGTACAGACTCAACGGGCCAGACAGCCTCTTTTACACTGTATGATTCCATTCGGAAAGTGCAGCTGAAACCATAGCCACCAGCGATGGAGCGACAGAATTTGGGGATGCTCAAGGTAACAGAATTAGATGAGTGCACATAACCAGGAGTGGCAAGCTGGAGTTGACCACAGAAAAACAGAAATATCAAGCCAGAGTGGCTTCCAAACAAAAGCAGCTAGAAATGAGCAATAAATGCTGGCCAGCCAGCAACACTCACATCACACGAATGAATTTCAGAAAAAGATACTATTCAATATGAAACTCCTTTTCCCATTCCTCTCTGAAAGTTACAAGGATCAAATTTGCAGCACAGAACATTCACCACTTTATCAGATGGGTACACCCAAAACACTGAAGAAATCAGACAACCAGTGCAACAAACCAATATGCTTGAACACTGCAACCACCACTGGACACCCACTAGTAGTACTGCAGCTAAATATCAGAATTCACCACAACAACTCACCAGGCTTCCTTTAACAACACCTTATTAGCCCAGTAACCACTATCACAAAGAGGAATGAGGGGAAAAAAAATGAACAGAGGATCACTATCAATAGGTTTCCCGCTTATGTCACAAAGTTGAGTTGGCCCTGACCTCTTCCACTTAAGAAGCCCCCAAAACCTCTCAGCAGTTGGGAAGATAGCAATTGAGGCAGCAAATGAAAAAGCTGCTCACGGTAGGGAGGGGGAAGCAACAGGACCACCATTATCGCCAACCATTAGTTCAAAAAGCTGTACAAATGTGGAGTAAAACCAAGATGTTCTTTTGGGGAGAGGAGGGGGGGGGATTGAAGCTGATATCGCTGAGCAATGCCACGGCTGATTCAGCGGGAGGTCTGAAGTCCCAACAACTGCCCAAACGCCCACTGAGCCCTGGAATACTGATGTACCCCCCTCCCGCAGACTCTGCTCCACAGGACCCGCATCTCCACAACTCCCAATGGCGGGGCCGCCATGTAAAAATAAGAGACACACCGCGGCCTGCGGCCGATCATCCGTCACAGTTTAAACATAAAATCTACAAAACATCCTAAATAACTGGCGGAGCCGATAAAGGGGAGCCCGGGGATTCACAAGAGCCAGTTACTCCCACTGCACAACCAGTAGTTTTTCAGGATGAATTAGGATTCTCCAGTTAACAGAAGCACACATCCTAGAAACTCCTACCATTTTCTTGGGTAAGCGTAGGAAAAGGCAGGCCTGCGGGGCGGGGCCTGTATTTCCACGTGATAGAACCTACCATCCATTTCATTGAGAGGTGGAGACAGCGCAATCCATTATGTCAGACGTTTAACTTTACACAAACATCGTCGTCTTTTGGAAGCTTACTATTTTTGTTTTCGTCATGTCCCATCTTTGTAACTCATTTAACGACGAGCTTCATCATTGAGTTTTGTTGATTTTGCTTACCGACCCTCTCCCTGAGATCGTGCATTCCAGAGACTGTTTCCGGTTCCGGGTCGAGGTTCAGCAGGCCCCGGGTTTGAGTGGAAGCAGCGCGATCGCCCGGCGCCGATGCAGCCTCCGGTTCAGTAGGTGCGGGTGTTGGCGAGGGAGTGGCTTATTGTCCCCATTTAACACTTGCTCTTTTAACATAAGCAGGGGCAGATGGCGAGAAACACACTCTCCAACAGGTTCCGGAAAGTCGACGTTGACGAGTACGATGAGAACAAGTTTGTGGATGAGCAGGAGGAGGCGGTGGAGCAGCAGGGGCCCGACTCGCTGGAAGTGGACACTCTCATCAGGCAATATCCTTATGGCCCGTCTCCCTCTGTGTGCGCGTGTTTGTGAGAGACCAGGCCGCATAACCCCGGGAGGGAAGGTGACAGCCCTCCCTTCCCCGTGACCGCAGACCTCTCACTCTTCCCCCACCCCACTCCAGCACCCGGGAACCGCACCCGCTCTCAAACTGCTGTCGACTATTAACTGCGCTCCCGGGCAGCCTGGAGCACCCCTCGACTGAAATTAATGACATTGCTTTCGCACTCATCCTTCACTGGATTGCTTCATTTTCACCGAGTTGTCACTTAACTGACGACTTTAGTGTGAGTTTATTATATCGTGTGCAGAATTTGTCATCTTGGAGATTTTGTTTAAATACCTTTTTTTAAAATTTCCAATGTTTTCCCCGCTGTGATCAGCACCTTAAGACCTCACTATTATCTGACCTCAGTGTGGAAATGGGTGGAAGGACGAACGGGGTTACTGCTGCCCACTTTGTCCCTAAAAATAGCAAAGAGCCACCATTGTATAAGCTGTGATTGTAGTAACAATCAAACGTCAAATGAGACAAAAGATAAAGCCACCCAAAATGACATAAAAGGAATCAACTTGTCAGTTCAAGCTCCGAGCGTACCGTTGCTAAAATGAAATCATGATCCCAAAAACGTTGTTCCACTATCCAACTGGCACCGCAGCCCACAGTTTGGGAACCCCTGATTTGAGATCTTGTTTAAGTTGGAAAATAGCGATCATTTTCAGTCACAATGTTAGTGTACAGCCAGTATTTGAGCATTTTTAGCCAGGTTCTGCATTCTTGCAAATATATAAATTAGTTACAGGACTAGGCTACTTGAACCCTCTGCCACTCAATAAGATTCTTGTACACTGCTAGTATCCTTTGAGCCAGAAGGCCTGGGTTTAAGTCCTACTGGCTGCACAGGTTTGTCATAACACTTCTGACAGATTGAGAAAATAAACTGAATTTGATTGTGGCTGATCTGATTACTCCAAGTAATAGTTAGGTAGGGATAACCTTTCAACCACACACTTGTCAGGAATCTATTTACCTCTGTCTTAAAAAAAAATTCAAAGACTCTGCTTCCATCACTTTTTGTGGAAGACTTTTCCAAAGACTGATGACTTCCTGGGAAAATTCTCCATATCTGTCTTAAACAGGTGATCCCTTAGAATCTCCCACGACAAGAGACTTGCTTTCCATATGCACCCTGTCAAGGCTTGTCAGAATTTTGTTTCAATCAAATCACCTTTTACTCTTCTAAACTTCAGAATCAAAGTTAGCCTATCCAGCTTTTCTTCAATAAGACAACCTGCCCATTCCAGTTGTAAGATGATGCAAACTGAAAAAACTGTGGATGCTGTAAATCAGAAACAAAAAAACAGGAATTTCTGGAAAAGCTCAGCAGGTCTGGCAGCATCTGTGAAGAGAAATCAGTTAATGTTTTGGATCCAGTGACACTTCCTCTGACCCTGATTCTGATTTCTCTTCACAGATATTGCCAGACCTGATGAGTCTAATAAACCTTCGTTGAACTGCTTCAAGGATATCTTATTTCTCTCCTTCGATAAGGAGACCAATACTGTATGCAGTACTGTAGACAAATGCCCTGTAAGGCTGAACAGTAATCTACATTTGTATTCAATTTCCTTTACAATAAACAGATTCTATTAGCTTTCCTAAATACTTGCTGTACCTGCACGCTAACCATGTGATTCCTTTGAGGACACCCAGATCACTCTATGCCTTGGAGCTCTGCAAACTCACCATTTATGTAATGCTTCTGTCTAAATCTTGCAGTGAAAATGGGCATTTTTACATTTTCTCACCTTGTATACCATTTCCCATATTTTTGTTGACTCGGTTAAACTATGTTCCTTTTGTAGCCTCCTGTGTCCTCTTTTAGTTTACTTTCCTACCTGTCTTTGTGTCTTTAGTGATTATACCTTTGTTCCCTTTGTCCAAGCTGTTCATATAAATTAAAAGTTGAAACCCCAATACTGATTCTGTAGCCCATCACTTCTTAGATTTGCCAACCAAAATTACCTATTGACACTTCTGTTTCCTGTTAGCGAGCCAATCTTCTATCCATGTTATTTTTGAGATGGTTGCACTGTTTAAATGAACTCATTTTGCTTCCATAAGTCACTGTTTTATTGGCATTGTGTGGGTGTCATTGGCAATGCCAGGATTTATGCCTGTCCCAGTTGTTACAAACTGGTGAATGACATTCTTGAATTGTTACTGTCCATGTATTGGCTCACCAATGTTTGTGTACAAAATCAATTTTTCTGTGCCCTGAATCACCATAATTTTTAACATATTCATTCACAGGATTTGTGTATCTCTGCCTAGGCCAGCATTTGCTGCCCAATCCTAACTGAGATGGTGCATTCTTGAACTGCTGCAATCCACGAATGGATATGTATGCCCATGGCGCTATTAGGAAATGAGCCCCAGAATTGCTGGATGATTAACTAAAATCTTTTTTGTTTTGAAAACACCCAATCATCTCACCAGCTTCCATAGCGTTGTTGGATTTATTACAGATTAATCTCACTGCAGTCATAAAGGTCCTACAAATGATGTGATTTATGGCACCAAAATGCTACTCAACCATTGGAGGCACAGATCAGAAATCAGGAAACTGAAGTCTTACACAAGTAGGAAAATTGTTCAGAGGTTTTAAAGAAACCCCTTTATCCCCCTCAGACCACTTACTTTCCCACTACTTATCTCTTTCCCTATGTCATTCACTGTTTTGTCTTCCCTTGTTTTGTGCAGTTATGAACATAATTAAGAGCAGAGCACTTTGTCCTTCAAGTTTGACTCACTATTAAGATCACAGCTGACCTGAGTTAGAATACAGCAGCCTTTATTGTCATGTACACTCAAACGAGTGCAATGAAAAGTTTGTAACGTTTGACACCATCTTAGGTACAGAGGACTTTGGTGTAAATACATTTTTACTCTATAACTATACTTAAAAGTGTTGTTAGAGAGTTTAAAAAAAATAGATTAGCATGGGAACAATTAAAGCCCAGAAATGACAATAAGTACTTAAGTTCCAGTCCATGCCCACTGGCCCCAGAGCACAAGGCTATGCTGCCTCCAGGTGCCTGCCTCCATCTGGGACTTGCTCTGCTGCTGCTGCCGAGGGACTCGGCCCACAGCCCATACTCGCTCTGCCCCGCCGCAGGATGTGGCCCGTGCTCGCCCCGCTCGACTCCAGTCTCCAAGTAGGATAGGAGGAGGGCTGAAAGAAAAGCTATGAAGAGGAGAAAAGAAAGAAAAGCTGGGGAAAGGGACTGGTCAGCAGAAGAGTTCCAAATAGAGTGTCCTACTCTGCTGCCATCTTGCAGTTGAATTTATACCTTTAACTCGTGGTCATGCCTGCCCCAATAATGTTTCATCCCTTTGTTTAATCAATAATTTATCTCTGCCTTAAACATCTTACTAATTAGTTGAGATGAACAAAGCAGAACAGTAAGGGGAAAAGTCTTGTTCACATTTCTGGATAGTAACAGCAGTTGTGCACAATCTCCTTTTGGATTCATTTCAGTTTTCCTCAGAACTGATATAAGTGCTGATTCATGGAACGTTTCTTAATTGAACAAAAGTATTTTTCTAGATGGAAATTAGTACTCTTGAATGATTAATGTTGTCAGTTTTGAGATCTCTGAGGCCACAACATGATAGAACTTTACATCCAATTTGAAGAGTGGGGTTAAATATATTGAACTTGAGGGCCCTGTAAATCTGAAACAAAAACAAATTACTAGAGAAACTAAGCAGGTCTGGCAGCATTTATGGAGAGAACATAGGGTCCATGTTGAGTCCATTGAGCCTTATTCAGAACTCCAGAGCTCTGTTCTGAAGGAGGGTTACTGGACAAATAATGTTAACTCTGCATTCTCTCCAGATAATGCCAGGCCTGTTGAGATTCTCCAGCAATATCTATTTTTAAGGACAAATAACATGGGCCTGAAAGGGGAGAGAATGTGAGCTGAGATCCGAGGTTAGGGGATAGATTGATTAACAAGCAGTGGAAGACTTTTGAGGGGATATTTTGGAATGCTGACTAACTCGCGTGTAAACCTGTAACTAAAGAACACATACTGGGTTTAAATGTTTGAAATAAAACTTACTGTCCCTTAACCAGTAATCCTGTACAGGTGATATGCTAAGTGCGTTCCATGCAGCATTAAGAAATCCTCCAGTCAACATGAAGAATCAAGCAGTTAAGGTATTTGATTAATCTAGTTTCTTGTAATTATTTGACATTGTATGCAATATATTTCTCAAAACACAGTGACTTGTCTCCAAGAATTCATCCAAATATCTCGAGCAGGCCTCTTCTATCTGCAAGGGATAAATATTGTGCAGCTAATCTTAAACAATTTTACTTCTGGTTTCAGTACATTAATTTATGGGATGACATCAACTGAATTCGGAATGTCTACCAGATTTCAGTTAATTGCCTTTTGATGACACTTCTAAATGATAAAAGTAACCATTTGTTATCTCCCTTATTGGTATAGACCCTTAATATTTGATCTGTTATCTACTTAAAACAAAGCTATTGCTGGATGTGGCCACAAGTGTCATAACATAGATCAGTTGAACCGCCCCACCACTGCAAGTACATGCAGTGAAAATTACCTAAATTTACTATATGGCAAAGAATTCTACTCTGCAGTTATAATACTGGTTGAACTGCTGAGCAATAAGTTTTGGAAAATCGGAGGCATTATATTCAAATAATGGCTAATAGTGTTTCATCTTCAATCCTGCAAGGTAAGGACTAAAAGTTGTTTAATGACTACTAATGGCCATCCTTTTTTAAATTTATAATCTGTAGAAGTGCAATAAAAACATAGACTACGTTGTAAATTAAACTTTTCTTTTCCTCTACAGGAACGGGCACAGGCAATAGTTCTCAAAGTCCTTACATCCTTTAAAAGTAGTGAGATAGAACAGGCTGTTAAATCACTAGATAGAAATGGTGTCGACCTATTAATGAAGTACATTTATAAAGGTTTTGAAAAACCCACAGAAAACAGCAGTGCAATATTACTGCAGTGGCATGAAAAGGTAAGTTTCTTTTTCTTTTAATTATTTTGTTTTATGATTAAAGAGAAAGACGAGCGGATGACCTGTTTCGATGTCTATCTCAATGATAAGTTGCGACAGCCATTTAAGACACTTGCTCTTGGAAAGTTTGGCCTGCAGGCAAAGAATCTGGTTTCATTATGCTGTCACTAATCATTAATTGCCGAATAAAATGTATATGTAAAAATAGGTCAAGGTCAAATTTACAATGTTACAGTTTTCAACTTGATTTGCAATAACTTCGCCAGAGTCAGAAGGCTGTTGGTTTGTATCGATAATGTTGCTACCAGAGCTGAAGTTGTGAAATACTGACCTCAGATCCCATGATAGTGTGCAACAAACAGGGAGAGTTAATTTGGGCAAAATTCCTTCCTGTGTAGCCAAGAAATTACTTGTGACTCATCAACTGCTTTATCACAGGGCTTTGCTGTGGACAAATTGGCTGCTGTACTTCAAAATGTAATTCAGTGGTCACGAATCACTTCAGGAATTATTTTCATAAGTGCTACATAAATGTACATTGCTTGCACGCAGGTTTTGTAATCAAAATCAGCATAGTCCTACAAGACCATAGGGCTGCTCTCTCATTTTGAGGGGTGACTGGTGGCGGTTTAACAGGAGGAACACCACATCCATCATGGTAATCTCAGCTGGTGCAGGAATTGAACCTATGCTGTAAGCCAGCTGCCCAGCCAACTGAGCTAGCCAACTCCCTCTTATTAAATACTGAGCAGATAAATACATTTTGTTCAGCTACATAAATTTGCTGTGATATTCCTAACACATCATCACCTATTTCCTCCTCTAATGTCATCCCAGCTGGCTGTTGCTTCAGCTTATCTTGTACTGGAACCTACATTGCTACTGTTATCTTCTATACTTGATCATTCCTAGCCGGTGTCCCTGTTCCATCCTCTGAACCGAAGCATTCAAAAAGTCTGCTTCCTTTGTCCTAATTGCACAATGTCCTGCTATTCCATTTCCCCATTCTTACTAGCCTACAGTGAATCTTGGTAATGGAGCACATTTTTAAAATTCAAGTTGCTTCCCAGTCTCCTGTAGCTTTACAGAATCCATACATTGCTGCACCCACAACACCGCCCCCCCCAGTTCTGGCTTTTTGAATATTTGTTGTCTTATTTGTTCCTCAAGTAACACTCAGTTGCCAGTGCCATAAGCTTTGGAATTCCCTCCTAAAACCTCTCTCCTAGGTGCCTTTGAAATTTGGTTAAAGAGATTGAGGCATTTGGCCAAGCATCTCTCATGTTGGTAGGGTGTCAGTTTTCTTTCGTAAAGCACCTTGTGATGTTTTATGTTAAAGGTGCTGTATAAATAAGTTGTAGTTACATAAAGCTCAATGACTTGAATGTATTTTCTTTCTCTATCCCTTACAGGCATTAGCAGTGGGTGGAGTAGGTTGCATAGTAAGAGTTCTCACTGCAAGAAAAACAGTTTAAAAAGTTACATGATGGATTGACTTGAGGACTGAAAGCTGTTGGAAAGTGTGACGAAGCAACAGCAAAAGAGAAATATTTGAATCCATTCTTTAAAGATTAATTCATATTAAATGAAATTATTTTGAAAAATCACCTTTGAATGCTCTTATCTCAATAGGTTGTGGTGGCAAGTTTGCATTACTGTATGTTTTGGCAAAGTTTGACATGCAAGGTCTTGCACGTTCAGTTCTCTTAAGAGTTTTTGTTTTTACCTTTTAAAATCTGTTGAGAAACCAAATAGTGTGGCTAATAAAGGTACCTTTACATGATGGGAAACCAACTGACGTGCATTTTACCCTGAATTGTTAGGCCACATGGTGGACTATTAGGACTTCATTGTCACTATATGCAGTATTATAATTTTTTTATTTCTTTGGGTCACTTTCATATTGTCTTTTGTACAGTTATTGGATACTTGGTATGATAAATATGGCAATAGTATTAGTTGAACTACCAGGGATGAATTTATTGTGAAGTGCCTGC
Source organism: Ginglymostoma cirratum (assembly GCA_024137785.1). Lineage (NCBI taxonomy): Eukaryota > Metazoa > Chordata > Chondrichthyes > Orectolobiformes > Ginglymostomatidae > Ginglymostoma > Ginglymostoma cirratum. The sequence goes on from JAHRHZ010000035.1 coordinate 22,441,416, forward strand.
TGCAAAATAAAGCTCTTGGATCATCATCTGACAGCTTTTTGTTGTATTATAATGTCAAAATTTAAGGTTGGATTTCTAACTTAAAGCAGTAAGGAGATGTCTACTAGATGCAATCTAGTGTAATGTCAATTTAATAAATCCTGTAATAAAGTAAAAGTAAATTTGTTTGAGCATCACTGAAATCTTCATGGGGCTTTGTAGTACAAAATAATATTTAATTAATAAATGCAATTCATTATCAACTAACTTGCAGAGTTTCTCAATGCTAGCTGAGATGACCAATGGAAATATTAACAAGGGTTTTGATCAGAAATAAAGCAACTCATTCTGTTCCTTCCTTGAGCAGTTACATTTCAGAAGTATTTTAAAAGTATTTATTCATAAGATCTGCTTTGAGTGTGCAACATTAAATCTTTGCTGCAGTATAATGTACAAAGCTGTGAACTGGTTGAACTGTGCACCAGGAAAAATGAAATCAATATTGAGAAGGGCACTGGTGTGACATTTTTACTCAATGGGTGTAATAGTCTTTTAAATTTAATGTCCCAACAGCGCTCTCCAGCTACCCTGGCTGCTATGCATTGGCTAAAAATATGGCCATCATATATATTGAGGCAGTTTAAAAATCAGAACTTTACATTAGAGTCAACAGTGCAGACCAACTAGACTGATTGATTGTGAATGGTATTGCAATGTGTACATGTTAAGTTTTTAAAATGAGCCTTTGGTAATACATTATTACTTACCAGTTATTAGTGGTGACTCATCTTGAAGCAAAATACAGACATTCAGAACACTGGTCTGAAAATACCACAGTAATGCTTTATGTTGTTGTCAAGATTTGACACTGAATTCGCATTATCTGCACCCAGAGGTAGAACCCCACCTCAATTATTTAACATAGCACTATACGTAAGACAGTCATTTAAAAAAATGCAAAACCCATTTATGAAACTAAGTTACCCAGTACCTTGCAGTGGTTATGTATGTATGTGTATATACTGGTGAATGCATTCCATAAAAGCTAATGTACTGAAACATTAATTTTCCCAGAACTGCATGCCACCAGCAGTAACAAATAGCTGAATTTAGAAATGTAAAATTCACTTTGGATATATACTAATGAGTTAAGGTAACGGTTTGGTTTTACTATGATTAAACCAACTTCACAAGTCATAACCTATTTGATTTTTTATGAGGCTTGCATCTTCTTGATTCTTCATCTCCTATACAAATCACTAAGGTGTTTTGACATGGTCCAAGTAATGAGAAGGCAATTTAATTAGAATATTAAGCATGCAATGTTCAAAGTGAAAAAATCTGATATTTTCCCTTGAAAATATTTGTAACTGCGAGTCTCAGCAACTTGCTCTGATCAGGTCAAGGTTAACTAAATACTATTCAAATATTGTAAACTACTAGACTAGGATATGTTTGGAATTGCATTGAAATCCCAAGTCCTTACGACCATCTTGTTTAAGGTTAGCGAATCCAGCATTTTAATACATTTTGATTCCTACACCTATTCCATTCTTAAATGATTTACATTTTCATCTCATAAGCACATACTGAACTTGTTTGAGGACTCTAATTTGAATTATAATTCTTTCACAATGTGTGTCAATGTTAGTTTGTTTTAAAAAAAAAAAGAGCTCACCCAGTTTTTACTTCCACTGTAACTAGGTGACCTACTTCAAGCAAGGATAGTTACATTTTGATAGTTTAAATTCTAATAATGTGGTCCAGGAGATGACTGATCAAGCTTGTCACCCAAGGTAACAATTACACCGATTTCACTGGGAAATGAATTATATACAATATGCCAAAGTTTGGTCTATCGGTTTATGTAGGTTTTTCACTAGTGCTTGAGTGTTCAAAAGTAAACAAGGATGGCAGCCACAGCAGTCAAAGATCCAACTCAACTTCCAACAGACAAAATGAATTTCAGAAGGATTACTACTACGAAGCTAGCCAATGAAATTGTGAGATAACAAGATGTAGGGCTGGATGAGCACAGCAGGCCGAGGAGCAGGAAGGCTGACGTTTCAGGCCTAGACCCTTCTTCAGAGAGGGTGGTCACTTAAAATAAGTGAAGTCAACTGCAGCACTGCCGCAGGTTTGAAAAAGTATGCCATTTGGCGAAGCACAAATGGTTACTTCACTTCTGCCCTTATTCCATCAAAACTAAAGGTGGTTTTTGAGTCTGAACTAATTAATGCTTCTTTCTAATGTAAGTGAATTTAGTCCAAATATTTTTACATGCAATTTTAAACCTGAACATGTAGTCCAGTGAAACATTTAGAAGATTGGCATAGCCACTTTGATTCTTTTTCCTAGCTTATTCAATTTCTGCGCATTCTTGCAAGAAAAATACCTCAGACAACAATTTGGGTACCTTTGCCACTTTTTAGATTAGTCCATATCAACTGACAAGTGTCATTCTCAACAATTGAAAGTGCAAACACACTCTCGAGCACTTGTTATGCAGCCCAGTGTTGCTTTTCAACCTAACCTAGCTGCACAAGCTGAAATTTTACTGAAAACCTCAACTCCGTATACTTCCATCATGAAAATATTTGTTCCTACATTTTACCTAATCAAAGAATTCAACCACAATTTCAGCAAGTCTAAAGGAATTTTAATTGGAAAGTATTGCACCTACAAATTATTCCCAAGCAAACACAGGTCAGATGAGGTATCACTTGCTTTATCCAAACCAGGTTTAAAATGGTCAAGGGAGAGAAATTAGTTGCTAAGGCCAATCGATGCATGTACAAAGGTTACATGTAACAGCATTTTTTATACAAATAAAAGTGCATTAGTTCATGTAATATATATATATTTACACACAATGTTGCTCCTGGTTTCACAACAGCAGGGTGAAAAAAATACTGATGGACCATAATTATTTCAACAGCAACATTTTCTGCCTCTGAAAAGCTGTAAATAATTTATGCATCTATTTTTACATCCAGTGTGTAACAACCTCTCAATTTCTATACACAATACAGGTACCTTTTATAAAGGCTCCTTTGGAATGTTCAATTTTTTTTCTCTTTTGCATTAACCCAGGTAACTATATATTATCCTTGCCCTACTGTTCATATAGATATTAAATCCCTTTTTGGTTGTTCCAGCATCATTTTCATACAACACTACTGCATTCTTAAACTTCAATAAAACCACATGATAACAATTAAATCAGCAAGAACACATGCAAGGGATCTAAACTAGGTAATGAATCAATAACAGCTCATTTAACAATTATTAGAATATTTGAGAGAAATGTGGAAAAAGGACTACAGTGATACTTTGGACCAATAAGCAGAAAACTAACTGCAATATTTAATTTGGTTTCTTGTTTTCAGTTACCTCCTATTGGTATGATTTATCTTGCAGGTTTCCAGCTTTATTAATCCAAATGACACCAAAATGATTAAACTAAAAGTGTAAATATGATTTTAAAAAGCGTTCTATTTGGGCCATGATACGGAGTTCAAAAGCAGTTACGGACAGCTCTGCTGCCTGCTCTGTTGTAACTGTTAGGATGGTTGGGAAGGAGCATGACTTTAACAGTAAGGAAAAAAAGGCTTTAAAAAGATGTTTTAAGCATTCACTAATTTCTATCAATGAAGGAGGAGCACATTTACAAAGATGCAGACTATTACAGCAATCACTTCAAACAGTGTTTCATTCAAATTGGCTCAGGACTGTAATAATGCTACAGAGCCAAAAAGAATTGTTCCTCTTGTATGTTTAGAAACTACAGAATTTCAAACCCATAATATGTTTGTTCACAATGAATTTCATTCCCCATAGGAGAACATTTTCATTTGCATTTAAAAGCTGTGTTAATATAAAGTACCAGTTATTAAATACTTGTAAACAGCTGAAAAACTTATACTCCTGTATTAAAACACTGTCATAACAGTGACTGAAAACACTAATAAGGATATCTTATTAACCGTAGCGTTCATCAAATGAATTATGTTGATATTTCTTCAATGTGCATATTCTTGACATTGCACTTGGTTCACTGCCAATGAGGGGGAGGTCGACCAGTTATTGATGGACGTATAATACCTTTAGGAGTAGGTTTTGACCCAAACCAAGACATCTACAGTGTAAACAGAATAATATTTAGTAAACCCACTTGATGTTATTCATTAAGAGTAGAAGCAGGTAAGACTCAGTGAATAAGTAGCAACAGACTACGCCCTACCTTATATTCTAGGGATTCCTTTAGCAAGTTTTCTTCTTCACGTGTAAAGTTAAGTAGCATGGATACGGCTTTCACCAGTTGATAAGCCTGTGACAAAACACATTGATCCGATTTTTTTTTTATTAGGTAACTGAAAGTTGTCATGCAACTTTCTGCAGGAAAAATACTATCCGTGAATTAGCAAGGAAATTAATAAACTAAGTTCGTGTAATTCACAAACTATTTTAAGTATAAGTCAAATTTCTTGTGTGAAAATTAATTAACGGAGTGTTCCAGGATAAAGTTCTATAGTGGGTAACCACTGCAAAAAGGCAGCCAACCACGTTCTCAAGGCAGTCCGAGATGGGCAATAAATGCTGAACCACCAGCAATACCCACAACCCGTGACTTTTTCTTTAAAAAGTTCATTCAATAGAATCACTAAAATTATTTGCCTCGGTTTCGGATCCTAGCCACTATCTCTTTATGTTACTGAAAGCTAGCCACAAAAAAATTGCACTCCATTGCCTAGCCTTTGCTTCTACTGATGGAAATCCCATGGAATTTTGACACCTGGAAGCCTTCGCTGAGGTCATGGTTATTGTGAAAGGCAGTTTCTGAAAGTTGGTAAAGGAAAAGACATGGCAGGCTCTTTTCCAACTTTATTTTGAATGCAGAACAGTGAGTGACCTCTGTGCTCATCAAGTTTTAAATTTTAAGTTTCAAATGTCTGTTAACTTCAGTTAAACACACTACTTGTTTTACAAGACCGTTTCTAAACAGGTTGCATTTGATTAAACTGCTGATAGCAGAAACAGTATTTGCTGCACACACTACTGCAATGCAAACAATCACAGTGCACATTGCCAAAAATGTTCTTCACTCCACATAATCCTTTCTGGTACAAGAGCTACAATCAGTCACAACTGTGTCCAGTTCTGGTCCCCTAGTGTGAGGTCCACTGAACTAGGGAGAAGCAACTGGTTGTTACCTAAATTATATGCTCTAATTATCAAGCATAGACTCAGAGAACTAGTCTGTTATACTTTGAAAAAGTGAAGACTTCGGAGATATGACTGACGTGTATAAAATAATGAAGGAATTTAGTTGAGGTAGGGAGACTAGAGGGTTTTGGGGGTATCAGTGCAGCTTATAAAAGCATATGATAGCTTTTAGGAAATACCCAACTTAAAAATATCATCGACCTTTGGAATAGGTTAGTACTGGGTGCGAATTCACACAAACCTTTGAAAAGGAGTTGGAGGAATCATTAGAAGGTAGTTGGGTTAATGCCAGTGAAGCTTCTGAGATGACCTTTAGACCCCAGGTTTTACTCTATATGGATATTAGGTTTCTCTTCATCTCTCAGAAAGGTGCATAACCATTGAAGAAGGTAGTGTGATGAGGTCAATGGTATATTTCAGCTTGTAGCATGTCAGAATGGGTTCAGCTTGATGTTCCAGTAGGGTTTTGCTTGTCATTTTCCAGATACTTCATGTCTAATTCTCAGTCAGTCTCAAGTGCTAAACTGCACGTCTGAATTCTACATCTACTGGTCACCAAATCACTGGAGAATTATTCTCCTTCAGCTTTTAAAACTATAATAACAGATCTGCACTTTAATTCCCAAAAAGTGATAAATAAAACAGGTTTTCTATTGAGTACTTGTACTTTATTGCAATTATGAGTAACTCACCTCAGATTCTCGCACAGACATAAATTTGAGAAGGACATGTTTCAGATATTCAAAATTTATCTCCCTGGAGTCATTAAGATCTGAATTGTTTACAACAGTGGTGGAATTACTGACGCTGGTTGGTGGTTCAAAGAAAGATTTCTCCCGGACTTCAGCAGGTTCCAATTCTGGTTTCATTTTCTTTAATTGAGAAAAGATTTAATACGGCATCAATTATAATTCCATATTTTAAAAAATAAAAAGAAAGTCTGAGCTGCCGATCTTTTTGTTTGGCGTATCTTGTAGAAATCCACTACCGCGTTTGAGTTTTTAACTCAAGTTACAAACATACAAATTGAGAGATAAGCCAATTGGCCCCTCAAGCCAACTCTATCATTTCAGAATATGGCTGATCTGACAGTGTTCTTAATTCCCTTTCCTACATATCACCTATATGATTTTGCTTCCCTTGTTAGTCAAGGATGAACTGTGCCTTAAAAATATTCAAGGACTCTCCTCATCAAAGAGCGGTGGAGACAGAGTTCCACTGACTCACGAGAACTTCTCTCTCAAAACATCAAAAACTTTCTCAACTTATTTTTAAACTATGTCCTTTAGTTCTAGTCTCTTCCACAAGGTGAAAGCATCCTTTCAGCATTGAGCTATTGAGGAACTTATTCATGTATAACCTCTGTTTGCCCGACAGGGATATTTCCAATTTACCAAGATCCAGAGAACATAGGCATGCTAAGAATAAATGCTAAAGCATGTACAAAGCTACTGCTGGACTTTAACCCAGTAAAACTGCACATCTAATCCAGTACAGACCATAGTCACTTCCCAGGTTCTCAAACGAAGAATTAAGACAAAGCAGTTTTGTAAACATTCACAATTATTTTCTTTAAAAACAAGAACTTAAATAACCTGGAACAGGATATGCTAAAGCTGGTTCCCATTAATGAATGTCTGACGTTGCCCAAAATAGTAAATCACAAAATTTAAAACTTCAGTTGTTTGAACAGATGAGAAATGAAAACATAGCCAGTTAATTTGAATTCATCAGATCTAAAGTCATGAACAGTTTAAACTGGAAAAATATTGCCATTAATTTGAACCACGGGTAAAAGAAACTAAAACCAAAGACTGACATTGGCAAATACAAAAGCAAGGTATTGAGGGTATTGTAATCTTTTTTAAAAAATGCTGTAAATACTCAGCAGATCCAGCAGCATCTTCAGAAAGAAACAGAATTAACATCTCAGGTCTCTGACCTTCGAGCATCATTGACCTGAAACATTAACTCTGTTTCTCTCTCCACAGACGGCCCCTAGCCTGCAGGGACAAAATTGGATTTGTCAGACAAAAAAAAAACATTATTAATTAGTAGTATTTTTTATACTAAAGCTACGTGATGAAAAGGAAAGTATTCTGGGAACAATTCTCCAGACAATGTTATTTCAGTATCAGATAGAGACATTAAGCTGCAGGCAATAGCTTAACAGTTTAGGATGATGACATCTGCCATACTTTACACATGTGCAAAATCTACTTCTGACCCATTTTCAGGTTTGATTCATTGAAAAGAAAAAAAGTCTTAAGTAATCTGTTTAAATAATGTAACTTATTGCAAGCTTTTTACCAATTCTTTCTGTAGTGTCTTCTTCAATTCTGTTAGCCTCTGCAGCAGTTGTTTAATAGTCTGAGGGAAGAAAAAGATTTAAAACCATGAAATCTACAGCGATGGACACAGACAAATCATTAGACGAAACAATTTAAATTTAAAATTTTAACCATACACTAAAAGATTAGGGAAATCATTAGCAATCATTCCAAATTTTTTGGATTACTGACCGAAGTAAATCAAGTATTCATGAATCCAGGGAATGAGAGAAGAAACAAGTTCAACATGCCCCCACCTCAACTCAGAAGGTTAGCAAAATTAAATGGTGAACATACAAACAAGGAACAAGAGTCAGCCATTTGGCCCTTCAAGCCAGCTCCGCCAGAATCATAGGGATCTCCAGCAGAGAAAATGGCCCTTCAGACCATCACGTCTGCACTAGTCAAAAACAACTACAGAACTATTCAAATCTAATTTTCCAGCACTTGGCCTATAGCTTTAAATGCCTTGGCATCAAAAGTGTACATTCTCCTCTACTATTGTTTCAAGTAGTGGCTTTCAGAATGCCACCACCCTATGGGTTAAAACATCTTCCTCACATCCCCTTTAAACCTCCTGACCCTCATCTTAAATATATGCCCCCAGCCGCCCGATCACTGATCCCTCCACTAAGGAGCAAAGTCTCTGTCCACCTGAGCTAAGCGCCCATAATTTTTTATGTTTCAGTCACGTCCCACCTGTGTCTTCTGTGATCCGGGGTAAACAAGCCCAGTCCATCTAATCTCTCTTCATAACTAAAACTCTCCAGCCCAGACAACAGAGATAACAAGGTGTAGAGAGCTGGATGAACACAGCAGGCCAAGCAGCATCAGAGGAGCAGGAAGGCTGACGTTTCGGGCCTAGACCCTTCTTCAGAAATTCTTTACACTTTACAATACACCTTGTTATCTCAGATTCTCCAGCATCTGCAGTTCATTTCTAGCCCAGACAACATCCTGGTATATCTCCTCTGCAGCCTCTCCACTGCAATCACATCCCTCCTATAATGCAGGTTCCAGAACTGCACACAGTACTCTAGCCTTGCCAAACCAAAATTTCATACAGCTGCTGCATGTTCTCCCTACTCTTAAATTCTATGCCTCGGCTAATAGAGACATTTCCCATATGCCTTCTTAACCACTTTATCCATCTGTCCTGATACCTTAAGAGACCAGTGGACATGCACATCAAGGTCCCTCTGATCCTTGGTGCTCCCCAGTATCCTGTTTATCATGCATTCCCTTGCCTTGTTTGTTCTGCCAAAGTGCATCACCGTTTAATACAATCATGGCTGCTCTGATTTAACTCCAATTCTACATTCCTACATATCCCCGATAATCTTTCATCCCCTTGGTATTCAATAATCTATCTACCTGTACTCAAAAAATTGTTTTAAAATTTTGCTTCCACTACCTTTGTGGAAGAGAATTCCAAAGGCTCTCAATCCTCAGAGAAAATGTTTCATCATCTGTTTTAACTGCACACACGTCCCTATTTTTAAACTATGGCCCCTAGTTTTAGATTCTCCCAAAAGTGGAAACACCCTTTCAACATCCACCTGGTCAAATCCACTCAGGATCTTGCATGTTTCAATTAAATCGCTTCTAAGTCTTCTAAACTCCAGGCAGGCCTAACCTGTCCAACCTGTTACCTGATCTAGTCAACCTTCTCTGAAATGCTTCTAATGCATTAATATCCTTCTGTAAGTACAGTGTTCTATACTGTACACAGTATTCCAGATTCAGTCTCAAAAATATCCTGTACAATTGAAGCATAACCTCCTATTCTTGCATTTAATTCCCCTTGCAATAAACCACAGCATTCTACTAGCCTTCCTAATTACTTGAAGGGGAAATATTACAACTTTCTGGTTTACTACAAAATTGAATTAGTCTAGCCTCAGCAAAATTTACTCTAACTGGTTGGAGTTCCTCAGCACAACGATCTCCAATGAGTTTAATGAAAAGCTCGCCTGGTGCCAAGGCCCTGGAATACACTGTGGTACAATAAAGAAACAACTGCATATGTATTTAACATGTCTGATTAGATAGGCAATGGCAAAATTAGTAGGTTCTGCTCGAGTACTTTCTAGAGATAAATAAGTCAGCTCTTAGTTGTGGTCCAACACAGTTTTACATAGGATCTACTGGGGAGACTAACCCAGTAGTAACATTGCAGGAGTAGTAATCCAGAGGCCCTGACTAATGCTTGAGAGACACAGTTCAAATTCCACACTGGCAGCTGGTGCAATTTAAATTTAATTAATAAATCTGGAGTTATTGGGCAGGAAATTTCCTGTTGACTGTCACACACTTCCTCCCTTCAACAGATCAATCAGCTTTCCTTTGTGTTGAACATCAATGTTGAACATCACTGGGAAGAAGCACTAAGGGTAGCAAAGGCAAAGAACGTGCTCAGGGTGGGGTCTTCAATGACCAAAATCAAAAATGGCTCAGTAGCATAACTACAGACAGAACTGATCAAGTGCTGAAGGACATACCTGTCAGACTGCACATGCAGAAGGTGGTAAGAAAAGAAAAATCTAAACTTCTACTTGACTTTGCTCATCTACCTGTCATGGATGCATTTGTCCATAACAGTACTGGTAGTGACAACCCCATATTGTTTTGCATTGATGAAACCCCATTTTCACACTGAGTCCCTCCATACTTGTGTGGCACAACCACCACGGTATAAAAGATAGATTCAAAACAGATTTAGCAGCTCAAACAAATGGCGAATGCTGGAGAAACTCAAGTTTGGCAGCATCTTTGGAAAGAGAAACAGGAGTTAATATTTTGCAACTGGAATAACTTCTTCACCAGTTCAAATCTGGATATCCATGGCATGGGCCTAATTGAATAAGGGATACAGAATAGGATGCCAGGAGCCGCACTGTTAACAATCAGGGGCAAACCTAGTGAAGCTATTTGTATGCTAAACAATAGAAGCAACATACAATAGATAAAGTGAAGCAATCCTGCAACCAACTGACGGGACTGAAACTCAGCAGTCTGCCTCTTCTAGTCTTGAATTGGCCGGCGGTGACAAAGCTCCACAACACCCCTTCTCAATAGTGGGGAAACCCAGTACAATGTAAAAAAAATACAAGGTTGAAGCATTTGCAACCATCCTCAAAGTGGAACATCAAGCAGATGATCTAGCTCCAGCTCCTCATACAATGCAGGCCTCACAGATACCAGTTTTCACATTATTTCCACCAGAAATGGAAGCAGATTTGGTGGTAGTTATTGAAAATATTATGGAGATGTTAAGCAGATTGGTAATTATTCAGAAACCAAAGCTTTCAAAGCACAGTATTCCGAAATATATTACTTCCTTCAGCACAATATTGATAAATTGTAATCAAAAGTTACCATTATTCAAACTTATTGGATTTAATCAATATGATATAGGAAAACTAAATATGTAGTTAAAAACACAGCCAAATTTCAAGTTAATAAAAGTAATTATTGTGGACCAACTTTAAAATTTAATTCTGTTCCTAGGTTTATGGTGAATGATAGAGACCACTGGTAAAAATTCATAAAATGGATAAATTACAAAGGTGTTTTAAGAAGAAAACTGTGATGCTCCATTACTTGAAACAGAACTGAAACTAGTCATAAGGTAAAGATTGTAGACAGGAAGTGCATATTTTAACTGGCTAAAGATTAAAATTTGCAAGATGAATGTTTCAAAAATTAGACAAAACAACCCGAAATAATCCTCTGCATATCAGCCTTTTAACATAAGTCAATGTTGTCACAAAGTGAAGCAATTTACAAACCACGCTGAGCAACTGACCTTGTTTTTCTCTATTAACTGCTGTTCCAAATCTTGGTTGTCTTGTTGCAGCTGTAAGGTATACGAGATTGTCACATCTCCATTTTGTCCTTTTCCATCATTTTTTGGGGGATGTAACTGTCCATTGAGAGCTGCCAGCTCTGCTTCTAGATCATTCACCTGTCAAAGCAATGTGCATTTCTTTAATGATTCACAGAAACAAAGTTAGGAATCTTGTGGGCCTGAGTACAAGACACAGAATTTTATAAAAGCTGAAAAAAAAATTCAATTGCAATCACAGAGTAAATACCAAAGGCAAATCTGTTCCAGCCAACAGCACAATTTTTTTAAAAAATTTTTAAAAAAGTATTTACTTCCCAAGTTAAAAATCATTAGAATAATTTTATTTTTTTTTAATTACTTCAAGTTAAAAAGACAGTATTTACTTCCCAAGTTACAATTAGCTTTTTAATGTTAAAAAAAATCGTTGTGCAGTTGGATAGAATATATTCCCCTTTTCTCCAGTAAAATGAGTTTATTCATGGCTAGCTGATCTCAGTTAAGGTAATGGTAGATGTGACAGAATTATTGCAACATTGCTGGGTTAAAATAATCAGTGTTCCTGGTCACGATCTATCCTGTTAGAAGTCTAAGCTCACACATGAAGAACAGCCACTTCAGCAAGGTATCACTGTACGACACAGCTGCAGAATATCGCAGAGACAAACTTTTCCTGGAAAAATAAGGAGCTAGAAACAGTTTTGATTTTCTTTTCCTCACTATCAAGTTTTAAAAACTCACCAAACAGTAACTGGACCATTATCAGAGCCACAGTCTCCAATAATTTTGTTGCCACTTGAAAGAATGTGGATTTTCTGTTCCACTTAAAATAACAGAATTCCACACTGCTCCCTTAGAAACAGTCCATTTAGTTTTAGAGGTACAGGCCATGGATAACAGAAAGCCCTTAACAAGCCACCCCAGCTGCTGCGCATATTGCAGATGAAGGAGAAAAAAACTGGACATAATATAAATCAAAACAGATTCCAGATGAAGGCTTGGCTATGACCATCGGAACTCATAAATGGATTGCATTACAATACAGACTTCATGAAACAGAAGATATGCCAGATGAGTGCTGCAGCATGTATTATTTATTGATACCCGATTGCCTTCAAGGATTCACAATACTGTCTGAATCGGAATTTCCCTCTCTTCCAAGGAAGCAGAAAATTACGCACATTATCTCCTGAAGAACCAAAGAATCTCTGGTTACTACAATGCCACTGCTGGGGTCAGCCACCACATTAATTTGTTAATTTGTTTTTGAAAAGTGACATGTCATTTGTAGGAACAAACGAAACCAGAGGTTACTGGAGAAACTCAGAAGGTCTGGCAGCATCTGTGGAGGGAAAACAGAATTAATGTTTCAAATCCAATGTTTCTTCTTCAGACTGAATTTTCAGTCATTTGTAGTTATCATCTGATAGCGTCCCAGTTAACCATATATGCAAGATAGTAGTTTGTTCTGGTGGAGATTCATAATACACTTTTTTTTAAACAAATAGGCACAGATAGGACCATTTAAATGTTCCATATCTGCAAGATCACTTCTTGGCAGTAAAACAAGGGAAAAAATAATTAACTTTTAAGATGTTCTTCTTTCTCACAAGATTGTTTTATATTGATCCAGAGCACTGAAAGGCGACCTCACAGAAGATCAATAAGAAATAATATTTGATTTGTAGTTACATTCAAGTGTAGAACACCCAGTAACTTGCAGTAACACTGTACCGAAATTTGCGTATTTAAATTATACACGTGGCTGAGAAAGCTAACATACCTTTCTCTCACTGGCTGCCAGGAGTTCTTGTCTCTCGATCAACTGCAGCTTGAGGTCACTCAACTGGTTCTGAACTATCCCTTCTCTTTCTGCTGTTGAGCTTTTAAAATGTTCACTTTCCATTTGTAGCTGATTCATCTGTGATATCACAGCTTCATGGTCTAGAGGTATGTTAAAATGGATTTTCTAAGATGTGGGTTACAGTTAATTCTATTAAGATCCACTTATCCCTTCCACAAGTAAAACATTTCTCAATCGTAACACAAAACACTGATTGCAAAACACATGAAGGTTTGTCTTTCTCACTTAATATTTTGTATTCTTTACTGCAAGCACAAATATAGAAAATATGCACAAATTTTCTCTGATAAACAAAAGGATCTGATCCACAATGAATAATTTTTATTTTGTAAGAGACCATATCTTACAGTTCCATAACCAACCCACAAGGTAACTGGCATAAGATTTCACTGTTACGTGATTAGCTAGTAGACAGTACATGAGACCAAACATGGAAAGTACCTGAAGTTTTCTTCTTCCAAAAGTCTAGTTCTACTTATCATTAGTTTCAGTATCACTTGATCTGCACCACAGTAAATTCAATGCCCCTCAAAACTGCTCAACTGTTCCTAAAGAGACTTTACAAATAACAGATCTTGGATATCAAGTTTACAGCTTAAACAAAACTTGATATTTTATTATTAATAATGGAACTTTAGCAGAGCACAGATGAATTACATGGCAATCTAATTAATATGCACAATTTAAACCCAACCTTCTTTGAATATAAAGCCCCACTTGCACACTGAAGGTAGACACAGTTAAGGAATAAAATCAGAAAGAAAATTAAAAAGTGAAAAATTGCTAGTTTGACAGCATTTCAATGATGAATACCAGTCCTTCATGAAATCCTTGGATGACAGGTTGTATTACAAACATGCAGGACTGTGTACTTTGCTTGAATTCTGAAGTCACCAGTAAATACAAATAGTTTCTGTGACCTCTGGAGACTTTTTATTTATTTCTTACAGATTGGGTTTTTTCTCAGAATTTTGAACAAGTTGATAACTGGAGAATAACGAGAGAAAGAAACCAAAAACCCAGCTCAGTCCAGAAGCTCCCAAAGCAAAAACTGCCCAAAACCCAGTCAGAGCTTGTTCACACTTTGTTTTTTCTTTCCTCTTCAACATTCCCTGTGATTAGCTGACCAGCACCAGTCCTCCCTTAATTCATCAACTCAACATCTAATCAGCTGCCAGTCTCTGCGCTTAATAACATCTCCTTGGCAAATTGCCCAGAGAGCTATTAGAGCAATAATTAACTTGCATTATCTTTTCAGGCCAGTTCCCAACAGCAAACATCAGCCTTTGTTTTTTTTCCCAAAATAAGCTGCCATTCAAAATTCAATTCTCAACTTTAGCTCACAACTCAAAACCAAAAATGAGAAAAATAAAAAGAATAATAGTGACAGTCTCAACACAATGAAAAACTCAATAAGAAAGTTTTGTTATGAACATTTTCAGCAGTATCTGCTTTAGCACAATCCTGAGAATAAGGCCAAAAGGCTACAACCAAATAAGTATTTTAAAAATTGTGATACATGCATTGACTTTATCCATTCTGACCTATTTCAATGATACATGGATTCCTGTTTTCGCTTGTTCTTGTTAAATTAACATTCATTTTCCAGAAATCAAACCCAAAGTTCAAATTGAGCTTGTACCCATAATTTGAGCTTCAACTGTAATACAATGCTTATACTTTTAAATTATACATTTTTGACAGATTTTCCCTCAAAAATTGCTTGATCTTAAATAAATTTTTCAAACCTTGCTTAAGTTGCTTGAAATCTTCTTGCATTTTGATTAACTCTTTATCTTTCTGCAAGTCTGAGGTATTTTTTTCATCCAGCATTTGTGTCAATTGTAAGACCTATCATTGCAAAGCAAATATATGAAGAAAGGCAACAAAATAATCATAAACAAAGAAAAGCTCTTGTGGTCAAATTACTGAAACCAGTTTTCAATTCCAGACTTATTAATTGAATTTAAATTTCACCAATGCCATGGTGGGATTTGAACCCTCATCCAGGCCTCTGGACTACTGCACTGTCATGTCTATTATGCATCTCTCTCTCACGTTCTCTCCTCCCCATCAACATTACAGCTTTACTGTAGATGTACATTCACCCAATACTTTGTCGTTTGAATAATAAAGGCCATAACTCATAATATGGGCTCAGGTTTTAAAAGTTACTTTACATATTCCTGTGTTTCATTTCCTGGAACTTCTCAGCGTTATGGGAGTCAACAAAAGGAAAATCTTCCATGAACTTTCGAACTGATTTGCCTCAACTCCAAGAATTTTAAACTGATCAGTACTTTACCTGAAATTTTCCAACAGACCCTTCTCAACAGTATAGCTTTATTGTTTCCTTCAAAAACCTTGCCAGGATATCTTGAATTTTGAATGTTTCATTCAAATTTAAGCAGTAAAAGACCAGTCACACACAAACCAAATCAATTGTGCAGCAATGGATTATTTATTTTTCTTTGTCTATAACCGAGTAAACTTGTAATAGTGTGCTAATATGAAAAGTTAACACAGGGATCTAAACAACAGTGGGTTTTAAAAACGCTTCTGTACTTGAACAATTTTAGGAACTGCATTCAGGAAAGTTCAAAATCTTAGTAAAGATACAAAGGAATTTACCAGGAAGTTAATGGAGCTGAAGGACTTCAGTTACGAGTACAAGTTTAAAGAGTTAGGACAGCTTTCCTTATATCAGAGAAGATCATGACATGACCCAATGAAAGTTTTAAAGAGAGAAGTTTCGATAGAAGGGGGTAAAGAAGATACAATCTATGCAATGTAAATCAATAATGAGAGGTCACAGATTTAAAATAATTGGCAAAAGATCCAAGTGAGAATCACAAAAGTATTTTTCACTCAGATTTGTTCAGTCCAACCTGAAAATGTGGTGGAGGCTGATTGCATAAATAATTTCCAAAGAGACTTGGGGATGAGAAACTTCGGGTTATGCATAAAATAAACGGAGAGGAGTCTAAGCGTGACTGTTCTTTCGAGAACGAAATGCCTTCTTTGATGATGTAAGATTCTGTGATTCATGACTGGATTAAAAGGGATGAATACCAAATCAAACACAGATAAAAAGTTATTTTTTAAAAATCAGAAATAAACTGCGAAATGAAATTCAGAAAGTTCACAACCTTTCTCTGCAAAGCCTACAGTGTTGCTATTTATAATATACTAAATTTGCTACGCCAATTGCACAGGTTCTTTAATTAGGCATCAGAGTTTTCTGCTTGCCACATGAGCAGTTGAATACGTTGATCACTAAACAGAATCACAAATCTCAGAAGCTGCAGATTCCTATACCTACAGCATTACTAATGCACTCTGAGGAAACAGAGTTTTGTGTTGATTTGCTGTAGAAATTAAGGAAAACTGCTAGTATGACAATGAGAAAGAAATCCACAGAAGTTTAATTACCATTTTATACTTCATACTGCAGCTTTATTATTAATTGAAACAAACCTTATGCTGCAACTCTTCCCTCTGCTTCCTTGTCTCTTCTAATGCTTTGGCAATTTCAATGCTTATAGTTTCTCTGCTGTTTAATTCTTCCTGCATTCAAACATTTGATGGTTTTTTAGTATAATTATGCAATTAAAACTTCACAACGATCAGATTCAAGTTGCACATTAAATTAATAGTGCCATTAAATTATGGGGGAGTAAATTAACACAGATATTACATATGCAAGAGATGGAGCAAGCTAATAACACTGCTGTGATTAATTGAAAGATTGATGCAACTATTCAAGTTGTGGTGTGAGGGAGTGGTGGACGTGAGAAACTCATGTTGTGCACTAGTTTTAAACACTAACAGAAATATTGCTTACTTACATACAGTTATATCTCTTTGGGCACTTGAAACTTTAGGTCAAACAGAAGCATTCAAATCTGCTCAACTCACTTCATTGTTCAAATGTTTGATTGCCTATGAGATCAGTAGTACTCAGCATCTCATTGACTGGAAGTATTCAAACTATATCAAAATATCACATGAATGCCTATCCTACATGATATTAATGAACTTTTAATGGGCTAGTTGATTACTTAAGTTAGATATTTTGAAGAGCTTCTATTCAAGCTAAGCTTTAGGATTTGTGATGGAATAATGAAGTGTTAACAAACTATTTATATTTAATATTAGTAAAAATATCAATTGAACAAAAATAATTTTGATGCATGTTCGTCATAGTGAATGTTTCCCAATTAGAGCTGCCTATAATACTGCGCTATGTTTACAAAATAATTTTGTCAATAAAATGATTGTGAAGTGTTTTGAAGAAGGGTCACTAGTTAGAAAACGTTAACTCTGCTTTCTCTCCACATTTTCTGCTAGGCCTGCTGAGGTTTTTCAGCGATTCTGTTTTTGTTTGTCAAATGCTGCTGCTGTTTCCAAAGTGGCAGCTTAATTAATAACAATTTTTTCAGGTTTCTTTATTCCATGCTTGCTCTCTGCACCAGATAGGATCACTAGTCCTCGGCAGCTTTAATAAGTGCTTCACAGCAGCAGAATATACTGTTTTACAGTGAGATAACTATTCCAATTACATTCTTTCCACAGGCTACAAAAGTCAGCTATGCAAGCTTCTCATTGTCCCAGTTATAGAAACCATGCTGGGTCAATAGGGGAGAGAAGTCAAATAAAGGACATATTAATTACAAACCATGCTTAGAAGAATGAAAAGAATGCTTAAAAAAAAACCCATGCTTTTAGAAGAATGTCACATGTTGAAATTACAAATCATGAAGTAGTAGAAAAAATTATAATCGTTCTAACCAGAACAGTCTTAAATATATGCTTTTCATACATTACAGAACCTTTTATACCTGTTAAGATTATTCAACAGGCATAGAATGGAGTTTGAATCATTATTGTTAACTAGTTAATGCGCTCTTCAAATGTTCAATTACTATATTCCTTCAGATATTTAGCATAAATTAATGTAATACTTCAAATAAAAATCAGCGTCATAGAAAGTGAGATAACAAGGTGTAGAGCTGGATGAACACAGCAGGCCAAGCAGCATCAGAGGAGCAGGAAAGCTGACATTTCGGGTCTGGACCCTTCTTCAGAAAAACAGTGTCATAGAGAGTGTCTATTCCACGTAGAAAAAAAAAGTAACAAGAAAGTTGATACAGCTGCAGCAATAAAGGTAGCAAGTGAAAGAAATAAAGATTATATTTTGAAATGGGGATGTTTTTGATATGTTCCCGCAACTGGTCACCCAACATGATCACTAAGAGTCACGAAACAAGTCTCTTATCTGCCTTCTCAGCCTGGAACAGTAATGACATTATATGGAATGGAAAAATCATTAAAAATATTAGTTTAAAAAAACATTCTGGCTTGTAATTTTAGAATGTAATACTAACCTTTGATCTTTCCAGTTCACATTCAACTTTCCTCAATGTGCGTTCTGTGTCATTAAGCCTATCACTTAGCTCTTCATTTTTCTTTTGGAATTGGCTCTGTGCACAAGTGAACACAAATAGATGTGTTTGTATACTGGTCAGTTAGGCTATAAGGCTGCATATAGTATAAAAGTCAGCTAAAAGACATTTTGATTTCCCGTAACTGGAAATGTGAAGAAATGATCTTACAGGGACAAACAAATTAATGGAGAACGGTAAACACAGACTAATGGAAAAATAACTTGTGTCTAATCGAGCTTCAGACAACAAGAAAACAACATGTCCACAGTTATCTGATATAAAAACAAGCACTGGTAATCTAATAGGTATTTATTTTGTACCATAGCTTTTCATAGTTCATGGAATTATTTTAAAGTATCGTAATGTTAAATGGATCACTTTTTTATGGCATCCTCTATTTTAGGCTACTGCAAATTATATCTTGTAAAACTCTGTCATGTTCACCATTCTAAAAAACAGAATACACTCCATTTCAGTTAGTGTAAGAGCTTTGTTTTCCCTGAGAATAGGGGAGGTTGAGAGGGGACATGATGGAGATGAAGGGCACAGATAAGAGTAGACAAGGAGAAATATTTCCCCTTGATGGATGACCATGCGGGATAAATTTAAGGGGCAGTAGATTTAGAGGAGATGCGAGGAAAAATCTTTTCACCCAGGGGGTGGTGGGAATCAAGAACTCACTGTCTGTAAAGGTGGTACAGGTAGAGACCCTCATAAACATTTAACAAGTATCTAGACGCGCACTTGCGATGCCAAGACATACAAGGCTATAAGACAAGTGTTGGAAAATAGGTGGTTGTTTTGACTGGTGCAGACACAATGGGCTGAAGGGCCTTTCTTTGAGCTGTACAGCCTGATGACCCTACCAGCCATACTCTTTTCCTGGTTATTCTAATGCCCCTAAAATACATATAAAATGTCTTTATATTTTCCTTAATGCTAACAGCCAGTGTTTCTTCATGTTCCCCCTTCACTCTCCTAATTTCTTTCTCAAACAGGGCCCTACACTTTCTAGACTCTTCTAGGGCTTCCACTGTTTTGAGCCTTTGGTATCTACCATAAGCTTTTTTTTTTGGTTAACCAATCCTGTACATCCCTTGACATCCAAGGTTCTTTATATTTGTTGGTCCCACTTTTACCTTTACTGGAATGTGTTGACCCTGCACTCTCACTATCACCATTTTTTAATGTCTCCCATCATTCTGATGTGGATTTTCCTGCAAGTAGGTAATTCTAATGCACTTGGGCTAGATCCTGTCTTATCTCACCAAAGTTGGTCTTCCCTATTCAGAACCTTTATTTCTCATCCATCTTTGCCCTTATCCATAATTACCTTAAATCTTACTAAATTATGGCCATTATCACCAAGATGCTCTCCCACTTCATTTCCTCTAATCAGGTCCAGCATTGCTCCTCCTTTTGTAATAGCTCCTACGTGCTGGCTTAAAAAGCTCTCCTTGACACATTTTAAGATTCTGCCCCTCTAAGCCTTTCACATTTGCCTGACCCAGTTTATATTGGGGAAGTTGAGGTTACCTGCTATTATTACCCAATTTGGCTACATATCTGTCTGTATATCTCTCTCTGATTGATAAGGGTGTACTGTAGACCTCCCAAACAAAGTGATCGCTCCCTTTAGTTTTTAAGTTCTACTCGTATGGCCTCTGCAGTGGTTAAAACCATGGCCACGTGGATCTCACTGACAATGAGATCCTTGATTGGGGTTGTTTACCTGGGCCAATCAGGGAGCCCTGGCAAACAGACATAAACAGGAGGTTCAGAAGGTCTCCTCAAGCTAGGGATTGGCTTTGAGCTGGCTGGTCACAGCCCATGTACAGTGCACATGTAAATAAAGGGTGACTTGGTGATGGGATACCGGAGTCTGCAGTTATCTTAGTGATGACAAGAGTGGGATTAATGATGTAACCATGCAAAAGTGCCTACTAGCTGAAGCCTAACTAGACTTCAAACAGGCACTACAACTGGCTTCGTCATTCGAGAATGCGGCAAGTGGGGCATGGGAGGTGCAGGGCATCCCAACGGAAGTGGGCTCCTCACCAATCTGACTGAGCTTGGGGAAACCACTTGAATGTAGGCAATTGCAGTGCCTCATGCAGGGCACGTCCTGAGCAGAGGGAACCTAGGCCAGCCCACAGCAAAACTCCACAACAAAGTTGAGCCTCGGCCAAATAGCTAAAAAAGTTCTTCAGGATCCAGGCTGGCAAGCCATTGTATGTGCTGCCGGTATGCGGACTTGAGACAGCAAAGAGTCCTATGAGACCTGACTTGAGTAAGAGAACTCATAGGCCAGTATCTCGTCACCAAGTCACCCTTCATTTACATGTGCACTCTACATGGCGTCTTATCAGCCAGCTCAAAGCCAGTCCCGAGACTGAACAGACCTTCGGAATCTCCTTTTTATATCTGTTTGCAAGGGATTCCTGATTGGAAACAAAACAGAAACATTGCTGGAAAAGCTTTATCAAGTCTGACAGCAACTGTGGACAGAAATCAGAGTTAATGGGGTCCAGTGAGCCTTCCTCAGAAAGGTCCCCTGATCAGCCTAGGTTAACAACTCCAATCAAGGATTTCATAATCAATGAGAACCACATGGCCATGGTTCCAATCGCTATAAACCTCCCCCACTAAATCTGGGATGTGGGCTAGTTCTTTCCCTTATGGATTCTCCTGGAACGTTTTTGCCCCAGGTCTGATTCCTCTGACTCGGACTATAGACTCTCTCTTACGGCTGGAGCATCTCGGGAGAGTTTCCTCCTCGTCTTCTGGCAGTAATGGCATCAAGACATCTTGGCGTCTGAGGTTTCCTCAACATAAAACTGGGAGGGAGAACCATTGGTTTCTGACAGCCTTTCTGGCTATTCTTAGGGGCCAGGTATGTTTTGCTCCTGCCCAGTCGAAGCTTTCAAGTGATCTATACGTTTGTTCAGGACCACCTCACGTACTCAAACTTTGTATGTCATGGGACATGACCTCATGTCAACTTCGTCTTGTACCCATGCCAAGCCATTTCCGTGGCTCCGGCACCAAACTTCGTCCCCTGAAGTAAACTCTCTCTTATTTAGAGGAGGCAACTTGGCCGGCAATGGCATTCCTGCTACCGTTTCAGCCCCGTTTGAGAATTCTTTTAACATACTGTCGTTCCTTACTGCAGTAACTGACTTCTAGATCAATATTGCAACGAACCTGCTCTTTTACATCACACTATCTCGGATAAAGATTCTATACACCAAAATATTGAGCTGTCAGACCTGTCTTTCTTTCACTCATGTCTCAGTGAAAGCAATGATATCACATCTCCATGCATTAATCAACTCCCATCAACTCATCTGCCTTACTTGCAAGCTTCCTTGCATTAATATAACTGGCTTCAGCCTTGCCTTGTACTCTTACACCTTAATCTGACAATATTATCACTGCCTTCTAGATTGACTTGGTTCTTCTGTAATTGTCTGTGCATCACTGCCTGCTGTCCCGCCACTCTGCATCCCTGCCAAATTCGTTTAAACCCCCAGCAACCGCACTAGTGAAGCTTCACACTACAGTTTGGATAAAATCTATCAGAATTGTATAGCTCCCACCTTCCCCAGAAATGGACCCAGTGATCCAGGAATCTATAGCTCATTCTTCTGCTCCAACTCTTCAGCGATGCATTCATCTGTTTGATTTTCCTATTCCTATACTCACTCGCACATGGCACTTACTGCTTTTTAACCTGCTAGCTAGCTCCCTAAATTCTTGTTACAGGGCCTCATCCCTCTTTCTACTCATGTCTCATTCCAATATGATACTCCCTCCCCTTTCATATAGCTCTGCAACCAGTGACATCCTTGACTCTGGTTCCAGGGAGGCGATGCACTGGAATCATGTCTGCATCTACAGAAATACCTGTGTGTACATCTCGCAATTGAATCTCCTACGACAACTGTTATTTGTTCTCTTTCTGCTCCCCACTTGTGCAGCTGGGCTCTGGCTGAACTCCCCAGCTTATCACAAGCTGAATGGAGCTCAATCCAGTGAGCTTTCCGATTGGTGGGGTCAGTCTTCACTGAACATGCCCAACCCACATTTAGGTACAGGAGAACTAAATCTTGATCACTGGGTGGAAGAGGATGGATTTTACTATTCTGTTTACCTCTTTCTCCAACCCATTCCTGTTATCCTCCATTCTGCCAATAAGACGTAAGGAGATATGACCCAAATGGTCCTGGTATCTTCACCATGTGAAGGGAGACTGTCACTAAGTGATGGTTGCACAACTCCAGTTAATGGCCTAGAAGGATCAGAAGCAGTTACCTACTTACTTCGTCCTTTGATGTCGAAAACAAATGCCTCTGAATAAAAACGGAAATAAAGCATAAAAGTTTAGATCCTCATTTTTGAAAAAGATCACACTCACAGTATATTACTTACTATCTTGTGTTGTGAGGCTGTTTTGTCAAATTCACGGGCAGTTTCAAGAGCAGCAATTTGAGCATCCACTCGGTTAGTTCTTTCTGTGTGCTGATGTTTTAAAACAGCAATTTGATGCTGCAATCTATTGTTTGCAGCGTCACTTTCTTCTTGCTATGAAAAAGAAATTCTCATCAACAAAATCTCAATTAAACTTACTACAAATACAAATACAATTACCTACATCAAATCTTGAAATTTTTCTTTTTAAAAAGTTGATTTTGTTCTTGGATTCGTAACAAATTCATTTAATTTTTCTTACCAGCTTTTTTAATTGAGCTTCTTTTTCATTCATATCACTTTCTTTTTGCACTAGCTTTTTCTTCGTAAAATTTAATTGTTCCTCCAATTCATTGATCTCGGAAGTAAGCAGATTATTATAACTAGGTGAAACAGTTGCTGATTTTCTTTTAAAATTTCCAACATTAAGGAAAGATCAAATCAATGAGAACAGCTACAACTCATGCATTCAGGTGCTGTTGTATGTTTTCTTCAAACAGCCATAAGAGTATAAAATAAAAGCAGATTTTCAGGCCATGTTAAATATTTAAGATATTCCACAACCTGTCAACAGGTGGCTAAGTAATTGGACTACAGTCACATGTTGTTAATAACTTAAGGAATATCTTTATTAAGCCAGGAAAGCGGGGTTCAAGTCCAATCTGCTCCAGAGTGTGTAAAAACAGGTTGATGAGAAATATCTAGAGTTATAAAGCCGAGGTCAACGCCCCTCTGATAACTAAAACAGAAATATTCAGAGAGGCTTGCCTCACCCTATATTCTGTTAACAGTGTGAAAAGTCATAACATGCCTCTCACTCCAATCTGTTATAAAGAAGTGGTTAAATGAAATAAACTCCCGACACTCACTCTATAATCAACAAGTTAACAATTTATTTATCTAATGCTAATAGCGAAGAAATTAACTGAACTATCAACAAACCAAACAACTCCCTTCTAACTGCTGACTATTTCAGAATAAAACAAAATTCTAATGGTGTGCTGTTGTAATAAACACATGTCCCACATACATAAAAACAAAAAAAATTAGAACTTAGCCTCTCGAAATTAGTCGGTTACATCTTCCGGAATGTTCTGTGTCTTCTCCATTGATTTTCGGTAAGGAACGCCTCCTCTTTTGAACTCTTTTGTCAGAATATTAACTAAGAGTGCTGCGGTACCTTTATTTAGATGATGCTTTCTCTAAGAGCTGAGAGAGCTGATCTCTCAGCAGATGGCAGTATGCTCTCCACTGATTTTGCAATTGTCCCCGTCTTTTATATCTTCGATAATATATCAATTTCTTACAATGGGATTGATCCTATGTTGTCAAAGCTATCAGATTTAAATTTAATAGGCTTTTTGTATCTAAGTGCCCGATTTAAATTAACTGGCTAACTTAAAACTGGGTGTCTTCATAACTAAACAAAACTGCAGCTAAGCCTTTGACACAAATGTTACAATTCAGGTGCTCTGTGCACTTGCAAACCCACAAGCTGCCCACAGACATTTTCTTTTTTAATCTCCAAGCCTAGAAAAACTCATCACACACTACATTTCCCCCCTATCATTTTCTAAACATCAATATTTTACAAACACCAAATTCTAACGTCCTGCCTTCCAATCCACAAGTACTCTTCCCAACTTTGCAATGCTAGGCACCTGACTAACATTCCCGTCTTCCAAAGCTTGCGCCATGTCATCTTTTCGCTTCATCAAAATCTGGATTTCTACCACCTTATCATTTACTTTAGCTAGTTAAAAACAAATCAGCAAAATGAAGTTTAAAAAGCAGAAATGTGAACATACTTTAAATCATGGCATGTTGGCCAAGCTGACATAGATTTCAAACCCATTTTTCTAGTGCCAAAAATCATGTTTTTGCATGTACTCAGTGTACAAGTCTGCCCCACTTTGCAGTCACTACATGTTATGCTCACCTCAGTCATCAGCTCCAATCTTTCACTCCATAAATACATGTTTCACTTATTACCTTATAACTGGGTGCAAGAGATCAAACACAGACATCAGCTTTGTTAGGAAGATGTGCATGAGTTTAAGACAAGCTAACTTTTTGTGTTGGATGTCAATAACATTTTAAAATGCAGAACACCCACACCCATGCCAGCAATTCATTTTATACTTGGTGTACAGTTAAACAGAAGAGGGAAAAAAAACAAATTTTCACGCCAGGTTAAAAGGTTCTGGAGGCATTTTGAGGCTTCGCAGGTCAACTTATACACCAACACTGATATTTTAATGAATGAAAGTCAGAGATGTACAGCACGGAAACAGACCTTTCGATCCAACTCATCCAATGCCAACCAATTTTTGATATTAATTTGACCTGTAGAAAGCACATACCTGTGTTTTGAGAGTACTGACAGTCACAGTGTGGCTAGTCTTAGTTTCCAACAAATGATGCTTTGTTTCTTCCAGTTTCTGCTCCAGACAGGATTTCTGCACAACACATTAACTTGTTAGCAACATAATTATGATTTAAACTCAGCCTTAATAAAATTATATATACTACATAAAAACAGAGTTAAAAGATTCATGCTGAGAGAGAAAAATGCAGTAGTACTCAAATGCATAATAATTTGTTTCAAGACATAAATCAAGCAACAGAAAATCTCTGAAAATCATTTTCTGGGTGGCATAATAAAGGCATTTTTCATTCTGTTAATAATACCTCTTCAAGCAGCTCCTGAATATGCTCATCCTCTGAAAAGTTTCCCTCTAACCGTTTCTCTAGGGAAAATACTTTTGCTTGCAGATGCTCTATAAACTTTCCCTTCTCCTCTGTCACTGCCGATGTCTATTTCAAAAGTACAACATAGATAGTGAGAAATCAAGGCAACTTATGACAGCTTACAATAATTGAAAATGGTTACTCGCTAACATGCAAGAATCACAATAAGCTGCAGGATCAAGTTTAAAATCAACTATATCTAAAAGGAATGAAAATGATGAAGCTCATTTACCTTAGACAGGTAGTAGTCACCATGCAATTAACTGATGCATTACAAAGCATCTCTTATTTCTGGAGGTCAATTTGCTCCTTCTCTAGCTTTCTTAATATATTAAATGTTTTGTTTTGTTTAAAAATTAGAGACCAGATTGACAGTACTTTAACAATATGGTTTATACTAACTGTAGCACAATATTTACTTCCGGAGGAGGCCTTGTACATCATTATTTCCCTAATAGATTATAACATGGACTTGGTTAATGGACTAAACTATGAAAATTAAGTAAAACCTGATAGTAACCACACATTTTCTCATTATAATGACTGTTACGATCTCAGCTGATGATAATACTGGATAAGTCAGATCTCGGTGTGAAAACTGACTTGACAGGTCATAAGTTTTACTTTTAAGGTTTGATTCCTGTAATGGTCAGTTACTAAGATTATTCAGACTAGGTTGCCAAAGTTCTGTTAACAAAGCAGAACAAGTTTATTACACAAAGGCAAAATAAGGCTAAATATGTACACCCAAGACAACTGAGAAAGATCTCAACATCAACAGCAAATAGATTCAACCCTTTTCCCAGCAATATCCTAAATGGTCACTCAGTCCCAATGAAGTATCCTATCTTTATGTTTAATTATTTTTTCAAATGACTCTTTCCAGCCCTCCTTAAGCTGTTTCAGCAGTTCATGGTTTCTGTTCAATTCTGATGGCCAGAGGACCACAAAATGCCCAGTTACTTCTTTCCAATTTTGACAACTTGGAGATTTCTCCTAATTCTCACAGCCTGGAGACTTCTATAAACTAAATAAAACTCCCCCTCTACTGAGATGGCTTTTCTTCTGAGCTCATTCTACTAGCAGCCTCTGACCAATTATTCGTGTATCATAAAAACTCAAATTAGTAAACATTCAGCAATTAGATATCCAGGTGGATGAAGAATGCATGTAACTTAAATCACATTTTCTTAGAAAAGCCATTTTTAGTTCACTGTTCAAAATTACTATCTGGTCTTTACAAAAAGAAAATTGTAGAATACAAAATTCACAGAACTAAAATCTAAAACCCACTTTTCCCTCACTTTCAAATCTAAATTTCCAAATAATAACATACTACAAACCTACATCACATTATCAAAGGCAAAAGTTATTTTTCATAGCATTTAAACACACTAAATTATAACTTTGCACTTTCCAAGGATCTAGCAAAGAAATAAACAGATTCTGAAATACAACTGGAAGCCAATCAGAATGAATTTTGTTCAGATTAAAATAGCCATAATGGCTGAATAAAGAAGTGGATTACCAAAGACTACTGAACCTTTTTATATTTGAAATAAAACTCTAAACATTTGTACCTTATGTAAATCAGTTGACAGCCTTTGATTCACATCCTGTAATTCCTGTGTTCTGTATTCTAACTCCATTATTTTTCCTTCTGCACTTTTTTTGGTAGCCTCAAATTCTTCTCTGCACATTAAACAAAATTTAACAGGATTTTAAAGAATAACATAGCAAACATTATCTGTCGTTTTTTTAGACCCTTATTTTGGTGACATTGTTTGGTGTCAGGGAGGAAGCACAGAAAACCTCTTAAATGTTAGGAAACCAAGGGACTGGTGAGAATGAGAAATTGAGGAAATTAGTATTATTAAAGAGGTCATCACTCAAAAAGTTAATTGGATTAAAGTTTGTTAATTCCCCTGGTCCAGATGATCCACGTCCCACAATGTTGAGGAAGATGGTTGTGGAGATAGCAGGTGGTGAACATCTTTCAAAATTCTACAGATTCTGGAAAGGTCCCTACACACGGAAAGGTAGCAAATATAACCAGACTGCTTGAGAAGAAAGGGAGAGAGAAAATGGGGAACAACAGATCTGTTAGTTTCATGTCAGTGGTCAGGAAAATATTACAATCTATTAAAGAAGATATGTTAATTGGGCACAAAGAACAATGGTAAAACTGGGCAGCGTACACATGGACTAATGAAGAGAAATCATCTTTGACAAAGCTGAAGCTTTTGAAGATGCTACCTGTAGCATAGTTAAGGAGACCCAGTGGATGTGAACTATTTGGATTTTCAGTGCTTTTGATAAGGTGCCACACAAGTTAATGAACAAAACTCGAGCATATGGAATTGGGGGCTATATACCATTTTGGATTAAAAATTGGTCAACAGTCAGAAAACAGAGTAGGAATAAATGTGTAATTCTTGGGATGATAGGCTGTTACTGGTCAGGTACTGCAAAGATAAATATTTGAATCACAGCATTCACAGTCTATACATATGATAAGGATGTGGGGTCAAATTGTAATATTTCCAAATGTGCTAGTGACACAAAAATAGGTAAAAATGCAATTACAATGAGGATACAAGGAAAGTTAAAGATGACTTGGACAGGTTAAGTGAATGAGCAAGAACATGGCAGATGCAATATAATAAGTGTCAAATTACCTACACTGTTAGAAAAAAAAAATCAGAAAGACAGAATGTTTCTTAACTGGAGAGATTGAGAACTGTTGACGTCCAAAGGGATCCGAGTGTCTTTATTTATGAGTCACCATGGGGTGCAGCAAGCAATTAGGAAGGTGAATGATATGTTGGCCTTTGTCGGAAGGGAAACTGAATACAAGAATAATGATGTTGTTAAAATTGTATACAACGTTGGTACAACTGTACCTGGAATATCACAGAATTTTTCATCTCCTTATCTAAGGAAAGATAAACTTACCAAAGAGGATGTAACAGAGTTTCAACAGATTAATGCCTGGGATGGCTGGACAGTATTAACAGGAAACTGAGCCTGTACTTTTCTTGGGTTTTGAACAATGAGATTAGTGGTGTGATCTCATTGACACTTCAAATTCTTACAGGACATATGTAAACAGGATGATTACTGTGGCTACATCAATAGACAGGGGACAGTCTCAGAATAAGGGTAGGCTATTTAAGACCAAGATGAGGAAAGACTTTCTCCACTCAGTGTTGGTGAATTTCTAAAATTCTCTACCCCAAAGGACTGTGGATGCTCATTCATTGAGCATGTTCAAGACAGAAATTGGTAGATTTCTGAAGACAACAGACAGACACCAAGGGATATGTTGATGGTGTGGGAAAGTGACATTGAAGTAAATGACCAGCCATGAACAAAGTGAATGGCAGAGCAGAGTTGATGGAGTGAATGGCCTATTTCTGCTGCCATGTTGCCACAGCACAGCAATTATAAATGATCACTTCACATGCAATAGAGCAAAAAAACCACAGGCATGATTATATTACAAAGTACATGTGCTTTTTAGCTGAATGTCCACATTTCCTACACGGAACTTTGTTGGTAAAACAAGACCAAAATTTTCAAAACCTAATCCAAGCTGACAGTTCAGCGCAGCACTGAGGCGTGCTACATTCAGGCATTGTTTTTTAATCTGTAATTCCTGTAGACCCTTTGGTTCTGAGGTGGATGTGAATGATTCCATGGCACTAACCAAAGGTTAGAAATACCTGTTAATTTAAATTAACACAAAACTGTAAAGATCTGGAAAAAAATGATTCAGAACTCTGACTTTTTTCTAAGCATTTGGTACCTTTCTTTGTTAATATCTGCATTTAGTGTCTGCAGCTGCTCCAGCATTTTGTCTTGATTTAAGAGTTTCTTATTGGAGAGCTTCAGCTCTTCTTTGGTTTGATCTAGCTCTGTTTTCCGCTCTTCAAGTTCCTTTTCAATATTGAGCAACAGTTCTTCTTTCCTCAAGAGCTGTCAAGCAAATAAAAGAATGATGTTTACTGATTAGTTTTAGATCTGAATTAAAATGTTTTAACATAGTTGTTAGATTTAAGTTTAAACATGACACCTAACTGAAACGAAACAACCCAACTAATTTAAACGCAAATAAAACTAAGTTACAGGACAACAAGAAATTGCTTGCCGGTGGCCCATGGGTTGCAATTCGCACACCACTAATCTCATAAATAAGGGTACCGAGCAATGTAACGTTACATCAGATGCATTAAGTGGTCGAGAATTAACTTATTCCAAATTCCATTAGGGAAAATTTATAAAAACCGAAAGTACTGTGGATGCTGTAGGGGAAAACTTGCTCACCAGAAACTATACAACACAAAATAAAGCAATGAGACTTTCTAAATGATGGAAGATTGTGAGAACGTTCATGCTCCACTTTTTATACCATATGTTTGACTTTGGCAAGTTCCTGTTGCTGAAATCCATCCAGTTCGTCCTGTTCGTCTCGTTTCTGGAACAGATTTAAACTGTGATCCTTCATTTGCTTCAGCTGATTCTCAAACATTGCCTTCTCCTACAAAAGTTAATTAAGAAAAAAGAAAGAAAAGGCTATTAAAATCTATGAAGGTATTTTTAGACACAACTTCAAAATCAATGCCATTAAGCAATTCTGAAAATCATTTTACACGTAGTCTCTGTATAATACATCATGGATGCCTAGTTAAGTAAGTTTGCGTAAAGCCAGATGACCATAGGGCTCGCTCATTAGAGGGAAACGACTATTAGTGGTTTAACCTGACGGTTACCGTAGTTCAGACAAAGGGAGAGCTTGAAAAGGTGGAACCTTCATGATAACTTCAGCTGGTGCAGGGAGTACCACCCTGGTAGTCACATAGATAAGAATGTCAGGTTGGTAAGAGTGGACTACCTTGCTGCAAACATTAATAAGGCATTATTGTAGCTACGAGGAAAGCAAGCAAACATAATGCATTTCCTTGTAGACAAGGTGAGCAAGAAACAAGTGGAATTCTTTTGTGTTAACATCAATGAAGGGAGAAGATATGGTTACATAGATGGAATCTAGGAGTCTTTTAACCATCGAGTGTCACTTGGAGCTGCTATGTTTCGTCACATCAGTTGCACCTTGTCCGGTATGACAAAAACAAATTAACCATCACTTAGCTAACCGTTGTTTCAAGGATCTCATTGCAAACAAAATAGCTGTCAGAAAATCACGAAAGAATTTAATACCACTCTGGATGGGTACTTACGCCAGATGGGGCATCTGGTCCGGATTGTACAATCAGAAAATCAAAAGTATTTCAATCCCATTTCTTAATTCTCTTTAGCCAGTGAACAGTTCATAATAATGGACAATACTTAAAAGCCATGAAAATGCAATACCTTTTCAAGAACGGAAACTTTCAGCATCCAGTCCTGAAAATAGAAATGGCAATTATTTTTCTTTCTAAACTGTAATTGCAGAAACATTTTCAGAAAAAATACAGCTTTAAATCAATGCATAAAATTAATACATTTATGGAATCTATAAAGTGCATCTTTTGATTAATTAATTTAGAGTCATAGAGTTGTACAGCACAGAAACAGACCCTTCAATCAAACTCGCCAATGGCAACCAGATATCCTAAATTAGTCTAGTACCATTTGCAAGATTTGGCACATATCGCTTCAAACGCTTGCTATTCATTTTAAATGTTCTAACTGTACCAGCCTTCACCACATCCTCTGGTAATTCGCTCCATACACGTACCATCCTCTGCATGAAGAAACTGCCCCTTAGGTCCCTTCTCCATCTTTCCACTCTCACTTTAAACCCCGAGTTTTGGAATCCCCTACCCTGGGGAAAAAGACCTTCACTATTCATCCTATCCCCCTCTTAATTTTATAAACCTCCATAAGGTCATCCCCCAACCTCTGACACTCCAGGGAAAACAGCCCCAGCCTATTCAGCCTCTCTCTACAGTTCAAACCCTCCAACGCCAGCAACATTCTTGTAAATCTTTTCTGCACCCTTTCAAGTTTAACAATATCTTTCCTACAGCAGGGAGACCAGAACCGAATGCAGTATTCCAAAAATGGTGTAACCAATGTCCTCTGCAGCCCCAACATGACATCCCAACTCCGAGACTCAATGAACTGACCAATAAAGGCAAATGTACCAAATGCCTCCTTCACCACCCTGTCTACCTGTGACTCCATCTTCCAAACAACCCTTTATCTGTGAATCTGACATACATTAAGTTCTCAGACAGGGATGGTGGTACAGTACATTGGTGTTCTGAAAATATTAACTGCTAGGGTCTATATGTTGTCAATCTAAACAGCTACTAGCAAAGGGAAGGAGCTTTTTCATGGGGGTAGAGGAAAACAAAACAAGTTTAGAATGCATGTTAAACTGTGCTTTTCCTCTTTCTAACTGCAAAGCTCAGAGCAGTGGGCTGCAATTTGGCTGCAGAAAGAGGAGTTGCTCTGAGAAGGGATTACAATGATGCATATAAAAATATTTTGCAGCTCTTTAGGAATTTTATCTGCAAGGAGTTCTAGAATGATGCTGAAAGCCACAGTAATCAATGATCATACATCTGGCTACTTCAATCCAAAAATGTTCAATCTAGTATAGCATTATGTTATAAAACAAAGAAATGTGGATGGTGGAGATCTGACAAAAACAGGAAGTGCTGGAGAAACTCAGCAGGTCTGGCAGCATATGTGGAGAGAAAAACAGCTAATATCTTCAGTCTGGTGAACCTGCATCAGAACTATCATAGTATAACGTAAACTTCATTTTGCAACTTGATTCAGGTTACCTGATCCCTCTTTTCTAAGGCTTGTGCCATTCCTTCTGCCATTTTTGCTCTGTTGGCTTGATATGCCTCATTCTGTTCCTGAAGTTTCCTCATTGAGGCTGATTAAAATTTGGAAAAATATTGGATATTATTACTTTATGGTAAATGAAATTTCATTAAGCATCTAATTGTCTTGTCCTGTTATGTGAACTTTTAAAAACCGACACCATTATTTTCTACCCCAAAATTAATAATGTTGGTTCTTTTAAAAAAAGACATGTAAATGTTCTTCCATAAATTTTAACAATAAAATCATATTGTTATCTATGTTTGCTACTGATGTCTTCAAAGACAAAGTAATTCAGAAAGGTTTCTGACTTCATTTATACTTTATTATAAATGGATTACCATCCCAAAAAACTCAATGAATTCAATCTCTCAATAAGAAACAATAAAAATTAAAATACGTACAATCCTGATGTTTTTCTAATGCAATCTCAAGCTTCTCTTTTGTCTTCTGCAAATTTCGCAGCTGCTCAGCATAATCTTGTATTAGGGGAGGGGGACGCAGGTCAGGAGTTCAAAACAGGCAAAAAGAAAACAAAACACAGGAATAATCATGAGTGACAGAAATAAATGATTTTCCCCAACAGAAAATCATTACTGTTAAGGAGAACATGTGTTGATGACATTCCCTTAACATGTTAATGGCAAAAAGAAAGATCTACTTTACGATTAAGAAATAAAGCATAATATGGAAAGTAATGTTGAATACATGCTGGAGCCTGTAGAGATTAAACACTGAATTGAACTAAAGTATTTTTCTGAACTACTGGAAGAACCACTAATTGTAATTCACATGTAACAGTTTCAATCTTTTCCATCAGTTGTCATATGAACTCGTAAATCAGGCTTTAGCAAACAATTTTAAATTGTTGTTCACTCACCATGTCCCACAAGCGATTTCTCAAAGCCTTGAACAGCTCAAAAACCAATAAACAATATCTAACCAACCACATCACTGAATCTATTAGAGAAACGTTGAATGAAACCATATTTGTAAGAAAGGTAGCTTTGTAAAGCTAAAAATGTGAAACCAAATTCACATTTTAAATTAAGTCAGATAGATTAAACATTAGCCTTAATACAAGTTCAAACTGAACTACTGTATTCCGTGCACCCTACACTACAAAAACAAGTATACAGTAGGTTCAAATGCATTGAATTGAATTCTATCAAGTATCCAACTCATTAAGATCTTCCATGCAATTCAGTAACTAAACATGCCATTCGGAGCTTTCTAATACATGTAGAGGTGAGGTGAAGAGATCACCTGAGAGTTTGAAAGACTAATCGGGGTTACAAAATAAATAGTGATAGATTGTTTGTACTGGTTGTTGAGATGGTAACAATGTAACAAAATTTTAAGATAACAACATAATGTATACAAGGGGATGTTGCCAAAATATTCTACACACAGGCTTGTATCCTAATAGAAGGTTTGTAAGAGCATCATCTTTTAGGACTGTAGCTTTAAATTTAGAGCAACTGAAGGTGGTCATGTGAACTATTCTGAAGTTCACTTGCCTATAGTCTGTATGGTTTCAATGCTAGAGATGAGAAGAAGATTTTAGATTGTTTTACTAAAAGGGTGGTGCAAAGTATTTATGCTTTGAGACAATGGCAGCATTCCAAGTATAACATGAGTAGGTCTGAAGTCTCCTAAGATGGTGTCGAAGTTGCAGGAGTGCAAACACGTATGTCGTAAATTATCTACGTATGTCTAAGATTAAAAGAATTTGAGATCAAGGAATGGTAATTAACATTTCTACTTACAAGATTAATGCATTTCACGTTTCCATGGCCAAAGAGTGCAGAGGAAGTCATTTTGAGATCAAGTTGCTGGTTTCCCTACAAGTCTGGAATATCATAGGCTGACATGTGTTCTGCATGGTCAGATGGAAAAGATTGCTTAACTTTACAAGCTACTACAGCTGATGCAGATGGGAAATGTTCTCGAACCAAATAGGTAAATCCTGCAGTCCTCTGAAGATGCCCGGAGATTTGTTCTGGCATGGCCAGGAGGATAAATGACAATCAGAACAGGCTTTACTGGTATGGTTAAATGAAAGAAACTTCCCAATAATTGAGGAAAGTGCTCAGAGACTAGATTATGACTTGGTAATATGGGAATACTTGAACCCATAAGAAACGAGGAGCAACTGTTGTCTTTGCTGCAAGGGCTGTAATTCTCTGGAGAAGTGATAAACACAAAATAGTGAAATGTTCCTCTCTGCTGTTTAAAAGTACAAGTTACCCAGAAAAAGAAAAACTCAATTTTTTGTCATTTGTTACAGTAAAAGTAGGAGTTACCAAATATTACAGCCTAGAAACAGGATGCTTATTCAACAAATTTTGCCCATAGTTTTCTCCATGTGAACTGTCAAGCTAATCTCAATCTCCTCACTGCCCATCTCTTTATATTTCTTTCATTCATATACCTTCAAATTGCTTTTATAAAGAATTTATGCACTCTGATTCAACAATGGTTTTCAGCAGAGAATTCCACATTCTAATAATTGTGTCTACAGTGGTTTTTCTAATCTTGCCCCTATCTCAGATTATTTTAGAATTCCTGCTTATTGGAAAACAACCTAATGTTTCATATTACGTCAATATTTTTCTTTCATAATTTTATTCAAGTCATGATTTAATCTTCCTCGTGTTTCTTTCACTGCACCCCTCCATCTTATTTTGATTGCCCTTTTTTTTAAATGTTCCTATATTTGAGCACTTTCCTATTAAAATAAAACTACTGACTGGGTTTGATTAAATATTATATTCTGATTGTAGACAACTTTAAATCACAGAGTGGAACATTTTCCTTTTAGTTTATCACAACCTCCACAGAGTTACAGCCCTTACAGCAAAATTTAACAGTTACTCCACTTTTCAATGCATCCCCCAATCCCTATTTCGCTCAGCAGTAAATTATAGTCCCCCTATACTTTTCTCACCCTAAGCAGGGTTTCTTAAATCAGTCACCAGCAACAAAGCTCGTTCTGATCATTTTTCTGCCCCCAGTGGTGCCATAAATCAAATCTCCGGAATCCTTAAAAACTGCAGGATGCATCTCTCCAACTAGATACTGCCTCTGTCCTTTACTTTTGCTGACCACATAGAACTCTTGTCTCTGCCATAGTCAGGACAGGGAGATTATGATTAAAAAGCAATACGATTATATTACCCCTACAAATGCAAATTGTGACATCATTTCTATAAAATTGGGGTCATGGCTGTGAAGAATTGAAATACTATTGTAACCCATTATGCATATCAAAAAAGTAAAAACCACAAATGCAGCCATCAATTCAATAGCAAAGCTTCCATGTATAACTGGTAATCATCATGCAGAGGCAATCTGCTTGGCTTCGCCATGTTTCCAGGGCAGAACACGGTTGCATACTGAAGGACTTTTCCTGTCCAGTGAAGCACCAGTGGGTCACACAAAACAACAGGTCGTGTTTGCAAGCAGCTTTGAAGCAAAGGCCTTAGGAGACACAATTTGATGAAATGGTAAAATGCCAACACCGCAAATGGTCCATCAGGCACTACCATAATGATTAGTGGCTACTGCAACTTGACAACAGACATAAACACTGAAAATAACAAAACGCGAGGACACCTGATAACAAATTCATGCGTGTCAGCTGTTCCTATCTTAACCTGTATTCGGTGTGGTTTGAACTAGTCAGGTGCCATCACTCGACCGCACTCTCTGTAATTCTTTTTGTCTTTTTATATGCCCTGTATCATAGCAACAAGCATAGAGATTTACCACATAACCCAGAGCAATTGCCTGTTAAATGGTTTCCACTTTTTGATAAGCTCTAAATGTTTTCTGCAGACTCCAAGGAGCTATCACAATTGCAGTCAAGTAAAGAGTTTCCTTTTACAAATACCATTATTAAACTTCTAGGTTAACTGGGGACAATAACAAACAAGGATGACTTTGGTTGTGAAAAATGAAAATGTTTGACAAATTTGCTAATATTTTTAAGGATATAATGAGCAGAGTTGATAATGAGGAACCAGCAGATGTTGTGTATTGGATTTCCAGAAGACATTTGATAAGGTGACACATAAAAAGTTATTGTACAAGCTAGGAACTCACAATATTGCGGGTAATGTAATCTCAAAATATGTGCTGAAACCTCATCCCTGTATTCCCTCATGACAATCCAAACCTTACCACGTTAATGCAAAAGTCCAAGATATCTATACTCCAAAGTAAAGTAGCAAATAAACAATCATTTGAAAAGTTAATTTTATTACAGACACTTCACAAGACAAAGTACTTTGATTACTATTACGAGGCATATCACATGTCACAGTTTTTTCTTATGTACAAAAAGATAATAGATAATATTCTAAGTATTTTCTCTCCTTCAATATACTGACAAGTTAACCTTGGAGATATTAATTCAAGACGAGCACTGCACACATCCATCAGATGAATTAACAGCTCCTAGTTTTCTCAGTAAATATTAATCGACATCAGAGCAATGCAAAACACAATCCCCTCTTGAAAGAGCATATTAACATTAAAAATGGATTGGACTGGATTGTATTAATAATGCAATATCTAAAGCTAAAGTTTCCAGACCGTTTGCCAATTTTATATTTATCCTTCATTGTTTTGTCAACAGTGTTCTTTACTTCAAACAATGCTCACTTAACAGAAAAGTCCAATAAATTTATCATATGCATTCAAATATAAAATAGAATTCATTAAACACTCGTATGCAAGTTTCAATTAATTACTAAAAAGGCTAATGGATCTTTAGTTCAAAAGGGGTGGAATACCAAGGGTGAAAGCAAAATTACATTTGAAAAGTCCAATGAGATCCAATCTGGAGCACTATATTCAATTCTAGACAGTGCTTTAGAATTAGAGCTGGAGTAACATCAGAAAGCTCCTCTTCACACAAAGACTACCAGAAATCTAGAACTTGCTCTCTGAAAAAGCTGTCGAGGCTATGTCAATACTTACGATTTATATTTTATTAGGCAATGGTGTCACTGAGCCAAGGAGGCTAAAACAAATTAAAATTTTCATCAACAATAATCCAAACTGGTTGAACAGATTGACTGATCTATTTCTGTTTCTACATTGTTACTGATCCATGTGAAACCCTGGGAAGAAGGTATATTTTAAAATTTTTGTTAACTCCTTACTTTTCACTATCAGCATAGGTTCCAACCTCTCTCAAATTTAACCTTTTGCACTACACTCAATTAGTCATGGCTGCAATGGGTTGTAAATAGTTTCTTAGTTATTTTCAATCACGGAAAGACACATACCCAAATACAAGGACAATTAAATACAATTCAGAGGATGAATATTTAGCAATTTATCCATATTTTGTTAACTGAAACTCAGCTCTTCCAATGTTCTCTTGGCTAGTCTCCCATCTTGTACTCAAACTTCAGCTCTTTCAAGACTCTGCTGCTTATATCCAAACCTTGACCAAGCCCCATTCACATACCACCTTCGTATCTTGACTCCTGACCTGGCACAGCCTAAAACTTAAAATTCTCATTTTTGTTTTCAAATTCTTCCAGCTCTAAACACCAAAAACTTTGCACTCCTCAAATTCTGACCACTTGTGTATTCCCAATTCCCATCAACCCACAACAGCAATCACGCTTTCAGTAGTTTGCATTCCTGGTTATGGAATTCCCTAACTAAACCCCTGTCTTTTCTTAAATTAAGGTGGTCCCTAAAATCCTCTTCGTCAAAGGCTCATGTCATCTATTCTAATACCTCCGTGTGAATTGGGGTGAAATTTTCCTTTTGTAATTACTCCTGTTGTTTCCTAGGTCATTTTACATGTTAAAAGATATTCATAGATGTTTATAATGTAGGAGTCATATCAAATGATTACAAGTTACTGGCTAACATGCCATAGTCTTAATATGACTTGCAAATGTAAATTTCCTAAGATCTCCCAAAACAGCTGTCATATAAACATACTTTATGAGGGATAATTGTCAAAATGATCATCCTTTATCCATTACTATAAAAATTGTTTTTTTTTCACACTTGTACGAGGATCTCAATAATTACCTCACTGCTTTGTTGCGAATTATTTATTAGGCTTCCTTTCTTTCTCATAAACAGCAATGCAAGATAATTACAATTTCCACTAATTTTCCTCTAATAACTATTTTCGTCTGCATAGCTGTTGATGATTTAACTCCAGCCATCAGAAGAGCTGTTAAGTCAAATGCATTCACATTTTGCATTCAAGTGCACAATGTTTGCTGCCAGGTTCCATTCTGAAATGCCATTTTTAGGGCAGCCAAAAATCATACTTGTAGAAAATAATAAGACTTCGAGCCCCATTGCACTACACAAATTTAACATGTACTAGAATTTGATAGTATGGTGTATTTATAGAGTCATAGAGTCATACAGTCATACAACATGGAAACAGACTCTTCGGTCCAACCAATCACGCTGAACATAATCCCAAACTAAACTAGTTGCACCTGCCTGCTCCTGGCCCATATCCCTCCAAACCTCTCTTATTCATATACTTATCCAAATGTTTTTTAAATATTGTAATTGTACCCACATCCACCACTTCCCCAGGTGGCTCATTCCACACACAAACCACCCTCTGTGTAAAAAATTTGCCCCTCATGTATTTTTTAAATCTCTCTCCTCTCACCTTAAAAATATGCCCCCTTGTCTTGAAATCCCCCATCCTAGGCAAAAGACTACTATTATTAACTCCATCTATACCTCTCTTACTTTACAAACTTCTATCTGGTCACCTCAATAGATAATAGACAATAGGTGCAGGAGTAGGCCATTCGGCCCTTCGAGCCAGCACCATCATTCATTACGAACATGGCTGATCATCCACAATCAGTATCCTGTTCCTGCCTTATCCCCATAACCTCTTGACCACCTATGCTTCAATGAAAAAATGTTCCACATTATCCAGCCTTCCATTACAACTCAAACTTTGCATACCCAGCAACATCCTTGCAAATCTCTTCTGAACCCTCTCAAGCTTAATAATATCCTTCCTATAACTAGGCAACCAGACCAGTTTCCAGAAGAGGCCTCACCAATGTCTTCTACAACCTCAACATGACTTCCATGCTCAAAGGCTGAGCAATGAAGGCAAACTTGCCAAATGCCTTTTTAACCACCCTGTCTCTATGTGATGCAAATTTCAAAGAATTATGTGCCTGTACCCATAGGTCCTTCTCTTCCACAACACTACCCAAGGCCCTAGAGTGCACAGTCACGACAATATTCAAGGCCTGGATTATATATTATTGGCAGGCTCCCCACACCCAGTGTAAGTGTCAGGGGCAAACTTACCTCCAATTAGCAAGCTCATCCTGCTTTAATTTTTCTGGTAATAAACCTTTTAATTAGTATGAGGCAGGACTTTTATCCATCTCCAGGAGGCCCATCTGGTGGAGATGCCAGGTGTTCTGCAGGTGGACCTGGACATTCAAGTAAATCTAGGATCCTGCTGGAGCCAAGCTGACAGGGCCACGTGAGGGAGAGGGGCATACTGGCCATAGTAGGCAGTGGTGTGTAAGATGTTCAGGAGAGACAAACTTTTGCAAAGAGGTTCCAATTGGCAAGAGGCATCCCTCAACTCCCTGCATATCCCCTCTAATTATGCCAGCAGCCATATGGATTAAAACTGCTAAACTACACACGGAGCACTGGCCTCTTTTGTTGCCCAAGCGGAGGCACAATGAGCTAAATTGGACATTATTTGCTCACTCAATGGTCTCAATTTTGCCATGGCCAGGTGACCCACGTAACACCCCCACAGCATTCTAATTTGTGTCCACCCACTTGCTTTCTCAGCTACAGATGGCTTGGCAAGATCAACTCAAGTCAGTTGTGATGTTAACCTGAACTAAATTGACTCTGATGTGAACAAAACATACTAAGGATGGATATACACTAAATCAAGCTTTTGACCATTGCTAGAATATGAATATTTAAAAGATAAAACATTATTTTGGAATTTTCTATACAGATATATTTTATACATCTCTTCTTCGCAAATTACCATGACACTTTAAACTGAAATAGATGATCACAAAATAAAATGTAAATGTAAATGCTGATTGCAACATGCAAACTGAAAAACTTGTTTTTCAAAGCAGGTACCTGACAGTTTTACTTCCAACTTCCGAACTTGGTCATTTCGCCGTAGCAGCTGAGACAACAGATCCTCTCGAGAACAGCTACTGTCAGAAGCCTTGGAAAAAGAGTGAAAAAGATTATTTTTAAAAAAACGTAAATACTACAGCTTAAACGGTTTATTTTTCTAATGCTACTAAGCATTTCAGATAGCCTTAATTTACTTTAACCAAACCAGAACCTTGTTCATTCCCCATGCAGTGATCTAAAATCTAAAACACTTTCTTGAAACACTTGAGTCTCTATCACACTTTTAAAAGTACAATGGCTATAGTATACAACAGTGTTACATCACATCAATTTACCAAATGTCACCATTACTTACTTGGACTTTGATTTGCCAACCACACAAGCAATTATGGTCCCACCACTGAAGATATCGGCAACTGAATTCAGGATTTTTCCTGAATCACCTCACTGACTAATTTAGCATCATTACAGATGTTTTGTATTGCTAATTTAAAACCATTCAAGTTCACACATTGTCAGTTTTTCAATTACAAATAGGGAGTAAAGTCTAGAGTCAAAACCTTGAGTAAATGAGGGCAGAGTAAATGTTTTCTACCTGAACTATCAATAAAGCTCAACAAATAAAAGTACAATCCACATTGTTCATAGCTAAAACAGACAGTTGTCTTAGGGATCACTGACATTTCCAAAAATACTGGCTGACTTGTTTTCATAGCTAGACCAACGGACAGAGAAAAGGAAAAGTACAATCAAATTAAATGGT
Organism: Ginglymostoma cirratum; assembly: GCA_024137785.1. Taxonomy (NCBI): domain Eukaryota; kingdom Metazoa; phylum Chordata; class Chondrichthyes; order Orectolobiformes; family Ginglymostomatidae; genus Ginglymostoma; species Ginglymostoma cirratum. The sequence continues at coordinate 22,483,084 of JAHRHZ010000035.1, forward strand.
ACACTTGCAAACAATGGTGGGATATAATATATCTCACATTTGAAGCTGCACTGCAAGTATTATCCAATATGCTCACAATTCAGCACATGGCGAGGAAGCCATGGGCAGGTGGGTGAATTGATGTTTTTTGTTTTTGAGCTACACACAGTATTGTCTTGAATTAAAGTTTCAGCTGCTGGTATGAGAAAGTGTCACTTGCTAAATCATTACATGTCATCTAACCATAATTCAGCAAGAAAGAATCAACCACACTTCTGCCAGACAGGAGTAACATATCGAATAGACAGAGACCTGGAAACTGAACTGAAGAAAAATAATACTACCTTTGCTTGTCCTATACTCTCTGGGTGCCGCTAAGTGATGGTACATTAGACCAGTAGGATCACTGTGAAACGCTACAAAAGTACGGCCAGACTTCAAAGGACAACAGTCCAAAAAGCTCTTGAAATTTTCTTGGGTAACTCAGTGTTTACTGGATGATATCTGAAGAACTTGCTTTCATTGCCAATGTATTATTCCCGCCTATGTAAATTCAAACTTAGAAATTGATTAATTGATGCAAAATAAATGACCGCAAAGCATATTAAGAATTACACAATATCCTTAAATAACATTGAGCGCCAAACCACAAACAATAAATCCATGGGACCTGATCAGGTACACCTAGAACTCTGTGGGAAGCTAGGGAAGTGATTGCTAGGCTCCTTGTCTAGATATTTGTCTCATCGATAGCCACAGATGAGGTGCCAGAAAACAGGGGATTAGCTGACATGGTGCCACTATTTAAGATAGGTGGTAAAGAAAACCAGAGAACTATACACTGATGAGCCTGACATTGGTGGTGGGCAAGTTGTTGGAGGGAATGCCGAGGGACAGGATTTACATGTATTTAGAAATGCAAGAAATGATCAGTGATAGTCAACATGGCTTTGTGTGTAGGAAATCGTGTGTCACTAGCTTGATTGAGTTTTTGAGGAACTAATGTAGAGGACTGATGAGGGCAGAGCAGTAGACGAGATTTATACAGGCTCCAGTAATGATTCTGAAGGGCTAGTGTTGGACTGGGGTGGACGAAGTCAGAAGTCACATGACACCAGGTTACAGTCCAACAGGTTTATTTGAAATCACCAGCTTTCAAAGAGCAGCCCCTTCGACAGATGCAGAGAGCGAGAAGAGCACAAAGACACAGGGAAATCAATTAACTTGTCTGATCACATCCTTCAACCAGTTCTCAGCCGAGGGCTCAATTTCTGCCCCACTACCAAAATGGACCCCATTGGTCTTGTGGCAGACACAGAGGAATTCATCAGGTGATTGGAGCTCCAGGAGTTCTTCCACAAACCCCAAGATGTCAGCAGTGAACCCAATGAGACAACCAAAGAACTGGAACAATTGACAGAGAGATCCGTGGTGCAGTGACCAAAGAGGAAATAGAACTGGAGCCCTTCGGAGGGCCACTGCCCTAACATCAACATGTATGCTCAAGCCGTCAGATGATACGTTTATGCCAGGTTCATCAGCCACGCTCGCAAGATAGCACGGAACGTCACTCAAAGACAACGCAACGCCATCCATGTTCTCAAGACCAATCACAACACTTTCATCAAACGAGCAGACAAAAGAGTTATCATCGTCATACAGAATAGAACGGACTACTGCAAAGTATGCTGACAACCGAACAACCAGGAACACTACGGACAACTACCTGCCGATCTAACCAAAGAACACAACTGTCAATTCAACAGACTGATCAAGACTTTTGATCCAAACCTTCAGAGTATCCTGTACACATCCCATGTATTTCTCACCTCGGAGACTTCTACTGCCTTCCAAAGATACACAAAAGCCAGCACGCCTGGACGTCCCATGTATCATGCAATGGGACCCTGTGTAAGTACCTCTCTGAGTATGTCAAGGGCATCTTGAAACCTGCTATACAAGGAACCCCCAGCTTTTGTCACACCACTACAGATTTCTCACAGACCACTCAAACCAGGAACATTCCTCATCACAATGGATGTTTCGGCACTCAACACAAGCATCCCCCACAACGACGGCATCGCTGCAACAACCTCAGTACTCAATATTAACAGCTGCCAATTTCCAGACACCATCCTACAACTTATCTGCTTCATCTTCGATCACAATGTCTTCACTTCGACAACTAGTTCTTCATCCAGACACACGGATCAGCCATGGGGACCAAATCTGCACCCCAATATGCCAACATTTTCATACCCAAGTTCGAGCAAGACTTCTTTGCTGCACAGGACTTCCGACCAATGCCATACACTAGATACATTGATGGCATTTTCTTCCTTTGGACTCATGGCAAGGAATCACTGAAACAACGACATACCAATATCAACAAGTTTCATCCCACCAAACTTACCATGGACTTTTCTTCAGAATCAATCTCATTCTTGGACACACACATCTCCATCAAGGACGGACACCTCAGTACCTCACTCTACCGCAAGCCCACGGATAACCTTACAATGCTGCACTTCTCTAGTTTCCACCCTAAACATGTTAAAGAAGCCACCCCCTACGACAAACCCTGCACACACACAGGATCTGCTCAGACAATGAGGAACATGACGGACACCTAAAGGTTTTGAAGCAGCCCTCGTAAGAACACTAAGATTCTCAACTACTCAATCGCCAGTTCCAACGTTCCACAGCGAGAAACCGCAACAACCTCCTCAGAAGACAGACACAGAATACGACCGATACAGTACCCTTCGTCGTCCAGTACTTCCCCAGAGTGGAGAAACTACACCATATTCTTCGTAGGCTTCAACATGTCTTGGATGACAATGATCCAACTCACCAAGATCCTCCCCATGCCTCCATTTATCGCCTTCAAACAACTGCCAAACCTTAAACAGATCACTGTTCACAGCAAATTCCCCAAACAACATTGACCACAACATCATGGCAGCCCCTGCAAGACATGTCAGATCATCAGCATGGATACTACCATCACATGTGGGAACACAACCCACCAGATACTCATGTGACTTGGTTGATGTTGTCCATCTCATAAGCTACAGGCAAGGATGCCCCGAGGCATGGTATATCGGCAAGATAATGCAGACACTTTGCCAAAGACTGAATGGACACCATGCAATAATCACAGGCAGGAAAGTCCCCTCGCAGTTGGGGAACACTTCAGTGGTTATTGGCATTCAGCCTCTGACCTCCAGGTAAGCGACCTCCAAGGCAGACTTTGAGATACACAATGACACAGAATTGCTGAGCAGAGACTGATAGCCAAGTTCTGTACCCATGAAGACGGCCTCAACGGTGATTTCTGAGTTCATGTCACACTACATGATACCACCACACTATCTGTAAAATCTTCCTTACTGTTCTGTTTTGACACCATCACCTTGATAAATTGTTGTGATCTCTCTACCTTAGTTTGTACAGTTTTGAATTATTTATTACTTTGGTTAGACCTGCAGCATGCTACTCTTATACCTGTTATGTTATTCCAGGTATTTAGTTTGTCTCCAGCACCACCTTATTTTTAATTTTGTAATTATCTGTCTGCCTCATTTAATCAGGTTATAGGTCATCTCTTCACTGGTTATTCAGCTGTTGACACTTTACTCAGTCTAGCACTCTTGGTCACCTGCAGAGACTTATTATCTGACACTCTACTCACACCATGTTGTACGATCTTTTGATCTCTTAGCCTATAAATTCTGTGGCTGTGTGCTCTGCTGTCTCGTTGCACCTGAAGAAGGGGCTGCGCTCCGAAAGCTTGTAAACTCAAATAAACCTGTAGGACTATAACCTGGTGTTGAGAGTCTTCAGAAAGGCATTTGACAAGGTTCCTCATAGTAGACTGGTTCATAAGGTTAGATCACATGGAATATAGGGAGAACTAGCCACTTGGATACAGAACCAACTTGAAGGTAGAAGACAGAGGGTGGTGCTGGAGGTTGCTTTTCAGATTGGAGGCCTGTGATCAGCAGTGTGCCACAAGATTTGGTGCTGGTTCCACTGCTTTTTGTTATTTATATAACTAATTTGGATGTGAACATAGGAGAGTGGTTAGTAAGTTTGCAGGTGACACCAAAATTAGAAGTGTAGTGGACAGCGAAGCAGGATACTTCAGAGTACAACAGGATCTTGATCAGATGGGGCAGTGGGCCAAGGAGTGGCAGATGGCGTTTAATTTAGATAAATTGCAAGGTGCTGCATTTTGAAAAGGCAAATCAGGGCAAGATCTATACACTTAATGGTAAAGTCCTGGGGAGTGCTGCTGAACAAGGAGACCTTGGAGCGCAGGTTCATATATTATTCCTTGAAAGTGAAGTTCCAGGTAGATAGGATAGTGAAGAAGGCATTTGGTTTGCTTGCCTTTATTGGTCAGTGCGTTGAGTATAGGAGTTGGGAGGTCTTGTTGTGGCTGTAGAGGGCACTGGTTAAGCCACTATTGGAATACTGCATGGTCTCCCTGCTATAGGAAGAACGTTGAGAAACTTGAAATGGTTCAAAACAGATTACAAGGATGTTGCCAGGATTGGAGGGTTTTGAGTCATAGGGAAAGACTGAATAGGCTGATATTATTTCCCCTGGAGCGGAGGGTGAGGGGTGACCTTTTAGAGGTTTATAAAATCATGAGGCACATGGATAGGGTGACTGGACAAGGTCTTTTCCCCAGGGTCGGGGGAGTACAAAACTAGTAGCCATAGGTTTAAAGTGAAGGGGAAAGATTTAGAAGTGACCTAAGGGGTGATGCTTTTATGCAGAGAATGTTGCGTGTATGGAATGAGCTGCAGAGAAAGTGGCGGAGGCTGGTATAATTATAATAATTTAAAAGACATCTGGATGCATATATGAATTAGGGGGATATGCTGGCAAATGGGACTAGATTTATTACGGTCGGCATGGACGAGTTGGGCTGAGTGTACAGCTCTATGACTCTAACTGTAACTGTTGATTCATCCTGATGAAATCACAATCTATCCACAAAGCCCCTTTAAAGATCTCAATTTTAGACATATAAAATATATTGAATTATAGAAATCACCATACATACAATATCTTCTCCAGAGTCAGCTCCAATTGAAGTAATGGAGTCTCTGCTGACTGATCTTGGAATCCGTCCCGTACCAGGACGTGAGGTGTTGCCTGCCTCTTCAGCAATCTTCTTTTTCAGTTTTGCAAACATGGTTCTTCAGCTATATTTTTCAGAGGTGTTCCGAACCACCAAACTGTTTAAGTTTATCCAAAGTCTCAAAGATGAGTTTGGAAGAAAGAGAGTGGATGTGCTTTAGAAAACAACGTACTCCGTTTGGCTCCTAGCTGCTCCTTAACAAGGCTCACTTTTCATGTCTACTGCAAAAACCATCCATCGCATCACCTGTCAATAAAACAAAGTACATTAGATCAAGAAAATAACATTTCTACTGGTTCTCAACAGCAACCATAATATGACAGAAATGATGTTGAAAAAACAGTTTGTTTCATTATTCTATACAGCTTGGGTTTCATAACTATGAAGTCAACTGCAATTCTCCTGTAAACCCACATTCCTTTGTTTCCTACCCCAAATTCTACTTTAGACGACCTGGAAGCCGACAATGCAAATATGTAACCACTAAGAAAGGGAAATGGGAAGAAAATTAAGTAAACATTTCAAAATTGTTCCATCCGACCCAAGTTCAAGCACAAAAGCAGGCATCGGGTATTTGCACGCGAGCTCAGTGCCAACACTATGAGAAAAGAGTATTTTGCATTGCACTTACATCGGACCAAACTGCAGAAGAGATTAATTTAAGTTTAATGACACGATACCAGTTTTTGTGCTACTTCTTTGATGCCGGGATTGTCACATTCTATTTCCCCAAGGACTGTTGGTAAATCCCATTCGCCAAGAATTCTGACAACACTATGTTTTGCCTGTGAACAAGATTATTCAATGTGCTCTTTCATTTGCCTTCCCTTAAGAGTACAGCATTTTGTTTCTGCTACTTTTGTCATAAGTTATGTCACCTACTCTTTGGGATTCAAAACTACTTCTAACCAACTAATCACAGCATCATTCAAAATTTCTTTACTGAAAGAAAATATGACTCAAAAGGAATCAAACAAATGGATTGGAGCCAGTTTAGGTGAGTAAATTCCAAATAGATTAGTCAGACTTTATAAATTTCTCATAATTCAGGAACAGCATCCTTGGGTGATCCATTATTTAAGGCATAGGAGGGAAAACCGAGGTAGCAACAGACCTGTTAGTTTAACATCATTTATGGGAAATTTACTGGGATAAATCATGAAACAGAAAGAATGAATCTTTGAAACAAAACAGAAATTGCTGGAAAAGCTCGGCGGGTCTGGCAGCACCTGTGAAGAAAAAAAATCAGAGTTAACGTTTCAGGGTCCCACGACCTTTCCTCAGAACGGATCTTCACAGATGCTAACAGACCTGCTGTGCTTTACCAGCAACTTCTGTTTTTGTTTTAGAACAGCCGCTGACGGCTCCTTGAGTGACAGTTTATGGGACCAGTCGGAAAGCGCGTCCATCCCTGCCGCGGGCCAGAACAACCAACCCACAATCAGCAACTGGTCAATAAGACGGGCTCGGCGGCAGGTTTTAGTTCACGAAAGGAGGACGAGCGGCCTAGCGTCCGCCGATACAGCCAACTTGGGTCATCACTCATGGGTCACTAAGCAATCAACTACCCACTCAAAGCTTCTGCTCGGCCGGAACTATCATAGATAGCTAGGCCACTTCTGAAAAGTTCGACACGAAATGGCCGATATAGTAGCAACCATAAACTCCGGAGAGCGAGGACACCCGAGCAGCCACTCAGTCTCAGTATATACAGGCACTTTCTCATGGCGACCAGGTACCTGAGTGTGCGTTAGCAGCAAAGCTCTATACACTACCGCTCCATCCTGCTGTCGGCCTTTCTCACCTCCGCTCAGCTGACGTGGCCGCAACGTCATCAAGTTCCCAGCAGGTTTCCTTCAGACCAATCAGATTGAACGTTAGATCGGGGACTAGTGCAATTCTACCCGTTCGCTGATGTAATGGGACTGCTGATTGGACCGTGGCCATGTCCACCAAAACAAACGGTGGGGGAGGCGCCGACGACGCCAACAACTGTATGGACCTGGTCAAGAGTGAAGTAGGGAGACCGTGCTGTTCCAAGAGTCTCGGAGGACTCGAGTCCAACATCAATGGGCCTCAGATTTCCCGTCAACACAGGGTGTCAATTCCCCAGACGTTAAATCTTCTTGTCACTGCTGCAAGGAACCCGAGTGAAAAATCACTAGGAAATTTTTTTTAACAAACTCACACACCACACATGAAATAGGAAACTGAAATTGCACGCGAGATAAGACAAGGAAGTGAGGCTGCTACCCCATTCAGTGTGATTCTGGGACATGTGGATTTGATGGGCTGAATAGCCTGCTTCCACACTGATTCTCCTCTGCAAGATGGGACCATGACATAGAGTTGTTGTAATATTGTCCTCTTAATTAAGGGGTATAGGCCATAGGGTATGATCAGCTACGATCTCATTAAAATAGCAGAACAGGCTCGAGGGACTAGGTGGGCTCATTCCTGTTCCTAATTCAATCACAAGCTGCCAGCATAACTGAATCAAGGCAGTTGATAGTCTAATAGTACCGATGTCCACAAGGTCTGATGAAGAGTCATCTAGACTGGAAACGTTAGGATTGCTTTCTCTCCATGGTTGCTGCCTGAACCCCTGTGATCTCCAGCACTTTTTTGTTTTTAGTACAGATTCCAGCAATTGCTGTAATTTGCTCCTAGATAGTCTAACAGTTGTTTGTTTAAAGTCTTTTAACAGACCCTTTTTGTGTTTCCAGCTGGTTAGAATTATAGAAGTCAGAATTTGAAGTAAGCAGTTTTGCCGCTATTTGTATGCTACTGGCCACCAAATACTGGAAAGAGAAAATTTGGAAATTACTGAAATACCATAATAGTAGTGAGGAATTGCATTAATAACAATATAAAGGACAGAGAAGCTAGTTTAGGAATTTCCAAAATAGCTTCAAGATATCTATCAATGTGTGTCCAATGCAACAGGGAAGGAAGCACTGCTGGAACAATTTCTAGGGAATGAAGTTGGATAAGTGGAGCATGTTTCAATGATATAGCATTTGGAGATGTTGAAGGGTTATTGAAGGATAAATGTCCTACCTGAATGAAAATGTAAGTAGGAACTAATTGAAATTAAGATTGAAGTCCAAAAGTGAGATGGAGGAACATGGTTATGATGTAGATGGCCAGATATAAAAGAAATATTGCAGATTGAATTGTAGCAACATGACATTAAATTATTCCAACAAGTCATTAGTTTTCTGAAATTATCAGCATTGGGGAAAATCATGAATGTAATATGTAGTAGAAAGTCAGTTAAGTGTCTAAGGTGCTGTCTTGCACTGAAAGCTAACAGAGCAATCAAGTGACTTATCCAGGTAATTACATCTTAAAAAGATATTTTCTGCTATCAGAAAGGACCTGGAATAAGACTGAGAAAGAGATATTTACTCAGTGCAGTACACTGTAAGATCCAATCAAATTTACAAGTGAAGTTCAAAGTTAAACTGTGGTAGCTTATGTCCGCAGTTGATATTTAGTAATTGAATAGAAAGATTATCTTGTGCACATTTTCATGGGTAAAAATAGAAAACCACTATGCGAGAGTATCATGATATACAAACAGAAGGCTGGAAGAACACAGCAGCCAGACAGCATCTGGAGGAAAGGAGTTGACTTGAAGGATGGTAATACCCGAAAGGTTGACTGCTCCTTTCCTCCAGATGCTGCCTGGCCTGCTGTGTTCTTCCAGCCTCTTGTTTGTCTAACTTGGATAGCAGCATCTGCAGTTTTTTTTGTCTCCAATGAGTAAGTATCATGCCTTCTTCATCAGTGAATTAAAAATATGACTTCTACTTGAACTGCTGGGAAAACAGAGTTAATATTGTATAAATCAGCCTAACTGATGACAATGCTACATTCCACTACACTAGTTTTAAAGCTCTTTGAACATGTTAAGGAAAGTAGGGGTTGGAATTTCCTCATCCTTCAGTGATGTGGGCAATGGCATGAAATCTGGTAAAATACAGCAAGAATAAAAACATCTGATTTTTCCCTTACAATTTCAACAGCAATTTTGAATATCAAAAACAGCACCAACTACCTTAATAATGAGTTACAAATTCATGGAATTAACTAATTTCACTTCATTCATATGCAGTTTTTAAAGGGTTGGGAGAAGTCAGGCCACTGAGGGAGCACATTCTGGGAGTTCAGCTTGGTTTGAAAGGAAAATGCAAGTGACATCATAGGAAAGTCACCAGTTTAGCAGCTGCTGTGGGTATTGTATTTCAACTCCAATAATTTTGAAAAACATGAATTTATAAACTAGCACAGTAAAGAAAACATTTCTAGGCACACAAGACACAACTGACTTGACAGTAAGTTACAAGAATTTCTACTTCATACTTTTTCTTGTACAGTCACTATAAACTTGACAAGATTCAAGTAAGTGAAGTAAAAGTTTAAGATAAAGGAATAGCAGGACAATTCAGTTAAGCAGAATGCCTGTCTCCTGGCAAGTGGGAAGTCATAGACTCTTCTCATGACTCAAACGAGCCGATGTGCAAGAACTATCACTGGCTGCACAAGCTTGAGCCTCAGATTCTTGAGCTCAAGAAGTGGCAGGGACCACTGAGGTGCATCAGTGATATAGACAACTAGGTGGACGGCCAGTTCAGAGAGATGGTCACACTGCAAGTTAGGGGCAAGCAGACAGCTAATGGGTGACTCCCAAGAGAAACAGATAGGTAATGTAGGAGTCCCTAGAAGGTTCTGCTCACTAACCAATTTTCAATTCTGGATATTGGTGAGGGCAATGGATACTTGGAGGAGTGCTCAAAAGGCCAAGCTGCAACACCACAGATGGTTCCAGCTGTACAGTAGTGGAGGAAGAAGAGCAGAAAGGCAGTTCTGATTAGAGAATTTCTAGTTAGGATAACAGGTAGGTTTCTATGTGGCTGTCATTTGTCACACAGCTGCATGACATTCTGCTGGAGAAGGGCAAACAGGCAGAGGTTGTGCTCGACACTGGTACTAATAACTAGGTAAGCAGGAAGATATTCACTCATAGGATATGGGCATCACAGGCTGGGCCAGCATTTATTGCCCATCCATGTGGTCCAGCAATCCATATTTAGGGTTCTAGGTAGAAAATTTGCAAGCAGCATTCTTGAAGTAGTAATCTACAGATTACTCCCACTGCAATGTACCAAGTGACTATAGAAATAGGAAGAGAAGAGATATGAATGTGTGGCCAGAACTATGGCGTTGGAAGGATGGCTTTAGATTCCTGGGACACTGGAACAGGCTCTGGAGAAAGTACACCTGCACAAACCAGATGGGTTGCACCTCAACAGAATCAGAGTTCCTTGCAGGACATTTTGCAAGTGCTGTTGAAGAACTTTTAAACTAATTCAGTACAGATGTGGGAACGGGCAGAGAATGTTAAAAAGTAATCCAAGGGTGCACAAAATGCTGGTGGGCAGGTAATACTAGAATGGTAAATTAATAAAATCATAGAATTTTTAGTACAGAAGGACTTCAACTCGTTGTGTCTGTACTGGCTCATAAGACCATAAGACATAGCAGCAGAAATTAGGCCATTCGGCCCATCAAGTCTGCTCTGCCATTCAATCATGGTTGATAAGTTCCTCACCCCATTCTCCTGCTTTCTCCCCATAACCCTTGATCCCCTTGATAATCAAGAACCTATCTATCTCAGTGTTAAATGTACTCAATGACCTGGCCTCCACAGCCTTCTGTGGCAGTGAATTCCATTGATTCACCACTCTCTGGCTGAAGAAGTTTCTCCTTATCTCCGTTCTATTCCCTTTACTCTAAGGCTGTGCCCTCGGGTCCTAGTCTCTCCTACCAATTGAAGCATCTTCCCAACATCCTGGCCATTCAGTATTCTGTAAGTTTCATTTAGATCCCCCCCTCATCCTTCTAAACTCCAATGAGTATAGTCCCAGAGTCCTCAAACGTTCCTCATATGTTAAGCTTTTCATTCCTGGTACCATTCTCGTGAACCTCCACTGAACCCGCTCCAGGGCCAGTACATCCCTCCTGAGATATGGGGCCCAAAACTGCACACAATACTCCAAATGTGGCCTGACCAAGGCCTTATAAAGCCTCAGTAGTACATCCCTGCTTTTATAATTCAAGTCCTCTCAAAATAAATGCCAACATTGCATTTGCCTTCCTGACCACTGACTCAACCTGCTCCTGAAAGAGCTCCTCAGCATGTTCCATTCTCTAGTCCTATCCCTGTAGACCTCTAATTCACCACTTTCAATGACATATCCACCTCATTTGAAACTTAAACAACCTTCTCCATCACTCTCCCAGGCAACACATTCCAAATGCTAACAATTCTCTGAGTAAAGAAATTTCTCTTCATCTCACTTCGAGCTCTCTTGCTATAGTCTTGAAATTGTGAGCCCTAGTTACAGGCATACAAATAGTGGAAACGGAATATTGTTCTTTTACTATCAAAATTGTTTATAATTTTGAACACCGCAATAAGGTTACCTCTTAATCTTCTCTGTTCTAAGGAAAATTAGGCCAATTTCTCTCATTTTTCTTATATCTAAAATCACTCATTCTTTGGATCTTTCTAGTAAATAGTAATTCTAATTGTTGAAGTTAGAATAAGGGAAAAAGGAATGATGCCTAAAATCAAGGTTATACTGCATGCATATGAATGCACAAAATAAAGTTAAAAAGATTGAAGAATTACAGACACAGATTGCATTGTGAGATTATCATGTTGTGGCAATAATGGAGACTTGGCTCAAGGAAAGAAAATCTTGGTGTTAAATATTCCTGGCTAAAAAGGTGTACAGAAAACAAAGGAAAAGAAAGAGGTGTTGGAATTTTTGATTAAGCAGCAGAACTGGAGAAAAAGTTGTTTCAGATCGTTCAAGAACAGAATCAATTTGACTACAGCTAAGGAACAAAAGGGGTGCAATTCTATTGCTTGGGACGATTTATAGACCATCAAATAGTGGGAGTGAACCAGAGAAGAAAATTTGCAAGGAAATTGTAGGGAGATGTAAACATCACAGTGGTTATAATGGGAGACTTTAATTATCTGTACATACACTGGGATGGTGGTAGTGTAAGGGGCAGCGAGGAAGCAGTGTTCCTAGAATGTGTTCAAGAGAATTTCCTACAGCAGTGTCCAATCAAAAAAGAAAGGAGGCACAGCCTGATCTGGTTTTTGGTAATGAAATGGACAAAGTAGATCAAGTGAAAGTGAGAGAACATTTAGAGGCCAGTGAACATTGTAGCATAAGGCGAGGTGAGGTGTGTGTGACATCAAGGCCACATTGGACCGAATGCAGCATCAAGGAGCCCTAGCAAAACTAGGTTCAATGCTGCTGGTTGGAGTCATACCTGACATATAGGATGGTGGTTGTGATTGTTGGAGGTCAGCCATCTCAGCTCTAGCACATTTCTGCATCAGTTCCACAGAATAGTGACCTAAGCCCAATCATCTTCGAATGCTTCATCAATGGCCTTCCCTCCATTATAAGGTCAAAAGTGGGGATGTTCGCCGATGATTGCATACTGTTCAGCATCATTCGTGACTCTTCAGATACAGAAGCAGACAGGTTTGAAATTGATAAGCTGTCTGTACTTAAAATTTACCGTATGAAAAGTATCCAAGGATATTGAAGGAAGTGTAAGTGGAAATGGCAGAGGCAAAGGCAATAATCTTTCAATATTCCCTGGGTTCAGGGGTAGTGCCAGAAAATTGCAGAATTCCAAACATTACGAACTTTGTTCAAAAGCGTAGTAAAGATTGGCCCAGCAATTGTAGACTGGTCAGTTTAACTTCAATGATGGGAAAACATCTAGAAACAATTATTCAGCAATGAATTAATTGTCATATGGAAAAATGTGGGTTGATTTGGGACAGTCAGCAAGGACTTAAGGAAATATTATGTTCAATCTGTCGGAGTTTCTTTTTCCAAAGCAGCAAGAGAGAGTTGATAAAGGGCAAAGCTGTTGATGTGTATAAATGAACTTACAACAAAAAAATTGATACAATGCAAAAGACATTGAGGAAAGTTATAGGTCATGGAAGAAAAGGAATAGTAGAAACATGGATGCAAAATTGGCCGAGAGCAGGAAACAGAGGAATTGGTATTTTTCAGGTTGGAATAAGGGTTTTAGTGGAGTTCCCAGGTGTTGTTATTGGGAACCTTGCTTTTCCTGATCTATATAAATGGTCTAGATCTTGGTTTGCAGAGGACAATTTCAATAATAATAACTTAGGAGGATTGTAAACTGAAAGGAGGACAGTGTAGAACCTCAAAGTTACATTGACATGTTGAAGAAGTGGGCGGGGTAGGTGACAAAAAATGTTCCCTCAAATTTTCTTTAGTTCTTCGTGGGCCTCCAAGGTCTGGGTATGGCACCAACATCTGAAACCAGAAGTCAGTGCTGCAGTCCGTGTTGGCACACTGATCACTGTGAATGGAACACTGGCACGAGTGCACACGTACACAGCTTAGAGGGAACATTCGTGGCAGACAAGTATCACGTGGAGAAGTATAAGGTGATTCACTTTGGTTCAAAGAAGAGAGAGACAGTATGAAATAAAGGGCATTTTTTTTCCCTAGGTATGTTGTGGGCATCACTGCCTGGGTCATTATTTATTGCCCATCCCTTATTGCCCTTGATATTAGTGGCAAGCTGCCTTTTGAACTATTGTAGTTCATGTGCTGTCGGTAGACCTGCAATGCCATTCAGAAAGGAGTTCCAGGATTTTGACCCAGTGGCACTGAAGAAATGGCGATATATTTCTAAGCTGGAATGGTGTGGCTTGGAAGACTTATAGGTGGTAATGTGCCCATGCATCTGTCCTTGTCCTTCTCAATGCAGTGGTCATGAGTTTGGAAGGTGCTGTCTAAGGAGGCTTGGCGGATTTCTGCAATGCACCTTGTAGATGCTACACACTGCTGTCCCTGGGGGGTGAGGGGAGCAAATATGGATGAGCAAGTGTATTTACAATGATGATTCACATGTGCTCCACATGTACCCTTGGCATTTTCTTTACCTTCCTATTGTCTTTCTGAAAATTAAGCCACCCAGCCTAATCCCACTTTCCATGATTGATCCATGGCTTTGCAAGTTGTGACACAAAATGCATATCCAGCCATTTTTAAAAAATGAGTTGAAGGCTTCTGCCTCTACGAATGTTTGTAGCATTGAGCTCCAAACCCCAACCATCCATTGGTTGAAAAAGATTTCCTCATCTCCACTGTCATCTTTCCACTAATGACTGTGCACCCTAATCACTGACATGTCTGCTAATGTAAATAGGTGATTCCCATCTATACTGTCCACAGCCCTTGCAATTTTGTGTATGTCAATCAAATTTCCCCTAAGCCTCCTCAGATCTGAGGGGAATAATCCCACACAATCCAATCTTTCTTCATAGCTATAATTTTCCAGTCCTGGAAAACTCCCGTTGCAATTATGTCATTTCTAAAATGAGATAAAGAACAAAACCATTATTGATTCTGTTTGATTGCATTAAGTTTTTCTAAATGCTCCATTATTTCTTCCTTATAATTTCCCCAACAACAGATGTCAGGCTAACTGGTCTATAGTTTGCTCCTTTCTGTATCTCTCCCTTCTTGAGCAGCAGCACCACATTAATGGTTTTGCTATCTGCTGGAACTCTCCCGAAAATCTAGAGAGTTCTAGAATATTTTGACCAGTGCCTCCAACTCCAATTCCGCAGAGAGCTGTCCAAAATAAAAATGCCACCACCACTGTGATATGGATTTTCCATCTACTGACATTAGTTTGATGCTGACACAATATCAAAGAGATTTCTAGGCATTAGCAAGCGTGCCATCACCAAGCAATCATACTGAAGTTTTCTCAAACAGCAAAGCAGGAAGTAAAAAAAAAATTACAGAACTAATTAACTTTTGATTTAAAATTACAAAAGCAAAATAAATGAGTGGGTGTTAAGCATGGAATCAAGGTAAAAGCTGATTTACCAAGCAGTTTTATAAAAATATGTAAAAATTCAAGTGTACTTGAAAAATGATATTCCTCAAATATAAAATTACTTTTTCATGGCCATTAGGCTGTTCAACAGTAATTATGAACTCAGCATGCTATTAAAATCTCAGTCATAGTGCAACTTTTAAAAGGGTTTTACAATAAAACAGTAAGTGTGAAAGGGAGAGTTCTTGTCAGTATAGTCATCTGACATGATTGCAATTTGGGAAGTTTCAATAGTGGATCCTATAGGGAAGCAAAGAAGTACTTACAGCAACTTCTGGATTTTCCATGTTTAACTTAGTATTTTGGACACGAGAGGTTGCTGTCAGTTTCAGAGGATGGCAATGCTGATGGGTTTGACATAATCATAACTGCAGATACAAAATAATGCTTCTTGTGATCTTCAGTCTATAAAGGATTTGTATCAAAACATTGTTGTATTTTTGTTAATGTATATTCTCAATCTACTCTACCATTAATTTCACAAAAAAAATTCTTACATTGAAAGGACTAAACATAGTGGGACAGTGCATTGGAGTACAGTCACACACACAAATACATTACTATACAATGATGACAGCTTTATGTACAATGCCAACAGAGTGGAGTTCCTAATCTCAGCTACATTACTGAGGAAAATTTCAACTAAAGGAAAAATTAGGGAATGAGTTTGAGTTTTGTCAAGAGCTTGAAAAACCAGTGGAACTACATTCTAGGGATCAACACAGGGACCTACCCCTTGCTGACCTTCAAGGTAGCATTAAATAAAGTTCTAAGAAACAAGGTCATCATTACAGATTGAAGGAAATATTATCATCTTGTCAGATTGCTTCTCGAAGGCCAGAAAGTGACTTTTGGTAGGGGTTTCCTGAATTGGATATGGACTATTTTATTGCCTCTCTTGAGCAATGTCAATACACATGAATGTATGATGATTAAAATAAAATCCAAAATTGATATCATTGTAAAATACAGAACTGTTGATAAGTTGCTGTTAACTAAAAATAGTACAAGAAGTACCTTTCCAGCAGAAAGAAATTATTGTACTTAGAGTAACATTTCGGCTTTGCAGTTGTTTGCCACTGAGGCACTTCTTCATACATGAATTATCAGATCATCAACAAATTAACCATATAGCTTTAGTAGAACACCTGAAATTAAATAGGCTGTTTAAATAAAAGAATAATATCTTTGATTCAATTCAAATGTGGCCCTCATACTGACTCTAGTAAACAAAGGATTTTTGAAAAGCACATGTTTACAATTTTACTGCTCAACGTCACATTAGTAAAAATGTAGACAGAAGTGTTATTTATCACTGTAGGAATTTTTTTATTGACTCTCTGATAAAGTAGAAGGTAATACACATTACGAACACAGTAAAAATCAAAATGTACATACAACAGTTATGTCAATCACAAGACGCATTATAATGTGCAGACAGTGAGAACATCTTCTCCAGTGTGCGCCCTCTGTTTCTCTTAATATAACTAAAAGTATAGAATTCTGCTTTCATCTTTTCACTTTTTTGCTTCACGATAGTAACAAAAGATCACATTTAAATCTAATAACATGCTTAACAACCTTTTGAAAAGTTGCAGCACAGGAGTTGGGCTGCATTAAGTGAATACAAGGCGATTCACAAAAGTTCCTCCATTTAAAAAAATCTTTAAACATCTTTGTAGTTGCAATTATTTACATGGTAATTATTGGCCATTTTTAGAACTTTGGAAGCAAAATTTTCAATACTACAATGTCCTCTTTTGCCAGCTGGCCAATAATCCTTTAACATTTTATTAAGCTGCCTTCTTGTTTTACATACCTTAAAATTGTATTTTTAGCTAAAATGTATTCAGATTTTAATAAAGGGATACAAGTTCAAGTGACAGAATATTAGACCAATAACATAAGTTAAATCATAATTACATGATGATTTGATAGAATTGAAGTGAATTTTTTGCACAAGTCAAAAAGCACTCTTAAAACATCTTAGGAAAAAATTTAACATGGTGCAAAACAATGACATCACAGGCATAAAATGAAGCTTTAATAGTCATGATACTTGTCATAGATGGATCATAACAGGAAAGATTGTTTCTTTTACTTTAATATTAATATACAAAGTATATTTGGCAAAGGTACGAATACCCAAGCTTTACACAAAAAACTTGCGTATTTCAAGTATCCATGTATAAAAATGTAGCAGCGTCTTATGGCTGAACTAAAATTAGTTGTGCAACACAAAGTTAGTAACCATAAGATGTGTGACCTGTCATGGTTTGTGTTGAGAACACTAACTACTAATTTCTACCAGTTGTTCAGGAACAAAGAAACATTAAATTATAGCTACTAGTAATTTTACCAATAAAATAACTCCTCTTTCAAAGAGGGAAGATGAGTAGATGCAGTATAATTAAGGATATCCTTTATTTCCTCAAAACAACGCTTAACTAAAAAAAAAGTAACTTCAATTATTTCATACTCAAGTGTATTTAATGGAACATATCAGATTGCATTGGAAGCCATCAGATATAATGTTACCTTGTTTTGTCACAATTCCAATAGTGTAAAGCAACATACATATGTAAACCTACCTTAAATCTACTGGACTCTGCCTTGAATGACTCCTGGTAGTTTTCATGCTCAATCATCATTCATGCAAGCTTGACTGTCACAGTGCAGTATGGGAGTGTCACATAATCTATACCATTATATACAGTGTTTTTCAGGACATGTTGTATATGATTGCAGTAAAGGTCCAATAGCAGGACTATTGATTTCTCTTAAGTATCCTAAAAGTTACCATTAAAGGGTTTGCTAATAATACAACAACTAGCACATATGTTTAACTATAACTCTCAAAATGAAACAAAATATCATGGGCAATATTTAAACTTTTCTTCCATGTATTACTGGCAGGAGATACTTATAAAACACTCAAAACCCTATTGACATCTAGTGTTTAACCATAACATAGAATGGATAAATGAATCATTCAAAAAGCTACTATTGCTTTTGTAGTAAATGCCCTTTTTAGCTATTTTTTGTTTAAAAATCATCTTTAAAATTGTATCCTACCATGTTAATGTTTTTTTCACGATACACTTATACATTGACTATGGAACACATAAATACAGAAAATAATTGTGCCAGATACGTCAGTATTTGAGGATTTGTTTGATTGGAAAGAATTCTGTTTCAATTATCCAAATAGGTAGATGCAAAGAAAAATATCGTCTTCAGAACCAATGGCTTCAGATAAGTTGTTAAATTTATTTTTCAGCCTTTCTCCTAATATTCAGTTGTGGTCTTTTCCAAGAAAAGGCTTCTAACATCCAGCATGGAAGCCAGTTCTAGAATGTGATTCTGGAGTGCAGGATTCTCCACACTATCTTCTTTCTGCAACTGTGGATATGTTTCTGGGTAATTCCGAGTTTCCTTTTATTGGAAATGGGAACAGATGAAATTAAATAGTTATGCAATAACAATTAATTTTGTAGTACGGTCTTTCCACACATGTAGTATATTTAAGATTTCAAATGCAAAAGTACTGCAAACTGATTGACATACTAATGAATTTCACAAATAAAATTGGGATTTAAAAATATATCAAAAATGTAGGTGAACAGCCACATACAGAAAACTACAATGGTTCAAATTAATCATGGAGAGAAAATAAATCAAGAGGAGGAACCAATACAATTGGCTATGCATGCAACAGAAGTAAAGAAATTTGGGGGAGGTGTCAATACTAATTTACAGAGAACTCCTTCCTCCACTGGCAACAGAGATGTTCTAAAATGAAGGGTTATGATATAAAATTAAATAAGGTTTTATCTTAATCATATTTTAAGATTCTGAGACATCCACCTGATGCCCTTGTCCTTTTGGATGGTACAGATCACACTTTTGAAAGCTGCTGCATAGGTCTTGGTGAGTTGTTGCAGAGCATTTTGTAGATGATACAGAAGTATTTATGCAATCCCATAACAAGAGGAGGCAGGGAGTTTATTAGCATTGACTGATGCACTAATCCACTACATTTCATGAAGTGAAATGTTTACAATTATGAAAAAGTTTTATTTACACCAAATAAGCTTTATTTCTCATGTAAATGATAATCATATTTGGAGTGACACTGAAGAACAGAGGAGAGGATGATAAACTTTGGTGGTGATGGAAATAGGGGAATTTTGTCTCTAAACATATAACTTTAGGGTCAAGTGGTAAATTTGGTGGATGGACTAACAAACAAAAGAGTGTCAGGTCAGACCACAATTATAGAAACACAAAGTAGGAACAGGCATGGTCCATTTGGCTGTTCAAGTCTGCTCCGTGATTCAATATGATCATGCTGATCATCCAATTTAGAAAAATGTTCCCACGATTTCCCCATAATCCTTTTAGCCCCAAGAACTATATCTAATTCTTTATTGAAAACATTCAATGTTCTGGCCTCAACTGATTTCTGTGGCCAAAAATATCACAGGCTCACCGCTGTAGGTGAAGAAATTTCTCATCGGAGTCCTAAATGGTCAACCTGAGTGAGCCCTGGTTCTGAAACACACACACACAATTCTGAACAAAAGCTCCCACTGCCTTCACTGCATTAAGAAAAAGTACATTATTGACATCAGATCCTCTCTCTTTCAATATCCAGCCTTGGCCAGATGAGATACATAGCTACAAAGTAGGATTGGCATTGATCTAGCAGTCGGGTTTTTACCCCACCCATCAAGCTATCTACCCAGCAAGATGTAACATGAAAGGGAAGCACCTGAAGAAATGCTTAAAATTCACAATACTTTGTGTTACATGAGGAATCTGAAATACGTAACTATAAAATGCACATAAAAACACTTGACAAATATTTTATTAGTCATTATATTCCATCAAGATTGCAGTGGTCAATCCAGAATTATCCACCTGCCTGTTCACCACCTCCTAAACCAGGATTTAAAACATTGAGGAGAAACTTGTGTTCTTTCTTCATCCTAGCATATTGTATACTATGCTATCAGAGATAAAAGGTACTGCAGATGCTGGAGAATCCGAGGTAACAAGCATGGGGCTGGATGAACACAGCAGGTCAAGCAGCATCATAGGAGCAGGAAAACTTGACGTTTCGGGCCTAAACCCTTCATCAGAAAATTTTCTGATGAAGGGTTT
>JAHRHZ010000035.1:22503776-22549307 GCA_024137785.1 Ginglymostoma cirratum
TCAAGTTTTCCTGCTCCTATGATGCTGCTTGACCTGCTGTGTTCATCCAGCCCCATGCTTGTTATCTTGTATACTATGCTTACAGCTTAGCCTTTGCAACAATAGGCAGACAAAATTCAGATTATGTAGATCAGTGTCAAGTACCTGTTCTGTCCTCTGTAATCCTAAATTCCTGGTCATTTGCTACTTGAATTCCCATTTACTTCCACTCTGACTTCATAGAATCCCTACAGTGTAGAAACAGGCCCTTCAGCCCAACAAGTCCACACCGACCCTCAGAGCATCCCACCCAGAACCCATCCCCTATATCACTCATCCCTGAACACTATCGGCAATTTAGCATGGCCAATCCACCTGGCCTGTGCATCTTTGGACTGTGGGAGGAAACCAGAGCACCTGGAGGAAACCCACGCAGACACGGGGAGAATGTGCAAACTCCACATAGACAGTTGCTCAAGGGTGGAATCGAACCCAGGTCCCTGGTACTGTGAGGCGGCAGTGCTAGCCACTGAGCCACCTTGCCGACTTCTTGATCATCAGCATTTTAACTTGATTTCTGTGATCCTCAATGCAAACTTCAAGAACAGCATTGTATTTTTCAGGTCTCTGGTTTTCACACTGATTTTAGTAACCCTAGGTCTTAACTCAGTTCCCCTTTGTTTCCCCAAAAAAATGATGGCGATTTTGGGTCGATGTGGTAGCATTATCTTTGTGGATGGATCAAAGGAATACATTTGTTTTGGGAAACCCTACACCCGAAGGTTTTACTGCCACTTGGCCTGCATCATTTTTATTGACTTGTTTTGATCTTCGTGAGCTACTGGTGTCTATTTGCCATGTTGTCTTTCTACCTGCTTCTTCACCCATCTCTGTCTAACCAGCTATTCCAACTTCCATCGAGTATCACAAATCTTTCTTTATTTGATCTTTTTCATGGGGTCTTCTATTATCTTGTGGCAATATCAATTCTGTCACTTAACCATCTCTTGTTTACAGAGAAGTACTGTGAACATGATTTAGTTTATTTCCCATATTAGATGTGCTATTCCCATCTCTTAGTTTTACTTTCCTTTCAAATGATGTTTATCAGCAAAATTTTCAAGGATCCACACAAAATATTTACTTGTCTGTTTTCTCCTTAGACTCTGCTTGCTCTACTGAGCATTTCCAGCATTTTCTGTTTTTGTTTCAGATATCAACATCTGCATTTCTTTTGCTTTTTCTACCTGATAACAGATATAACCTTGCTCAAATCTACACTGAAAGCATAACAGGCTCAGATACCTTTGCAGTTCTTGACTTAGTCAAGGACTCCTAAAATCACCAACTCATGCTGGGTGCTGTTCCATTCGTTCGAAATACTTTTCAAACTTATCCTGTCATCATTATTTTTATAAAGAACATCAGAGCCCTTCCTGATTCTGCTTCACATTTCGTGGCAAACTGAAGACTATCCAGCAGGGAGATAGTATATATTTTACTGAATCTAAACTCAAAAAACTTTTATGATATTTACTGCAGTACTGCTGAAGTAAATGAAAAGGTGCAAATCTTACCCTGAACATTTTGTGAAGTCTCATGGTTGCAGAGCAGAGAATAAACCGGGTCAACAATAATCGAAGAAAATCATCACCAAAAAATTGAAGGAATGCTTGATCTGTCACACATAAAAAAGGAACAGGAATATACTTTAAATGCCACATTCAGGACAATTGGTGCCAATCAGTTGTCCAACATATTGTGGATATAGCTAAACTAATTGCAAACTTAGGAACAGAAACAGAAGTTGTTCGAAAAGCTCAGCAGGTCTGGCAGCACCTGTAAAGAAAAATAGGAATTAATGTTTCAGATCCAGTGACCCTTCCTTAGAATTTATCCTTCCTCAGAATGTGCAGATGTAATTTATAGCATCTGCAGTTCTTTTGGTTTTTAATTGCAAACTTACTTTGTTTCATGCTCAATGTGCCTCTGCCTTTTTTATTGAGATTTTCCATGGCCGGTCATTGGACACCAAAGGTTTTAAATCTTTCCTCTGGAGTATTGCTCAAAGTAAGCGGGTAATACCACAGGTAGGAAAACTGTATACTTGGGAGCTGGATGAAGTAACTACATTCTTACCCAATGAGACTAAAGGATTGGGAAATTAACACTAGGATAGAGAAGGGAAAGTTTGAATGGGTGAATTCATTGTCAAAATAGACACAAAAAGGACTGCAAGGTTGAGGTACGATTAAGATGACGCAAAAAACCCACTTAAGGAATGGGATTCCATCCTTATTAATTTTCAGTGCCAGAGTTCATTTATATTTATCACAGGAGAATGAGAGACAATCTCATTGAAACATTTGAGATCAGAATGGGTTTGACTGGGCAGATACTGAGCCATCCTTTCCACGGGCTGGGGAAACTGGAACAAGGAGGCCCAATTTCAGGATAAAGACTGATCAGGTGTTTTACATAACAGACTGTGAATCATTGGGATTTAAGGCTGGGATACAAAATAAGGAACAAGCAGGAAAGTGAAGTTCAAGGCTGAGGTCAGCCATGATCATTATGAATGGCACAGCATGCTCAAAGGGTTGGTGGTCTTCTCCTAATGCTATTTATGTTCTTAATGTTCCCCAGACTACCTTTTAACTGACAGACAATGGCTACATAATTGTCTATGTGATTATCAGCTGTTTAGTTATCATTTTGCTTTGGATCTTGCATTATAGTAATCAAATAGCTGTTCTAAATCACTGAAAAGGTAATGGGCTGCCAAATACTTACATAATGGAAACACCATTCCACTTCCCAACAGTTTAGTATTGAAATAAAATGACTTGTCTAGCTCTAATAGAAACATGAAAATGAGTTTATTCGAACATTGAGCAAGAAAAAGCCTAGGTGATTGCTAATGGACAAGAAACATGTGCTTTTCATTGGAACAAATTACTAAGTATGTTCAACTGAAATTATCTCTAAAATTCCCATATAAAATTATGATGCTAGTGGCTGCCACCAGACTGAGCATCTGTAGTGTTTTGCTTTGATACTGTATATGAAGCCTTTTATAAAAGGATATATAATCCTAAGAAGCATAAACAAGTCTTTAGTTGGATCTACATCCAAATGACTGATCCCTCAGTGAAAGACACAATCTGCTGCTGGCAGTAATTAGCTTATCTAAATGTGTATAGAGGTGTATAGAAGCAAAAGATGAATTTTAACAGAAATCAGCTAAATCAATTTTGGCATGTCTCATGGAGTGTTTCTTTCTACAAGGCCTAACAAGTTATCTCACACCATGTTCCCAAACTTGCCTCATTACCTACGCAATACATCGCTATGGCACTCTACTTGTTGCATTCTCCCAATCGCCATAGGCGAACTACTTGCCTCTGCCAACATATCCCAGCATTCTTGGCACAGAACCATCTTTGAAGCCTTGCTGCGCACCCAGACAAACACTAACAGTCTGGAGTTGCACTTGAAGGGCAATCACAAACTAACGCTTCTCTGGGTACACTGATGGCATGGTTGATACTGCATTGCACGTCCTTACAGCCGTTACAATTTAAGAACCAAGACACACAGCTTACTTGTCCTTCGCTTCCTCACACTTTACAATCCTGCCTAAGTAAGTGCTACTCTTTCCCAAGGCCCATTGTTGGCCAGTGTTTTCTCATTGAACAATGTGTGACTATCACATACTGGAAAGGCTTCAAACAGTTCAAAATACTCACCTTTGTTCACCAACAGCAAAGATGAACAAAAAAAAACTGAACAGAAGCTGCATTTGCCCCTGGGAATGGAAAAGGACTGCTGCTTTGTGAGCACCAACAAATTTACAATCTATTATGTGATCATTGCACCCAACTCTCTTTTACTGGAAGGTGTCAATTAAATCCTATCTGACTTCTTGTATTTGACCCTGCCGCACTCTATCATGCGGTAGGTGATGTTTCCTGCTACTTAATGACCTCATCTTCCTCTTGGGAAAACTGCTGCTCCTGTCCCAACTCTTCAGCATCCAACACGTTTCCTCTTTGCCTGCTCCAGTTGTTCACAGCGAAGCATACTAGGTTAATGCTGCATATTCAATTCAGAATGCACTACAAGGACTCCCCAAACTGAACTCAGCATCGGAACCTCATCCTCAGGAGACCTATCATGTGCTCCACCAACACCCTGGTCGAAGAATGGGCAGCAATGTATGTTCAGCCCCAGTTAGAGGAGTGCTTCATGGATTCAGTAGCCATAAATGCAGAAGGTAGCCATGATCTCGCAGTAACCATCTCTGTAAGGCAAATGGTCCTTGATATGAACCAGAAGCATGAGAGTTCTCATGGATATAGGAGTCATGGTATTGCTGGGGTACTTGGTTCAGACTTCCAAGATGCAGTGCCAGTGATCACAGATGGCTTGCATGGCTTGGTGGGAAGAAGCCCTTTTCTATTGGTGAACATGGCCGCATTACATGGCGCTCTCAATGTAAAGGCCTTACAGTCCACTACACCACGAATATGGGGAAGCCATTTATGTTGACAAAGTCTGTTGCCTGGGCTGCAGCACTGACCTCATCACAGGGAAACAAGATGAAGCAACGTGATCGGTCAGAAAATGCCTCAGTCACGGGCCTTGATACATTTGAGGGTGGATGATCGAGAGATCCCACACAGCACATCAGTGGCTCCTTGTAAGTAGCCAGTTGCATAAAACTTTAGCGCAGCTATCAACTTGACAGCTTCCCCACCAGAATTGGATAGCCACCCATTCTGTGTCACAAATCCAGCTCCAGCAGCTGACATAGTTCTGCAACAGTGTCCTGAGAACACAGTGCCTCGCTCACTTAGAGGAAATGGCATTGAAAATGATAGACTCTAGTCATCCTATGCATTCTGACGGGACCTTCAGCTGTGCTGTCTTCATGTGGAAGATATTCAGCATACATCGGAGGTTGCTGCTGGTCCTGTGTTCACTGGCAGCATTCCCTTTAACTCTGTGGTTGTACAGTCGTTCAGCGGTCACGTGCACACCATACATACACCAATGAATTAATGCCAATGCATTAACTTCTGGTTCCAGAAGTCACTTTCGCGCATAGGCCTCAGAGATCAGGGGAAAACACAGCTTGTAGGCACATCTGTTCCTATTCCATTTCTCTGCACTTCGTTGCATTGCAGTAACAGCTATGATAACCATACTATGGCCAGATCCATCAGTCACATTTCCAGTGAATCCGTGAGGAATGTAAGAGAAAAAAAGGTCCTTAGAATTGTGAACAGTCAGAATTCACATCACACACAAATGAAAGGTTGAGCATAGTTCTCCATACAGTGGGGGATGGAGCACTCCAACAAGGAGGGTCATAGAATTCCTCTAAATCAAACGTTGACTGAGGGACCCGATTCCAATGAATGTAGCCAAGTAATATTGCAAAAGACAGTAGGACATAAGTCAATACAGTGTGGAGCTAGAGGAAAACAGCAGGTCAGGCAGCATCAGAAAGCAGGAAAGTCAACGTTTTGGGCCTAGACCCTTCATCAGGCCCGAAACATCGACTTTCCTGTTCCTCTGATGCTGCCTGACCTGCTGTGTTCCTCCAGCTCCAAACTGTATCGACTCTGACTCCAGGATCTGCAGTTCCTGCTACCTCCAGGAGATTATAAGTGCTGCATGAGTGCTGAGATCTTCTTCTCCAGCCCCGCATCGCCCAAGAAAGGCATCATTGCATATAGGTGCATATTAGCCAATGTGTACAGTTCAACGTGAGAGAGAATGAGTTCCCTACCTCTATGTAGCCTGTGAGGATGTGCATTATCTTTTGTGCTTTGTGACTGCCGATGCTGCATTTAAGATTGTCTGAGACTATCACAGCTTCGCAGAGATTACTATCTTCAATCTGCAACGGCCAATGACATGATCATGATAGCTTGTGACATGGTGGCATTTGCACTCCATACAGTTGGGCAAT
The DNA here is from genome assembly GCA_024137785.1 of Ginglymostoma cirratum. Lineage (NCBI taxonomy): Eukaryota > Metazoa > Chordata > Chondrichthyes > Orectolobiformes > Ginglymostomatidae > Ginglymostoma > Ginglymostoma cirratum. Next base: position 22,509,736 of record JAHRHZ010000035.1, read on the forward strand.
GCAATCAATTCTCGTATACAATGTTACAATAATAGATTACCTGTAACAGTGGAAGTATCTGATGAATCCTGAAGGGCCTCACATGTCTCAGAAGTAGAAGCTGTGTGCTCAGACAGAAAATAAAATTGATTCCAGCAAGTCCAGGTGTGGGCACAAGCCATTTTCCATTTGCAGAGTGCACCTTTGAGTTGCATAAGCATGGAAAGCCATAAGACATAACAGAAGTAGGCTTTTTGTCCATTGAGTATGCTCCACCATTAAATAAGATCAAGACTGACCTGATAATCCTGACAACACTAGTTGCACTTGGAAGTGAACCTCAGGCTCATCCTGGTCAACAAACTGTGCCCCCATGTTCCTTTCTTCCTTGCACTCCCCAGTCAGCCCATCAGTACTGATCCTCCAGACACTCCATACACCACTTGGAATTATGTCTTTAGCTCTCAACATTACCCCAAACCCTAGCCATATATCTTAGTCATGCTCGCCATCATACCACACAGTCAAGACTAGTGGTTGAGACTGTCAATAACACCTCCCTCCTGTAGTATCCCAATGTCCTCCAATACACCATTGTCTCTTCACCAATATGTCAAATCTCTCCTCTTCACAATTATCGTCCTCTCTGGATCCCAGATTGCTGCTTCCAATCCCCAGAACCTAGTTCCCCAACTTTCCTACCACTGCAATGACTCCTGATAACAACCTCTGACATTCATTGACTTGACTCCTAGGACTGACCAAGTGCCATACTACCAATCGACTAGCCAAGCTTAGAGTGAGGAGTTAATATTAGTCCCAGATCAGGAGTGTTGAGCTTAAACCCTGAAGAGGTTAAAGATGAGTATCTTTAGCACCTGAAGCCAGGTGCATGATAGATCCAGGAAGGCATTATTTACAGTTTCTGTCTAAAAGTTGAAGTCACAAATGACTTAAACCTGTCAAGGTGTTCAACACAGAACTCTAGTGTGAGTATTGTATGAGTCATGATTTGGGTACTATAGAAAAGCTGTTTTGTTTCTTTACAAATTATAAAGGAGAATTTAGGGATTAATGGAATTATACTTTTACTGTGTATTTAAAAACTTTGAATTTGTGTTGTAAGTAGATGGTTTGGTTTATTCTACTTTGTCTTTATTTGTTTTGTTAATAAACTTCTGTTTTATGTTAAAGCAAAATCTGCAGCATTGCATACTTAAGTTTCAGTGAGAGACTATTTTGTAAAAACCCAAAGAAAAGAAAAACAAAACCGGAAATGAGGTAGCTAATTCCAATGGACCCCAGAGTTTAAATACCAGGCGGGAAAACACAACAGCGCTTTATTGGAAACTACACTGATGACGTTACCCAGCAGGGTAATGAAACGTCTGCGAACTAACAAACCGGCTCGGCGAGTGAACCAACCACAGCTTCCACAACCCAAGCTACAAATATACTCAAGAACCTTACGTGATAAAACTGTAGGAAGATTGGAATTTCGAAAGTCATGCTACAATACATTGCAATAGCATTAAAAATGTGCACATTGTTCACAATCAACTGACTTTATTTTGAACCTGCATACTTGTCTCGACTCAATCTCATCATAGGAGAAGGAAGAGAACAACCTCCCAGAGAACCACTGGTCCACAAACAAACAGCTGTCCAAACATTGATCCAGGAACAGAACATTACTTAACAACCTGTCAAGGGTAATCAGTAGAACATTTCACTGGGTTTCCTACACTCTGGCTATTCCAACCAGAAGACTGAATCAAGTGAGATGACTTTTTTGAAAAAAAGAGAGGTGCCTAATACATTGAACATACAGGAAGCCTGAGATTTTTCAGAACTGGTGGAAACATTCAACCCTCTGTCTTGTAAAATGTCAAATCAATGCCAGTGACAAATATAGTACTGAGACAGCAGCAATCTTTCATTTGATAAAGAGTCTGAAAAAAAATCCAGTTAACCAGTAAAGCAACCACAATAGGAACCTGACAACATCCAGTTTGATCATTAATTTGAGAAAATAAGCCACAGGTACCTCCACTGGAGCCAGATCAACAGGAACAGTTCCAGGACAAATTCAAAATGAAGAAACTGCTTGGTATAAGCATCCAAGATCCTACAAAAAACAGACTACCTAATCAAATTAGAAAGTGGTTACCTGATCCAGAAATCTAGAGTACTACAAAGAAGAAAGTCAGATGATTAAGCGTCCTCCATATAAGGCAATGATCGACAACAATGTCTACAAAGAATAATGTCTTCCACAAATTGTATCTGAGAGATGTAAGGTCATCCAGTAGAGATACCATCCACATCAAAATAAAGGTCAACAGTCCTCAAAGCAAGCAAGAGACCTACCACTCTTCCAATTCTGAAGATAATGCATTCTGAGAAAAGTATCACCAGTCCAGACCACCCCTGTCTGTGTCGTCAGAAACTTGAAATGCAGCAGTGGTAAATACAAAATAGTTATACAATGGATTAACTACAGGCGAAAAAGAAGTTTGGAGCAAAAGGTAATGGGTCTGAGGGAGTTAATAATCATAGTACATCAGCTCCACCCATTCTTTTGAGGTCACATAGCCTTTAGGTGAAGACAAGGAATGGTAGCTTTTGGACAGAGCAGATGTACCTGCACCCCTAATCTCCAAAGGATCATGTCTGACCAAATGTAATTATACTTATAGCTATTAAGCAATAAATCTTCTTGTTGTCTTAGGGCAGTGTCTGTTCTGTAGATACTCTGCAATATTGTATTCATTACCACTAATCACTAGATGGCCCTAAGACAAAGCAAAGATAAACAAGGACTGGTGACAGTGAACCATCTCAAAGAATCCTTACCCAATATCACATACCAGTAGTAGTGGTAAATACCTCTAGGTGCCAACAGTGGTCAACTGGGAAGATACCACCTGGCTAAGCATGAAATGGTAACACTCTTTCTTTATTCAAAACTAGCTGCAACCCGATTTTAGTGTGTTTCCAGTATTTTGCTTCAGGGTTCAAAATGGCTTTGTTTTTACAAAGAAATATATTTTCTACTACTGATAAATGATGTAATAAACTTGGTTTGGTCTAGCCAACAGTATGAGATAATCCAACAAGTTGACACCTCCACATACATATACGCTCAATGCTGCTCCATGAATAAATGTTTAGGCATCACCTAAGTTACTGCGATAAACTGTGAAACAGGAAATTCCAACTGGTTATTCTGGAGAACTGGATTATTGTGATTTTGTCAGATAAAGGTGAAAAATCCAACACACGCTTCTGCAGCTTGTCGACAGGACACCAAACACTCAAGCATCTGAAGCTCGGGTAAGATTTCAAACTCTGGAATGGAAGAGCTCATTCCTCGGAGAAACAAACTTGTGCCGGGATAAATTCTTGCAGTCAGCTATAGGCACTAAATTTTACCGACAAATGTAGTTTCCTGTTCTGCACCCAATCCCAACCACAAGCAATCAATGCAAATCTTCCAGTTGTTGTGCAGGGACTGCTGCTGTCTAAGAAAGCAGCCAACTATAACCTTTTTGGTATCATAAATGGCAATAAAAACAGTTTCACCAGAATCACATATCTCATGAAGAAGTTCTTTATACTCACAATTCTTATCTTGTACAGCATGTTTGCTAAGAGAGGGCAGTTCATAATTGTCTTACAATCCCAAGTTGCAGAAACAAAATTGCAATAACAGAACTCCCACAGCTGAGCACTTCACCCTAATTCCAGTTGGAGCACGTGTTATCTGGAGTTGTTGCAGAATGACCAAACTGAATCAGAGTTTTCAATCAAAAAAACCTGAAAACTCTCCTCCTAGTTTGTTTAAAAAATGGCTCAATAATTAACATAACAGAATGGTACAGGTTCTAGTGGAATCATGTCAAAAGCATCGGTCAGAATGCCTCGGAAGAAAAGCGAAGAATTCTTTTTACATTAAATTCTGAAGGGCGAAGAGCTTGATTGATCAGATCATACAATGTTCTTACTAAAACTAATTTGGTTACTTGCTCATGCATTCATTTCTTCATATGGTGTGGAACATAACTTACCCACAGTCCGTGATTTAGTCAGCAAGTGAGCTATGTCCCTATATATCTTATGAAGGTATTCCTGACATTTATCCCACAGTCCTTTTCTCATGCTTGTGAGTCGACACATAAACAGAAATGCCATCAGTGGGTTATACAGAAACAGGGTGAAAAGGCTGCCACGTTGAGTTTGATCTGTAAAGACAGGCACACAATTTAAGATGATTTTGAGAAGGACAATTCCTTCACTAGTAGTTCTCATGAATTCTTAACAAATTGCAAAATGAAAACAATATCTTTGACTTGGAGCACTTGCAAAATGCTGTTATTAAGATACCATCATTCTCCACTTTACAGTTTTGTTGGTTTTATTATAATTGCATATTTACCAAATAGTACAACCAATATTTAAATTCGACTATGAATTACACAGCATAAATTTCAGGCAGAAGACATCAAAAGATCAACTACAGTATTCCTTAAATATATTTCAGATAATCTTGAATCCCATTGTTAACAAGAAGCTTTCTGAATTCCACAAGCGAGGTTTCTTGTTCCACCACCAATGATACAAATCTGTTCTACATATTTATCATTTTACATATGGAATGAAGTTGTCTCAATGTTTTTTCATTTCATATATCAAAATCAAATATTAGTCACAATCACTTCAAAATCCACATCAAAATAGTGTTCACATTACTACATAATTACACTGCATCCTTGGAATAATATAGAAAATAATAGTTGCATTGCACTGCACAATTTTCAACTAACTGGAATAGTGAGTAGCATACTCATTGATTAATGCTCTACAAACAGTATTTACATACATGCATACCTTGTAAACCTTTGGGATATGCTGTTGGAGAAAGCAGACAGACTAAAGGTTGGCCAAATAAGTTGATAAAGTTCTGCAAAGAGAAATAATAATTTTTAACCTTAATGCTTTTAAGAAATAATACAGCATGGAAATGAAGAGAAATATATTAAACAAGGAAAGTATAGAAATAAATGTGTTATAAACACCAATACTTATTTTAGCTGTTGGCATTTATTGTTTACAGCTTCTCGTGAATTATGGCTACTGCTTAAATCAGTATTTGGAACTTGAAAAACTTCACATTTCTGCCTTTCACAGAAATGTTTTCATATACTAATGACTTTGATATTTAAATGAAAGATCACATAATATGCCAGTATCTGTAAATAAAATCGATGCTAATATCACAGCTTGCCAATCAATAATCAATGTGGAATATGAACAGATATGTCAGTCCAGGTCGTGTAGATGGATTAACAACGTGGCACATACACACTTAAAAGGTAGAAATGTAAAAGCAACCCTTTCATAAGTTTGCCTACATAAAGGGACCTCACAAAGAGACCTGGCATTTAAATGTATGCAATGGCATGAGGTTGTGGTACTTTGCCACCAAACACCAACAATGATGGCTTGTCTGTTTAAGTGTCTGAACTTTTAATGGTACAGGAAATTTTTAAGAATCCCCTCTCTTGCACTGAAAATAATCTGTTCTAAATGTGAAGTTCAATTCCTACAAAAGAATATTATTTTAAAAAAGCTCATTCTTGGTCTCCAACTTATTGTCATAGTCCATTTATTTTGTTATTCATTTATACCTTTGCTTATTTTTTCACATTGTATTGCAGATTCTACCTTACACTTTCTAGGTAGACCCTGCATGTTTCAATAAGGATTCTTCAGATTGGTTAAAGTAATACACTGTTGCTTGCTGTGTTTCCATTGGGCCCTACATCCCCTGTAGAGTTCTGTGCTGTTTTGGTAATCTAATAGCTACATAGAACAGAGTAAAATCCTGCAGAATGTCCACAACAAGGTGCAGTTACAATAAGCAACTGCTAGTAGCTACATGTTCAAGCTGATTTTTCCACATCTGATGAGCAATTCACTCAAATGGTCTAAAGCTGGGACACATCTCTGATACAGTCATACAGCACAGAAACAGACCCTTTGGTCCAACCAGTCCATGCTAACCATAATCCCAAACTACACTAGTCCCACCTGCCTGCACTTAACCCGTATCCCGCTGAACATTTCTTTTTCATTTCCTTATCCAAATGTCTTTTAAACATTGTAACTGCACCCGCATTCATCATTTCCTCTGCAAGTTCATTCCATATGCAAACCATAGTTTTTTTTTTACACAATCCCGCATATCTTTCTTAAATCTTTCTCCTCTTACCTTAAAAATATGCCCACTAGTCTTTGATTCCCCCGCCCTGTGGAAAAGACATCTGCAATTCACCTTATCTATACCCCCCAGGATTTTATAAAACTCTAAGGTAACGCTTCAACCTCCTGTGCTCCAGTGAAAAAAGTCCCAGTTGATCCAGCTTCTCCTTATAACTCGAGTGCTCCATTCCCATCAATATCCTGGTAAATGGGAAGCACAGGAGCTCAGTGGTTAGCACCAGGTTCGATTCCAGCCTTGGGCGACTGTCTGTGTGGAGTTTCTACATTCTCCGTGTCAGCATGGGTTTCATCCAGGTGCTTCAGTTTCTGCCCACAGTCTAAAGATGCACAAGTTAGGTGGATTGGCAATGGAAAAGTGCCCACAGTGTCCAGGGATGTGCGGGATAGATGGATTAGCCATGGGAAATGCAGAGTTACAGGGCGGCGGGGGGGGGGGGGGGGTCGGGTCTTGGTGGGATGCTCTTCAGCGGGTCAATGTGGACTCGAAGGGTCAAATGACCTACTTCCACAAAGTACAGATTCTATGATCCTATAAATCTTTTCTGAGCCTTCTCCAGCTTGATATTATCCTTTGTAGAACAGGACAATTAGAAGAAGCCTCACCAACGTCCTACACAACCTCAACATAACGTCCCAACTCCTATACTCAAATGTCTGCGCAATGAAGGCAAGAGTGCAAAACACCTTCTTAACTACCCTATATGTGATGCAAACTTCAAAGAATTATGTACCTGAATCCCTAGTTCTCTCTGTTCTACAACGCTACCCAAGACCCTACTTTTAACTACCTTGTTTGTTCACATTTATCCAAATTAAACTCCATGAGCCACATGACAGCCCATTGACCCAACTGATCAAGATCACTTTATAATCTTAGATAACCTTCTTCACTGTCCACTAAAGCATCAATTTTTTTTTCTAATCATTTCTGGGAAGTGAGTGTCACTAGCTGGCCAGCATTTCTTGCCCATCCCTAGTTCCCCCTTGAGAAGTTAGTGGTGAGTTCCTTCTTGAATTTTGGTGTCATTGATCTTGGATAAGTGAACAAATGTTTTGAATCATATTCAACATCTTCTCAATTAATTAATTTGCTACCATCTACTAACACATTGCATGCTTTCATTTAGAAGGTCCAGGAATTATAGTGAATTGCATTCAATACGTGCATTCATAGATAAAAGAAATTTCCTCACTCCAATCAAAAAATGTAGGGTGAGCTACTCCTTGGTTGTGGTTCCCCTTCTACATCCATCTACAAAGAATAAAAACCGAAAATCTGCTGGAAATCCATCCAACAATTATAAGGTACTACTGAGTTGGTCTCCTGACTTAAGGAGACAAAGTTTTCTTTGTCCAGATGCATAATTTTACAAAAAGATATTAATCAGATACTCATCAGTATAGAAACAAACTCTTCACCAGAATAAAGAAAGTGAAATTAAGTTTCTTAAAAGGATAAACAGTCAATCAAAAAAAGGTTTATTGTTACTCATTCCAAATAGGAATCAGAAAGTAGCAGATAATTAGAATAATTAATTCTGTACAATTAAGTTACAGTCAAATTGAAGTTATGACTAAGAAATTAAGTGCCTTATTGCTATGTTCAAATCAAGTACTCTCTTACTTACTGTTAAAAAATTTACAATAATTACCCTTAAGTGCATTATGTTGAAAACTGTGTGTAACCAAACAATGTGATCCTCAACAGTAACTGCCTCACAGCTTATACTTCAGTTTCATTTAACCAGGAGAGTAACCTTCAACAGATCTGCTTTTGCTGTAGGTCAATTAAGATTAAACATCACATTCTTTTTCAATTGAACAGCCAAAGTTTTCACAGTCTTTCTTTAGAATTAATACTCTCTTGGTCAAAACTTTCCATTTTAAGCGCTTCAATAACTCTTAACCTTTTCAACTCCAGCGGGGGGAGAAAAAAGTATCGAGACCAGGATATCTTGGCAAGATGAATCCAAAGTTGACTTAATGGTAGGAAACAGAGGGTGGTAATTAAAGGTTTGTGTGATCAGAAATTGATGTCCAGTGGTGAACCATAGGGATCAATGTTATGATATACATAAACAATATAGAAAAAAAATCAGATTATAATGAAGGGTGTCAACCTGGAACATCAACTTTCCTGGTCCTCTGATGCTGCCTGACCTGCTATGTTTCTCCAGCCCCACACGGTGTTGTCTCTGACTCCCGTATCTGCAGTTCTTGCTATCTCTGAAGTTATGTTGGAGCTGTACAAAAATTTGCTTAGGTCACAGGTGGAATATTGTGCACCATTCTGGTCACTGTACTATGGCAGGGAAGGATGTGATTGCAGTGGAGGGTTGCAGAGGAGATTCACCAGGATGTTGCCTGGGTTGGAGCAGTTTAAGCTATGAAAAGAGGCTGCATAATTTCAGGCTGTTTTCTTTACAGCAAAGACTGAGAGCGCATAAGATTTCAAGGGGCATGAACAGGGTGGATAGTAATGCAGATATTCTCCTTAGTTGAACGGTCAGTAAAAAGGGGCATAATTTTAAGGTGAAAGGCAAGTGGCTGAGAGGCGATTTCCGGAAAATAAATTTCACCCAAAGGATCATAGAATCAGGAATGTGCTGCCTGTTAGGGTAGTTGAGGCCAGAAACCTCACAATGTTAAAGTACTTGAATGAACACTTGAAATGCCATAACATTCAATGCTACAGGCCAAATGCAGGAAAGTGGAACCAGTGTAGATTGACAGTAGTTTTTATTTGGTACAGACTTGATGGGGCAAAAGGCCTCTTCTGTACCGTTTGATTCCAAGTCCCACCTAAGAATGCACCATTTCCCCAAAGGATGCAATAGCAGTAAATTTGAAAACCTTCTCATTTCCTCCTCCCCACTATTTTCATGGCTAATGAAACGAGAGAACTATTTGCTATTTTCTAAGAACTATTTGCTTCTTGAAATTCAGGTTTTCAGGATTTCAAGGATTAAAGTATTTACATAAACTGCATGTAATTGTGCTTGTCCAATCTTAGAAATTCCAGTCAATAATTTTTTATTGGCTGTATAATAGCACAGAAGTTGACTATTGCTGAGAAAGGCATTTTGCTGAAAGTTTTTTTTATCTTGCACTCATCAAGACACTGTGCAACAAAATCAATACAAAAGAAAGCCAACATGTATGAGAGCAGAGAGTAGGAACTGCCGATGCTGGAGTCTGAGATAACAAGGTGTCTGGGAAGCATTCGCCATAGGGCATTCCTCTCCGTTAGGTCACCTATCAGCCAACACTACCCCAATACTGTTCAGGGAGGCGTCGCATATCAGCACCATCTCTTGCTTGGGATCAGTGTGAGCCAACACCTTAGATGACTATAGCCGCTTTTTCACCCCCCTAAAGGCTACTTCATGACTGCGTGACCATTTCCAAGGCTGACTCTTCTTCAACAGCAAGTGTAAAGGGTGCCAAAATGGAGGCCAAGGTGAATTTTCCGTAATAATTCACCAACCCAAGGAAAGACCTAAGCTCCAGTACAGACGTGGGAGCCAAAGCACTTTTGATCACCCTACTTTATCTTTCAATGAGTGTAATCTTGTCAACTCTGTAGCCTAAAGTGGTCACTTGGGTTGCCTGGAACACACAATTTTCCCTTCTAACGCATATGACCACCTGGGAGAAACATACAAGCGCTATGTCCAATTTCTCCAAGTGCTCTTTATTGGTCTTCCTGATTATTAGCACATCATTCACATAAACGGCAACCTGTGGTAGCCCCTGTAAAATGTTCTCCATGGTCCACTGCAAAAGGGTGCAGGCTGACAATTCCCCAAATGGCAGTCTTGTATATTAGTATAAACCCTTATGGGTAGTAATTGAGGCATACCTCTGGGACCCCTCATTCGGTCGCAATTGCAGTTACGCATGGCTTATCTCCAGCTTCATGAAGGACAGCAACCCCTTCCGCCAGTTTTGCATTCAAGTCCTCTATGTGAGGGATTGGGTATTTATCCAGCTGCCACAAGCAGTTCACTGTTTATTTAAAATCACCACAAAGGCTTCACAAATCAGTACGGCCAGTGCAGCCCATTCTTCAAACTGGATTGGTTTGATGATTCCTTCGCTTTTCATCCTCCTGAGTTCTGCCTCTACTTGTGCTTGTAAGGTAACTGGGCAGGCTCTGCAAAATCGCGGAATTGCTTCCTGGTCAACATGCAAGGTAGCCTTGGCTCCTTTTACAGTCCCTAGATCTTCCTGTAAACTTCCCAGTATTTAACTTGGACTTCACTCAGGCAGCCATTTCCTGAACGAAAGATGTTAGCCAATCAAAGAGAACCTTTCTCAACCAATTCTGCCCCATCAAACGGGCCTGAGCCTTTTACTACAATTAGTGGTAAGACCCTAGGACCATAAGACATAGGAGCAGAAATTAGGCTATTCAGCCAATCGAGTCTGCCCTGCCATTCAATCATGGCTGATAAGTTTCTCAACCCCATTCTCCCGCTTTCTCCCCATAACCCTTGATCCCCCTGACAATCAAGAACCTACTATCTCCATCTTAATGGACAGATGGGTAACTGCATGAACTGCTTCTCATCGGAGACCAGGACTGATACCGTACCCTTAACCTGTAAATGTTTCCTGATATACTTTCTCAGTCTGGCCGAGGTTTTGCACAAACTTAAGGGTTGGAGTCCAGAGCAAATTTTGTCAAAGACTGGTCCTGCAACCACTGATACAGCCACACTGGTACCGACCTCCATGAGAACGGGGGATCATTTACTTTGATTGGTTCTGATTTGGATGTTGCTAAGCAATTTAACTCTTCCCAGCCACATGTAGATGGACTTCCCAGGGTATGCACTCTCCTGAACACTGCCTTATGAGTTCTGTTCCTCAAGTCAGGCCTTGTAGGACTCCCTTGCTGTCTCAGGTCTGCATGGCTTGTCAGCCCTGGCTGAAGCTCGGCTTTGTTTTGAGGTTTTGCTGTGGGCTGGTCTAGGTTCCATCTGCTCAGGATATACCATGCGTGAGACCCTGCGATTGCCTACATTCTAGTGGTGTTCCCCAAGCTCAGTCGGGCAAGTGAGGGTGTCCACTTTCATTGGGATGCTCTCCATCGCATGGTCCACTTGCTGCATTTTCTAATGACAAAGCCATTTGTCATGTCTGTTTAAAATCTAGTTGGGCTTCAGCTAGTATGCGCTTTTGCATGGTTACATCATCAATTCCATACGCCAAACGGTCTCTCAGCATCTCATTCACATGCCTCTGTCAGACGTCTTACCCTCGTCAAAGATCCCAATGTAGATTCACCTGGTTCTTGAACAGCCGAAAAAAACCGATAGCGGCTCAGAATTAGAGAAGGTTAATAGTCCCTAACTAAATCCATCAACTCTTGAAAGGTTTTAGTATCTGGTGCCTCAGGGAAAGTTATACTCCTAATAACTAAAAATGCTACCGGTGCACAAGCAGTCAGAAGGATGACCCATTGCTTTTCACCTGTCTCATTGTTATTTGCCCAGAAAAAATAATACGTTCTTTCCACGTACTGGACCCAGTCTTGGATGGCAGGATTGAACAAGTCAAGCTTCCCAAATAAACGCATGTTGCTAGAAATAATTACCCAACTCAAAAGATGACTGTTTCAAGTGAATTTTCTTCAGGATCTTACTATTTTCTCTTGTCACCACTGAAATAACTGCACAGAGGCCTGTATACTGTCACCAAGTCACCCTTTATTTACATGTGCACAGTACATGGCCTCTGACCAGACAGATCAGAGCCAGTCCCTCGAATGAGGAAACTCTGAATCTGCTGTTTATATCTGTTAGCCAGGGTTCCCTCATTGGGGTTGTCAACCTGGGCCTATCAAGGATCTCAGTCAATTATATCCACCTGGCCCTTGTTTCAATCACTACAATATGTAACTTTCGTTATACGTAACAGCATCATACTGTGAGCTCAACCAAAAATCCTAAATTGGTTGGCAGCTTGATTCCATGCACAAATCAGTTTATCCAGCAAATAATATTCAATTGCCAAGTCACATCTAATGTTAGACACTGTTACGAGACTTGCAAGCGCAGGCTGGTTGGGTGTGGTCAGTGCCGCACTTGTTGTAAACAGCCAAGCAGATATGCTGTTTGATGTAATGCACCAGTCCTTTGACTGTACAACCTACAAATCTAGAATCACACCATCATTGAAATTCATATGCGATACCATACATTTATATTATAAGCACGATGTCGTTTTGGTTTGATATTAGCATCCTGTTAGTGGTAAATGCTACATGGGTCACAACTGCATAGTAGCAGTGTGAAATGGCTAACTTCATTTGTTGCTCAAATGTTTGAAAGACGTTACTCTTAAGCTTTGACAAATGCTTTTAATTATCACAAATTGGGGAACAATATGGCACAATGTATTTATAATCCTATTTTTACTTCTAGGATCAAGACTGTACCAATTAAGATTAATGAGTTTAAAGCTTTCACAGTCACTCATTACTGTCCTATATGAAGTACAGTTACGCAGTCTTCACTAGGTCCTTAATGGGCGCAGCACTAACATGAAATAATTCAGAAGCAACATTAAAATGGTTCTGAGGAAGGGTCACCGGACCCGAAAAGTTAACCCTGTTTTTTCCTTCACGGATGCTGCCAGACCTGCTGAGCTTTTCCAGCAATTTCTGTTTTGTTTCCATCAAAATGGTTAATCCTGCTTACAGCATATGGTCTGCCAGTGCAACCGTTAAAACTTCAAGATAAGCTCTTCATTTCAGGCCCAGGCTGAAGCATATTTTGTGTTTCTCCCCATCTCACTGCACCATTGTGTTGTGGCTCCTTTCCATCTTGTAAGATGATTGAGTTGATCACCACAGGGCAAAGTGTCTTAGGCAGCGCCCTGGGGGGCATAGGAGCCCCATTCTGGCATGGCAGTCTCTGTCACATTTGCTGCAAATTAGGCTGAGAAGGTACACTGTACGCTAGCCCTATTTTTTCTGGGCTCTCTTTTCTACTAGTTGAAGTTTTCTTTTCCCTTGCCTCTTCCAATGTTGATCCAAATAGTTAGCCTCCAGAGGTCCATACATGACAGTTTTCAAATTTTCAGCATCAATGTCCACCATCTTTGTCTCTCATTTTCAGATGTCCTCAGGGCAGAAGTATATACGCCTAAGAAGTAGCGACCATTTAACTATATATAAGGCCTACAGGTATATAGCCATCATTCATCTAATAAATGTGGCCAAGTGAGTGGCAGATATTGTTGGCACGAGTGTCCAGTATAGACATTTGGTAGCTAAAATAAAAATGTTGCACTTCCAAGCAATATTTGCACTTTAATTACTAAAATTTGGCAAACAAAGAAATTTTCAGTAAGAATGCTTATGATATTAATGCTTAAACAAATATTCAGAGGTAGGCTTCTAATAATAATACATTAATCTGACTGTACAAAGATTATCGACACAGTCAAGCACCAAGGGGAGCTAATGTGGGTTAACTACCAAATGAAACAAAATAAAAATGAAATAAGCAATGGATAACCTTCTAAATGCATCGGGATTTTCGAAACATCCCTAATTAAAACACCATGACTGATAACATACACAAAGAGCGGTTTTGAAATACATCCACAGTATAGTCAGATGCTAATTTTGCCCTTAAGAAAACATGTTTCTATGCACATCCATTAATGGTTTAATTAATCATGGCTTATTGGATGATTTTTTAAAAAATTAACCTATTTTCCTAATCAACCTATTAATACACACCACTGGAACAGGTGGGACTTGAACATGGGCCTCCTGGCGCAGGGGTAGGGACTACATGAATATCAGTAGTTCAGTCTCAATTAATGGATGGGAATCAAAGTTCCTCATTCAGATCCAGAGTAAGGCAGGGCTGCCCACTCTCTCCTGCCATGTTTGTATGTTGTATAGAGCCTTTTGCGGGTCCATCAGTAAGGATGTCAGTCTGAGGGGGGTGACTATTCCAGACAGTGGAAGCATGCAGGTCAAAGCCTCCCTGTACATGGATGACTTCGCCGTTTACTGCTCAGATCCGCTGTCAGTGCACAGACACATTAGCATCTGCGACCAGTTTGAACTGGCCTTGGGAGCCGAGTGAAATCAAGGCAAGAATGAGGCCATGTTGTTTGGGATCTGGGCTGACTGATCCTTTATCCCCCTTGCCGACAGATTTTCTGAAGGTGTTGGGAATACAATTCAAAGGGGCTAGGGCCCTCTGAGAAAACGTGGGAGGAGCGCATCGCCAAGGTGAGCCAGAAACTGAGCTTTTGGGAGCACTTTTTCCTCTCCATTGCAGGTAAATACCTGGTCATCAGGTGTCAGAACCTCTGTCTCTGTTGTCCACAGTGCAGGTCTGGCCCATCCCAGAACCTGCACTGCTGCAGCCACCCGAGCCATCTTCCACCTCATCTGGAGGTCTAAGATGGACCATGTCTGCAGAACCACCATGTTCAAAGCTCTGGACGTGGTGGGAAGGGTACTGTACAAAATCAAACTGCTCTAGTGATTGTGTATGTATATAAAGATTATTTTTATAAATAAAGTATACTTTTGAAATAAAAAGAAAAGAGTAGCAAAGTGGAGAGGTGCCAGAAGTAGCCAGACTGTAGGCAGACTTGCTTCAACAAAACTGAAGTGTGATACCACTGGAGACCAGCTAGGTAACTTGTGATTATTTCTCTCTGGATTTTCCTTTGTTATTTTTGTGGGGTGTGGGTGTTGCTGGCTGGCCAGTATTTACTGCCTGTCCCTACATGTCCTTGAGAAGGTAATACGGAGCTGCCTTCTTGAACCGCTGCAGTCCACCTGTTGTGGATTGACCCAAAATGTCATTAGGGAGGGAATTCCAGGATTTTCATCCAGTGACAGTAAAGGAATGCCAATATATTTCCAAGTCGGGAAGGTGAGTGGCTTGGAGGGGAAAATGAAGGTGGAGGTGTTCCCATATATCTGCTGCCCTTGTCGTTCTAGATGGAAGTGGACATGGGTTTGGAAGGTGCTGTCTGAGGACCTTTGGTGAATTTCTGCAGTGCATCTTGTAGATGGTACACACTGCAACTACTGAGCGTCGGTGGCGGAGGGAGTGGAAGCTTGTGGATGCAGTGCCATTCAAGCAGGCTGCTTTGTCCTGGATAGTATCAAGCTTCTTGAGTGTTGTTGGGGGTGCACACTCCTGACCTGTGCCTTGTAGATGGAGGACAGGCTTTGGAGAGTCAGGAAGCGAGTTACTCACCGCAGTATTCCTAGCCTCTGATCTGATCTTGTAGCCCCTGCATTTATCTGGTGAGTCCAGTTGAGTTTCTGATCAATGATAACTCCAAGGATATAGGGTGTGGAGGATTCAGTGATGGTAATATTGAATGTCAAGGGGCAGTGATTAGATTGTCTCTTGTTGGTGATGTTCATAGCCTGGCATTTGTGTGGCACAAATGTTACTTGCCACTTGTTAGCCCAAGCCTGGATATTGTTGGTTAGATCTTATTGCATTTGGACATAGACTGCTTGAAAGAAATTAAGACTTTAGACTATTAACTCTGTTTTCCTAATTTTCCCCACACCCCTGCCTTTCTGTCTCCCAAATGTCTGATTTTCTTGGGCTTGTTTTCTGCAGAGCTGACTAGTGTATATGTTATTTTCCTTCTTTACAATGAATATTGTGCCCTCTACCTTTGATTCTGCAGCATCTTGATCTCTTACCTCCCATGCCCTGTAGTCTTCCCAGACCATCCCTTCTGTTCCACTTGCTCTTCCCTACTTTTTTCCTCCACAGTATCAAACCTATCAACTTGCCAGCCCTTTCTTCAGTTTCAAAGAAGAGTCATCTTGGACTCAACATTAGTTCTGTGTTCTCCCTCTACAGCTGCCAGGTCTGCTCAGTTTCTCTATTTATTTTGATTTCAGTTCTCCAGCTTCTGTGGTATTTTGCTTTAGTGACAAAATATTCAATACTAAAGGGAATACAGTAACAGAGTGGGCATATGTGCATATGTCACTGAAGGTGATAGGGCAGGTTGAGAAAAAAGGTTAATGTGACATATAGCAACCTGGCTTTTATAAGTAAGAGCATTAAGTTCCAAAAGAAAGTTATGATAAACCCCCGTAAAACACTAGTTTAATCTACTGTCTCTAATTCTGGGCACCCCACTTTAGGAAGGATCTGAAGTCATTAGGAAGGCAGCAGAAAACATTCAGGAGTCATTCCAGGTATTAGGAATAAATTTACAGATAAATAAAATCAGAATGGATCTGGATAAACTAGATATGAAGAAACTGTTCCACAGGTGGAAGAATCAAGAATCAGATGGCACCAATTTAAATTGATTGGTGAAAAGAAGCAATGGCAACAAGGAAAGCTTTCGTATATAGCAAATATTTCTGGAATGCACTGCCTGAGATTGTGGTGGAAGCAGATTTGATTGTGGCTTTCAAAGATAATTGGACAATTATATGAAAACAAATAGAAATTGCACAACAGGGCAAACATGGATCAGTGATTTTAGCTTACCTTATATGCTATACTATTTGAAGAGTCCACAATTAGAAATAATGGTTTTCGTGTGAAAGGGAAAAAATCACCAGGATGAAGACTAAAGAGAAAGGAACAAACAGAAGAGTCATACTTCCTTGAAGTGGCAATTTTCCAAGAATTTATTCCTTACATAATTGATAGGCAGTTGTGCAGTTGAAACCATAGGCAGTTAAACACAAACATGGCAGAAATAGGCAAAATAAACTTAACTAAATGTAAATGATTTGATAAAGATTAAACGACTTAGTTACTACACCATGTAAATCCAGTTAAGTTTAACTCTGAAGAAAAAGGGGTTAACAAAGCACTACAAACGTGTTTTATCCCACAAAATGTTTGCAATGAGGATGACTGTTAATCTACAACTCATCAACTTGTCCCTGGACAGATTATCAGAAAAGATATATAGTGTTTGAAATATTGAAACACAGATGATGCTTCTACAAAAACCTTGTTATGACAACTCTTCAGTAATGGGAGCCACCTCAAGAAAATTGAAGAAAAAGATGAAGTTGGGAGAAATAGGCAGCAGGAAGTGTTAAATTTTCAATGATTAAATTATGATAGTATGTTAACTGGAAAAACTTGTTGCATTTTTTTTTTTCAAAAATACACTTATGAAGTTGTCACTCGAGTTCCTCTGGTCTAATTCCGTATATCCCTGTGATAATAGAACTTTTCTACATTATGCGGATCATTAACATGTTGAACATATCTACTGTAAGAAGTTTGAAGTGCTTTACTCCTTAATACTTGTACTAAAACTGACGTACCAATGCATTTCTTTAAACGAATTGTTGCGTTTTTGTATTACTTCCATGCTTCCTGCATCACGATTATTGTTGGTCAGCACCCCACCAAAATCATATGGACCTACACAGGAAAATAAATATTTAAACAAGATTTCACTTTACCTTCCATCATCCTGGTTTATTCCTAACTTAGTTGGATTGGTGAAACCACTCTTCATTGCCATTAAACTGTTTCTTTACCTTTTGATTATTACAACATTTTGAAAAAAAAATGCCTTGATTCATCAGTTTAACGATTATAGAATTCATCACTTATTGTAGGAATATCCAGCGATATTAACAAGGTTCAGCAGTTACTTCTCCAAATTGTAACATCGTACAGCCCTAAGATCTCTATACTCCTCCACATTCCTGACGTTATTTACTTTATGTTGTCAGTTGTGTTTTAAATGTCAAGGTACTAAACTCTGGAATTCCCTTCATAAACCTCTCCAGCTCTCTACCTCTCTCCTCATCCTTTAAGGAAAGCCTGAAAATATCAGTATCTGACCAAGCCTGCGGTTCCCTGTTCTGATAGCTCTACGTTTGTGAGGGTCACTTTTTCGTTTGATTATACTCTTCTTTAGCAACAATGGAGAAAGCCTGTTCATTCATTAGAATCATAGAATCATTACAGTGCAGAAGCAGGCTGTTCAGCCCATCGAGTCCAAGCCAAACCTTCGAACAGGATGTCACCCAGACCCACTCCCATATCCTATCCCTGTATTCCTGCATTTCCCATGGCCAATCCATGCACATCCTTGAACTATGGGAGGAAACTGGAGCACCCAAAGTAAAGCCATGCAGCTATGGGGAGGATGTGCAAACTCCATGCAGACAGTTGCCCTCTGGTCCTGTCAGGCAACAGTGCTAACCACTGCGCCACCATACTGCTCACCATGAGGAATGGGTAAATTACATTGGAGATTTTTTTAATCAAATGTCCTTGAATTAATATTCATAAAATGTACACTGTAATCTTTATTTTAAGTCTTAATTATGCTAGAAAAATAATTAAATATTATGCCTGTTAATTTGAACGGTGCAGTGGCTAGTGCAAAATTATACATTCCTGTTTAACACAGTCATCAAATTATTCTTTTAGTACATGCCAAAATGCCTTTTAAAATTCCCTATGAGATGTGAATCCACCACCCAATTCAATGAGCAAAATGCAGATTTTAACATCATTTCATAAATAGCAGTGAGATTATTTAATTTAAATACAGATAAAAATTGCTATTTAGTTTATTAAAATGCATTTTAAAAAGACTCATTAAAAATGAATTACAAATTCTCTCCAATACATTTGATTGTGTTTGTAACAATCCAGACTAAGAATTCCATAGCTACATAAATCCAATAACTGATTTGATAATGCAATGTAGCATAAAACTTTTTATGGAACATAGCTTACATCTAGCGTACGGATGAAAATATTATTTGGGTGGTTGGAATCTGAAATTCACAGCCTGTGAGGGTGGTAGAGACAGAAACCCTCAAAATGTAAGTAGCATTTAGATGTCCACTTGTGATGACCAGGGCACACAAGGATATGGGCCAAAGTAAAATAGGATTAAAATAGAAAAGTTAGGTGCTCGTTTTCAACTAGTACAAACTCAATGGGCTGAAGGGCCTTTTCTGCGCTGTAGACCTCTGACTATTAATCTAAGCATAAACCATGATATTCTTCAAAACGTTTTCAACTATATATTTTATTTATAATCCTTCTATTTTACTGAACTCAGTGGAATTTAGCTTTTTCTAAACACATTTAAAGATAAAGTCACCATAGAGCTGCTCACTCATTACAGAGAAAAGACTGATGGTGGTTTAACCTGTTGGACACCACACTTCAGGTGAGGAGACAGGTCAAGAAGGCAAGTTCTTCAAGGTGACCCCAGCCAGTGCAAGAATTGGACCCATAATGTTGGCAGCACCCTGCATCACAAACCAACTGACCATTCAACTGAGCTAGCCAAACACATACTAAACATATTAAGGAATTCTTCGTTGTGCAGGAAGAAGCTATTTTGCTACGTAACTCTACTATCAGTTTAATAGTTATGAATAGTAGATATCTCAAAAGAATTATCTCGCCAGCATCACATATTCCTGATTGTAAAATCCAAAACATAAGGTTTCCTTTTAGAGATAGTGGGAACTGCCGATGCTGGAGAATCTGAGATAACAAGGTGTAGAGCTGGATGAACACAACAGGCCAACCATCATCATCAGAGGAGGAAAGCTGACGTTTCGGGTCAAGACCCTTCTTCAGAAATGGGGGAGGGGAAGGGGATTCTGAAATAAATAGGGAGCGAGGGGGAGGCAGATAGAAGATGGGTAAAGGAGAAGGTAGGTGGAGAGGAGACTGACAGGTCAAAGAGGCAGGGTTGAAGCCAGTAAGGGTGAGTGTAGGTGGGGAGTTAAGGAGGGGATAGGTCAGTCCAGGGGAGAGGGACAGGTCAAGGAGGCGGGATGAGGCTGGTAAGTAGGGGCTTGAGGTGGGAGAAGTGGATAGGTGGGAGGAAGGACAGGTTAGGGAGGTGGGGATGAGCTGTGCTGGTTTTGGGATGCGGTCGGGGGCAGGGAGATTTAAGCTTGTAAAGTCCACATTGATACCATTGGGCTGCAGGGTTCCCAAGCGAAATATGAGGTGCTGTTCATGCAACCTTCGGGTGGCACCGTTGTGGCACAGGAGGAGGCCCAGGATGGACATGGAAGTGGACAAGGGAGTCACGGAGAGAGCGGTCCCTCGGGAAAGCAGATAAGGGTGGGGAGGGAAAAATGTCTTTGGTAGTGGGGTCAGATTGCAGATGGCGAAGTGCTGGAGGATGATGCGTTGGATCCGGAGGTTGGTGGGGTGGTACGTGAGGACGAGGGGTATTCTGTTTTGGTTGTTATTGCAGCGAGGGGGTGTGAGGGATGAGTTGCAGGAAATGCAAGTGGCATGGTCGAGGGCGTTTTCGACCACTGTGGAGGGAAATTGCGGTCCTTGAAAAACGAGGACATCTGGGATGTCCGAGAGTGGAATGCCTCATCTCGGGAGTGGAACGCCTCATCTCGGGAGCAGATGCGGCGGAGGCAAAGGAATTGGGATTAGGAGATGGCATTTTTGCAGGAAGGTGGGTGACAGGAACTGTATTCTAGGTAGCTGCGGGAGTCAGTAAGCTTGAAATGGATATCAGTTTCCAGGTGGTTGCCAGAGATGGAAACAGAGAGGTCCAGGGAGGAGAGAGGTATCGGAGATGGTCCAGGTGAGCTTAAGGTTGGGGTGGAAGGTGTTAGTGAAGTGTTCATCCACTTAACTCCACACTCCCCACCAGCCCCTCCACCCCCGGCATCTATCCCTGCAACCGCAGGAAATGCTACACCTGCCCCTACACCTCCCTCCTCAGCCCCATTATAGGCCCTAAGAAGACCTTCCACATCAAATAGATGTTCACCTGCACATCTGCTAATGTGGTATACCGTATCCACTGTTCCCGATGTAGCCTCCTCGACATCCGGTAAACCATGCCGAGGCTTGGGGACCGCTTTGCGGAACGCCTACACTCGGTTCGCAACAAACAACTGCACCTCCCAGTCGCGAACCATTTTAACTCCCCCTCCCACTCCTTGGATGGCATGTTCGTTCTGGGCCTCCTGAAGTGCCACAACGATGCCACCCGAAGGCTGCAGGAACAGCAACTCATATTTCGCTTCGGAACCCTGCAACCCAATGGTATCAATGTGGACTTTACAAGCTTCAAAATCTCCCTGCCCGCGACCGCATCCCAAAACCAGCACAGCTCGTCACCCGCCTCCCTAACCTGTCCTTCCTCCCACCTATCCCCTCCTCCCACCTCAAGCCCTATCCCATCTCCTACCTACCAGCTTCATCCCGCCTCCTTGACCTGTCCGTCCTCCCTGGACTGACCTATCCTCTCCCTAACTCCCCACCTACGGTCACCTTTACTGGCTCCAACCCCACCTCTTTGACCTGTCTGTCTCCTCTCCACCTATCTCCTCCTTTATCCATCTTCTATCTGCCTCCCCCTCGCTCCCTATTTATTTCAGAATCTCCTTCCCCTCCCCCATTTCTGAAGAAGGGTCTAGACCCGAAACGTCAGCTTTCCTGCTCCTCTGGTTCTGCTTGGCCTGTTGTGTTCATCCAGCTCTACACCTTGTTATCGCAGGTTTCCTTTTATTTAGATTTTCAAAACGTGCAGACCTAGGCATACAACTTGAACACTACTCTAAGCCTTACTGCCAATCACCCAATAAAACACTAACGAATATAACTTTCACTCGAAGTTTCAGACTGTTCATTTGACATTGCTAGCCTACTTGTCAATAATACCACACAAGAAAGTCATGGACCTTTGCACGTAGCATTATATCATGGCTATCCTGATCTGCCACCATTGTGAGAATCAACCCGCATTGAGCTAATGAACTCAGCAATTTGGGCTGTTGAGTTAAGTTTTAACAGTACCATTATGCCCAATATATCATTCAAACTTAAGAACACACCTTCTGACATATTTTCAATCCTGAAAATTGCCTGGTCAACCTCAGATGAAGGGTAAGATGTCTCAAAGGTTGGAGCAACAGGTAAAGTTAAGTGCTTCATGTTACAACTATGTAGTAGCAACATGAATGGTGCTTGCCACGAAGGTTGTTGCATTTAAGCCAAAAAGAGACACTCCCTACCACATGAACGAGTAATATGGTATATGAAGTGGAGTGCTGGTGTGAAGATAGGTCTGCAGGCCAAACCTTCCAAAGAATAGTGAATACATTTGATAAATAATCCTGATTATGGAGAGAATTACTTTGACAACCAATTTTAAATTGTTAGTTGGGCTTGCTGGAAGCTATGTACACAAATACACTTTGCAGATCGAAAGAACATGTTCAGTTGAATCTGGTGCAGTGTGCACACAAAATAGGTGAGAGCTTCTGTTTCATTTCTCAGGGCAATGACTTGACCAATCATACTCCACATGCTGGTTTAAAATTTTAAACTAAGCTTGACAATCAACTATCACTGATCATCTAACTGTTACATCTTTTCATGGCAACGCATCTACCAGAGTCCAACTGTTAAAGAACCAGCACTCACTTCTAACAGTATAAATGATATTTTCCATTTACATTGCTATTTCTTGCAAATTGTCCTAATGAGTACCAGACAAAATATGCCTTTTTCAGCAATATTCAACGTCCTCTTTTTGGACAAACCCTTCCACATTAGAAGACTAGCTATGAAACACTAAGAAGGAAAAAAAAATCCAAATTAAACATCTTAAACAATTTGGAAGAACTGTTATAATCTATGGGACTATTCAGTCAGCCTAAATTCCTAGCTTGGGATCTTGTGCAACAGTGCTGAGTTTAAAATTCACATAATTGAGTTTTCAATTTAGATGAAAGAGGAAATAAAAAGAAGAATTGTTTCTTTATTTCAGAGGATGTGAGCTTTGCTGGTTTGGCCAGCATTTATTGTCTGTCGCTAGTTATGCTTGAGAAGGTGGTGATGAGCTGTTTTCTTAAATCACTACAGTCTATTTAGCATATCTACCCCATAATACTATTAGGATAGCAATTTTTGGAGAGTCAAGGAAGGGGAATGTAGTTCCACATCAGATGTTGAGTGACTTGGAGGGGGGGACTTGCAGACGGTGGTGTTCCTATGTACCTGCTGCCCTTGTTCTTCTGATGGAAGTGGTCACGAATTTGGAATGTAATGGAGGGACTGAATGCCTTAGGATGAAAGCCAATCAAGTGGGATGCTTTGTCCTGGATGGTATCAAGCTTTGAGTGTTGTTGGAGCTGTAATCATCCAGGCAACTGAAGAGAATTCCATCACATTCCTGACACGTATCTTGTAGTTGGTAGACAAGCTCCGAGGAGTCAGAAGTTGAGTTACTTGCTGTTTTTCCTAGCCTCTGACCTGCTGTTGTATTTTTATAGGGCTGTGACTATAAATGAAGCAGGTAGAGGAATCCAGGATGCCTAACAGGTTTGAGATTCTTGCTCCCTGTGTAGAGAAGAGTAGGGGCTGTAGGGAGGATGAGCAAACTCACTGTAGCACTGTGGTACAGAAATGTAGTTGTAACTGGGGATAATCAGGGGAATAACAACCATTCTATGTGGCCAGAATTGAGAGTCTCAAAGGCAATGTTGTCTGCTTAGTGCCCGGGTTCAGGATATCTCATCAGTGCTGCAGAGGAACTTGGAATGGGAGGATAAAGATCCAACTGTTGTGGTCCATGTAGGTACCAATAATATAAGTAGAAAGAGGAAAGATGTTCTGCTGACGGAATAAGAACAGCTAAAGCAAAATTAAAAAGCAGAACTAAAAAGGTAACGATCTCCAGATTATTATCTGAGCTACAAACAATTTGGCAGAGGGTCAACAAGAGGTAAACACATGGCTCAAAGACCGGTGTAGAATAAACAGGTTTGAATTCATGGGATATTGGCATCAGTACTTGGAAAGGATGGAGCTGTTCCAACGGGACGGGCTCCACCTGAATCACACTGGGGCCAGAGTCCTGGCAAATCGCAAATCTGGGCTGTGGATAGAGCTTTAAACTAAATAGTATGGTTGGTAGGTTTGATTGCATGGAAAATTATGGAAAGAGTTAGAGGGACAGAATTCAGCAGAGATTATTAAAATTTACAGAACAAGTAATAGGACAGAGAGTATGGAAAGTCTCAGGAATTTAATGAGATGAGGGGCAGTCAATGGAGGACTGAGGATGTTGTAGTTAAATGCACGCAGTATACCAAACAAGGGAAATGAGCCTGTTGTGTAGATTGAAATTGACAGTCTGTGATTACCTCAGAGACGTGGCTACAAGGGGATCAGGGCTGGGAACTAAATTTATAAGGTTTTTTTAGCAGGATAATTGAAGCCCTGGATCAGTGGACTAGCACAAGAGTGACATCACAGTAAGCTGCAAGTTCATTGGTTGGTGATAGCTACTAACTTAACTATCTCATAGAGCCATAGAAACATACAGCACAGAAACAGACACTTCAGTCTAACTCATCCATGCCAACCAGATATTCAAAACATATCTAGTTCCATTTCCCAAACATTTGGCCCATATCCCTCTAAACCCTTCCTAATCATACACCCATCCAGATGCCTTTTAAATACTGTAATTGCACCAGTCTCCTCCATTTCCTCAAGCAACTCATTCCAAACATGTACCACCCTCTGTGTAAAACGTTGCCACTTAGGTCTCTTTCCCCTCTCAGCTTAAACCTATTGCCCTCTAATTTTGGATGCCCCCCACCCCAGGGAAATGACCTTGTCTATTTACACTATCCATGGCCCTCATGATTTTATAAGGTCACCCCTCAGCCTCTGACGTTCAAATTAGCCTCAGCCTATTCTGCCTCTCCCTATAGCTCAAACCCTCCAACCCTGGCAACATCCTTATAAATCATTTCTGAACCCTTTCAAGTTTCACAATATCTTTCCTATAGCGGGGAGACCAGAATTACATGCTGTATACCAAAAGTGGTCTAACCAATGTCACGTACAGACATAACATGTCCCAACTGCTATACTCAATGCACTGATCAATACAGACAAGCATACCAATATCTATTATAGGTTATGTTTAGATTGAACATAAATAGGGTGAAAACTTGTGGACTACAAAGTAAAGGACCAGTACGAAATTTTTAATTATCAAATTAAGAACTAAGTAATTAAAATTGAGATGCCAGGCAGGCATTGTGTTGTAACTGCATGATGTGGGAGCTGGTGGACCCCATTGTGGTTGATAGTGACCACATCTGTAGCAAGTGTTGGGTGCTTGAAGAAGTCTGGCTCTGAGTTGATGAGCTCGAGTCTGTGCTTCGAACACAGTAACACATCAGGGAGGGGGAAGAGTCAACTGGCTGCTGTGTTTCAGGAGGCAATTACACCCCTTAAATTAATTATGTCAAATTTGGTAAGTGGTCAGGGACAGAATGCTTTGATTATGAGCAAGGCAGACTGTGGGATCCAGGAGGTTGTGCTGATGGAGCCTCAGCCCTTGAGCTTGTCTAACAGGTTTGAGATTCTTCTTCCTTGTGTGGATGAGAGAGGGGCTTTACAGTGGATGGGCAAGCTGACCATTTCGTTGTGGTACAGTGACCCAATCAGGGGATGGGGGGGAGCAGAAAAGAGAAAAGTAATTGTAATTGGGGATAGTATAGTCAGGGGAATTGACACTGTTCTTACCTGCCGCTAAAAAAAACGTACAAACTATAAACCAAAAAGAGCAGATATAATTATCATTTTTTTGGTAATTCACACAAGTATCCAGTCGTCTTGTTTTAGAAGAAGCTCAACATCACACAAATAAACTCAAAACTTTCCTCACTCAAGTTTACAACTGCCACTTTTAAGTAATCCAAAGCAGCAGATCCTGACTTGATGTTCCCTCCGTCACAGTTATGGAGGTAAAGTGTATTAAGGTGGAACTTTATTGAATGGCAGAGCAGGCTTAAATAGCCAAATGGCACACTCCTACCCTGTTTCCACTGTTCTTTATAAATGCCCTGAATGAGAACTGCTCAAGGCAGGCAAAACCAAGCAGATCACAGATCCATAATGTTCAGTATTGCAGCAGACAGAAAAAGTTAAATGAAGCATAAATTTTAGTTTTCATAGAAAGTACTTAGTATTCATATGATAGAGTTCTTCTTTAGATGGAAAATGAGTTAGTTGATTCTGAGACTAGGGTCCTAAATCTTAAGGGAAACTACAATGGTGTGAGGCATGAGTTGGCTATGATAGACTAGGAAATTTTACTCAAAGGAATTAGTGGAAAGGCAATGGCAAACATTCAAGTCGTGAATGGGTGAACTACAAAAAAATGTTTGTTCCTGTTTGGTACAAGAGTGCAAAGAGAACAGTAGCCAAACCATGGCTTATGAGGGAAGTTAAAGATCGCATTTATTGCAAAAAGGAGGCATACAAATTGGTAAGAAAAACCAACAGACCCGAGGATGGGAACCGTTCAGACGTCAGCAAAGGACGATTTTGGGATTAATAAAGAATGGGAAAATAGAGCATGAGAGTAAGCTTGTAGGGAACATAACTGACTGTAAAAGTTTCTCAAGGCATTTGAAGAGAAATAGATTGGTGAAAACTAATGGATGTCCCTTACAGATAGAAACAGAGGAATTTATATTGAGAAACAAAGAAATGGCCAACAAACTAAATTCATACTTCACTTCAGTCTTCACAAAAGGGGACACAAATATTACACCAGAAATTATGGGTAACACAGTTTTGTGAAAGGGAGGAACTGAAGCAAATCTGTATTAGTCTAGAAAGGGTGTTGGGGAAAATGATGGGATTAAAGGTCGATAAATTCCCAGGGCCCGATAATCTACATCCTAGAGTACTGAAGGAAGTGGCCTAAAAATAGTGATGCACTGGGGATCATCTTCCAAGATTCCTTAGAATCTGGAACAGTTCCTACTGATCGGGCAGTAGCTAATGTAACCATACTATTTAAAAATAGAGATAGAGAAAAAAACCGGAGCATGATAGACCAGTCAATCTAACGTTGGAACTGGGTAAGATGCCACAGTCCATTAACAAGGATTTTATATGAGAACACTTAGAAAACCTTGGTAGAATCAGACACAGTCAGCACAGATTTACAAAATAGAAATCATATCTATTGCTATTGATATTGGGCGGCACGGTGGCTCAGTGGTTAGCACTGCAGCCTCACAGCGCCAGGGTCCCAGGTTTGATTCCAGCCCCAGGTGACTGTCTGTGTGGAGTTTGCACATTCTCCCCGTGTCTGCGTGGGTTTCCTCCGGGTGCTCCGGTTTCCTCCCACAGTCCAAAGATGTGCAGGCTAGGTGGATTGGCCATGCTAAATTGCCCATAGTGCTCAGGGGTGTGTGGGTTATAGGCGGATGGGGATGGGTCTGGGTGGGATGCTCCAAGGGTCGGTGTGGACTTGTTGGGCCGAAGGGCCTGTTTCCATACTGTAGGGATTCTAATGCTTGCCAAATCTTCTGCAATTCTTTGAAGATTAACTAGTGGAGTTGAAAGGGGAAGCCAGTGGATGTGGTTTATTTGGACTTTCAGAAGACTTTCGACTAAGTGCCATTTAAGATATTAACGTATAAAATTAAAGTGTACGGGATTGGGGTAGTGTATTGATATGGACAGAAAGCTGGTTCACAGGCAGAAAACAATGGAGTACAAATAAATGGGTCTTTTTCTGAATGGCAGTCACCAACTTGTGGGATACTTCAGGGATCGGTACTAACTGTTCATGGTTTATGTTAATGATTTAGATAAAGTTACTAAACATAATATCACAAAATTTGCAGATGACACAAAAATGGGTGGGTGAGCTGCAAGGAGGATGCAGAGACGTTGCAGTGTGGTTTGGGTAGGCTGAGTGAATGGGAAAATGCAAGGCAAATGCAGGAACAAAAATAGGAAGGCAGATTATTTTTTAATGGCTGTAAATTGAGAGGGGAATGTTCAACGAGACTTGGGTGTCCTCACGTATCAGTCACTGAAATTACTGCCTGCTGCACCTGCACACATAAAGAAGGCAAATCATATGCTGGCCGTCATAGTGACAGGATTCAAGTACAGAAGCAAGGATGTTTTGCTGTAATTATACAGTGTACTGGTGAGGCCACACCTGAAATATTGTGTGCAGTTTTGGACTCCTTCTAAGGAAGGATGTTCTTGCTATAGATGGAGTGCAGTGAAGGTTTACGAAATTGATTCCTGGGATGACAGGTCTGGCAAACAAAGACAGATGGAAAACAATCTTAACAGACTCGTTGGAGTTAAGGAGGGTGGGGAAATCTCATAGAAACTTACAAAAATTATAAAAAAACTAGACAAGTTAGATAGAGGAAAGGTGCTCCGAATGGTGGGAGAGTGCAGAGTCAGAGTTATATTTTAAGGATAAGGGGTAAACCTTTCAGGACTGGTAGGAGGAGAAATTTCTTCACCCAGACAGTGGGGACCCAGTGGAATTCACTACCACAGAAAGTGAATATGGCCAAAATATTATGCGTTTTCAAGAGGAGGTAGATATAGCTCTTTTTACTAAAGGATCAAAGGACAGAGAGCTGAAGTTAGGGTACTGAGCTCAATGATCAGCTACATTTGTAGTGAATGGCAAAGCAGGCTCAAAGGGTCAAATGGCCTACTCCTGCTACACTCTTCTATATTTCTATGCAAAGAGTTTATAACAGTAACTGCTTTTGAGAAATTATCGATATTATCATTAGGAGTCCTGAAACTGAAGTAACTATATTGAAGTTAAAACCAATAGACTTTGCAACTTCTCCTTCACCAGCGTGAAAGGCAGCCCAAAAATAGTGGTTCGCTGGCATTGCTAATCTAAAACACACTAAGGGATCTAAACTCAAATCTCAAGGCCGTTTAGCTTCTCATCAATCACGAAGACCATTCATTTACAAACAATTATTTTTGTTGGTTTAACATTTAATGAACATTAACATTAGTGACATTCTTGCTTACAATGTTCAGCATGCTGAGAAAATTTAATTTGCTGGATAGATATGTGAATGACATATAATTTCCTTTCATCAACCAGAATTTGGCTTTAAAATATAACCTAATTTTTTTTTCTTTAGAACTAGTTAACGACTTAGGTAATTCCAGATGGTCCTTAGTGAAATAAAATAAATCACAAAAGAATTACAGTTCTTCCAGAAATCTGAGGGAAAAAATGCTGTGGTACCCCTACACCGCTTGAGGTGCCATTGTTTGCGACATTTAATCAAGGTCACACCTGCCTTCTTAGAGTCCTTGAAATATTCTTCCTCCAACATCTGTAAAATGGATTATCGAGTTTCACTGCTACTTATGGAGCCTAATTGTGCAGAAATTGGCTGCTGGAACACCCAAAATATAATTTCAATTCTATATCATTGCCTGTGAAGCACTTTAGAGCCAAATTTGACAGAAAATAAGCAGCCTTAATACAAACTACAAAGAGAAAGCAGTGACAGATTTTAGATAAAGGCCGCAGCAAAAAATTGTGAAAAGCAATACAGAAGTACTGAATCAACCAAAAACAACACAATTTAGTATACCAGAATGAGAATTTAACTCTAAGGATCATGAGGAATGTTTAAATTTGTTGGTCAATTTGGTCACCAGCAGCAATCATCATTTAACCTGTTAAAACTGACATTTTGTAGTATAAAGCAGCAAACCTGCACTCTCCTGTGGTTTTGCTATTTGCTTTTATTTATCCAAGGAAATACACACCTGAGACAATACCTTTGATACTGGCATTACTTCAACAGTTGGACAGCTGACAAAAGCCTCAAGTTAGACACACATTCTCTATTAACAGATCACTGACAAGAAAACCTCTATTTCCATAGACTAAATTACATTTTTAAAAACACAGCCTTTTACAATCATTCTTTTAAACTAAAAACACTAGCACACGTTAAGCCTTTGTAGGTACTGGATCCTTATCCAATGTTTGTACTCCCCAGGATAGTTGTATTAGGAAATTACAGCACTGGAACAGGTTAGTAACAGCAATGTTGGTATTGGTCACTGAATGACAAGATTCAAAGCTCAAATCTCACTTCTTGACTGCTGGTCACAACAGGAAAACAAAAACACTTGCAAAATGTCCTGATGAGACATATCAAAAATAAACTTGAACTAACAATTAAAATTGCAACAAAATAACTGTTAGATTAATGCGAGAATTCTTATTCATGTTTCATAGAAGATTATATGGGTTAAATTCTGAAAACATGCCAAATTTCAAAAGGGCAGCACAACGAGCTCTGTAAATGGTGACAGTACACTATGATTTAACAGAGGTAAAGCAATCCCAAAATTTCTAATCCAAATATCTATCTAAAGATTACTGATGGAAATAAACACATGAATTTTTGAGTGGGCAGAATCAAGACAAAGAGTCATACAGAATGGAAACAGACCCTTCAGTCCAACCAGTCCATGGCGAACATAATCCCAAACTAAACTAGTCACACCTGCCTGCTCCTGGCCCATATCCCTCCAAACCCTTCCTATTCATGTATCTATCCAAATATCTTTTAAACTTTGTAACTGCACCCTCTATTGGTGAAAAACATGACACTGTCAAGATTTATACAGAACAAAGAGCTAACATGAGGTTGAAGGGTAACCTCATAGAGGTTTACAAAATCATGAGGGACATGGATACAGTAAATAGACAAGGTCTTTCCCTCAGGTGAGGGAGTCCAAAACCACGTTTAAGGTTAGAGGGGCAAGATTTAAAAGGGGCTTAAGGGGCAACTTTTTCATACAGAGGGTGGTACGTGTATGGAATGAGCTGCCAGAGAAAGTGGAGGAGGCTGGTACAATTACAACATTTAAAAGGCATCTGGATATGTATATAAATAGGAAGGGTTTAGAAGGGATATGGGCCAAATGCTGGCAAATGGGACTAGAATTATTTCGGATATCTAGTCAGCATGGATGAGTTAGACTGAAGTGTCTGTTTCCATGCTGTACAGTTCTATGACTATGCCACCAGAAAACCTCTATAACCTGACGAATCAGTGCAAACTATGAATACAACATCTTCAAGAGACAACGGAAGGAAACCTAATTTAAATTATTATTAATATACTTAAATTCATTCGTAGCCTTCCCCCTTTCTCTGTAGTATATCTTTCTTCTGCCCTGTAATCTCTGTGATCACTGCACTCCTCTAATTTTGGTCTGATGGACATGCCCAATTTCCTAACTTCTATAATTTGCTTCCTAAATCTGTCCAACTCTCTAGGTCCCTCCTTCAAGGTAATCCTCAAAACAAACCACTTTGAGTACTCTTTTGGTCATATATCCTAATATTGTTTCATGTGGTTCATTTTCATATTTTTCTTTGGAATTACTTCTGTCAAACACCTTGAAATATTTTGTCAAGCACTATATTCATTAGATCTCTGAAGTACGGCATCAGTCCTGACGACTTGAAGAAGGCTCATGTTATACTAAGATAGAAAAAGGCAATCAAGTTAGAAATAGTAAATAATAGGCTGAGTTTGCCCAGTGATCCAAAAGTTGTAGAAAAAAATAACAAGGAGTATATGCCAAACAAAAATAGAGATAGCTGGAGAAACTCAGCAGATTTGACAGCATATGTGGAGAGAAAGCAGAGTCAATGTATCAAGTCCAGAGACTTTTCTTCAGCCCCCCACAGAACATCAGTCAAGTTCAGAGGTAGAGAAGCCTCAGAAAAATTCAGAAGCGTTAAACTGATCTTCTGCAGATTTCAAGTGGCAGCTATTCTGTGCATCATGCCTGCACCAGCTCTAATACCTAATGCTCAGCTCCTGCCTTTTCCCCAGTTCCCTGCACACCATCTTTGTCCAAAATCCTCCAATACCCTCTTGAATGCCCTGAATGAATCTGCATTCACATTTCCAGGCAGTGCATTCCATGCCCTAACCACCCGCTGTGTGAAAAAAAAATTCTCATCACCCTTGCTTCATTTGCACATCACTTTAAATCTATGCGCTTTCAATCTTCTCTTTTACGAGCAAGAACAGCTACTCCCTGTCTACTCGATGCAGCCCATTCATCATTTTGAAAACCTCTGTCAAATATCCTCTTAGCGTTTTTCTCTCCAAGGAGATTAGTCCAAACTTCTTTGATCTATCCTCATAATTGAAGTTTATCATTCCTGGAACCATTCTTATAAATCACTTCTGCACTTTCTCAATTTATTCACATCAATGCATTTTATCTTATAAAAAGATGATTTACAATGTGGTGGTCAATTCTGTTAATAGTCATGTGGTGTATCTCAGGAGCCCCACTCTGGCAATGACAGCTTCTACTATATTTACTGCAGGAGAGGTCAGTGGGATGAGAAGGTAGATCATTGACAAGCCTTGTTTTTTCTGGTGTCTCTTTTTCAGCCAGTTAAGCTTTTAGTTTCTGCTCAGCTACTCCAATGCTTTCAACCAGCAGCCTCCAAAGATCACTGTTGCTCATGACTACATCTGCCACCTTCTTATCTCACTTGCAGCTGTCCTTGTGGTAAAGGTATGAACACTTGGGAAGTCGTGACCCAATGGGCAATTTGCTACACAGAAAGTGTTTGGGTTTACATACATCATCCATCCAATGAACATGCTGAGCCAACACGGATATCTTTTACTCAGCAATTAATATATACAGGTAGAATTAGCATACTCCAGTATAGCTGAGTTTGTGGTCTTATCCTGCCAAGAAAAGCAGATAATGCAGTTCAATGAAGGTAGCACCTGTGTAGCATATACTGTCCTGAGTTCAACACTGTAAAGGAGTGCTTAATAGACTCATGGTTTGTGTTCTCAGTCAGGGTATGGTTATTCCGCACGGTCTTGCTCAACTTGGAGATAACAGCTGCAGCTTTTGCTACAAATGTGTTGATTTTAGTACCAAGTATATGATTTTATGACTCTAAATGACAGACAGTTTCAATTATCTAAATCAGCAGTCAACAGTCTCTAGCTTTAAACTGCCGAAGATGAAAGATGGTGGTCGGGAAACATCCTGGATTATGACATCTGTCTTCCTGATGTGTATGGTCAAACTAAACTCTTTTCAGACACCAGAGAACCTGTCCATTTATTCCTGAAGATGTTACTCAGGAAGGAATGATAGTATGGCAACATCAGGGTAGCGCAATTCTCTGATAAGAAGTTGGTATGCCTTTGTCTTGGATCTCAGGCATGCAAGGGTGAACAGCTTTCCATCAGTTCTGGTACAGAAGAAGACACCCTCTGTGGATGACCTAAGATATACAACAGGAGGCAAAGATAACAATATGCCGAAGACTATCCATGCAAAACACAACTCTGTTTGACTCCACTACGGATCTCAAAGTTCCCCATCATAGCCTAATATTACCAAATACAAGGGAAAAAAAAAATCACAATGAGCATCTTCCACAGGCAGCTAATTTTCTGCAGCAGCTAAAATAGATTGTTCCTGCTCACATCATCAGATGCCTTGA
Organism: Ginglymostoma cirratum; assembly: GCA_024137785.1. Taxonomy (NCBI): domain Eukaryota; kingdom Metazoa; phylum Chordata; class Chondrichthyes; order Orectolobiformes; family Ginglymostomatidae; genus Ginglymostoma; species Ginglymostoma cirratum. Next base: position 22,543,363 of record JAHRHZ010000035.1, read on the forward strand.
CGAGATTATTGGGGCAATATGTTGAGGTCTTCCTTGCTCATAAGATTTATGAGCTTTGTGGACATACCTGGAGTGGTTTCTTTGCGCACACTGGAGATTCATAAAAATAAAGCTTCCTACAAAAATTACATGATAACAGCTTGCTTTGTTGTAGGCCCTGCTGGGGTTGTTTTGAACAGTGACTTATTTGCAAGGATGCCGGTTTTACCTGGTTCAATTGGAGGAACACATGTTTAGCAGCGTTCCCTCTAAAATACTTGCTACGCACAGGCATCAGGGGCCTGCACAGCCAATATTGATTTAGCCTGCTAATGCCAATTGCCATGCAAGAATATTGGAATGGCTGCACATGCATGCAAGCCATGCAACTTAGAAGGGAACGCTGCTGCTAAGAACAAATAGAGCTCATTGTGAAACCTATGTGATCACTTGAAGCAGTGACTGAAGGAACAATAAGATTGTAATTCCTGAGGAAGTGGTGTCTGCAAGACTTCAGAGACAGTCATACATTATTAGTGATTTGACCATACATGCCAGAACATTTAAACATCAGTCTCTAAAACTTTATCCTTTTACCTTCAAGAATAACCCATTGGTGAAAACGTATTTTCTTGCAGAAAGCTTCTCTCTGCAGAGAATTTTTTTTACACTTTCCCTAACAAGTGCATATGTGAGGGCATTCATGTCATTAGATTTGCTGAACTCCAACTTGATAAGCTGGCTTTCTATGGCATCTAGAGCAACGAAATGTATAACTCAAGTTAGTGTCACACCCACTCCAACTATTTACTGCAATTGATGATGACCTTTGTTTCCAAAACAGCCATTTTCTTTGCGAATGTACCTGCTGTCCGTTTTATCCCTTCACTCATGCCCCTGGCATTCTCTGTGTCAGAGGACATCTGGAGGTTTTGGCAGAGTTGTAACAGTAATCATTGGTGCACCATCCAGTAATTGATAGACTTTATGGTGAGCGGCTCTTAGTATATTCAGAGTTTTGTTGCTCAGATTTGTCGTGGTTAATGAAAACAGATCACTTGGCTTCAATGACAGGTTTTGTTATGATGATGTTAATCTCAAACCAATCAACAATTTTTGCTCTTTCTTTCCATTCGTTGAGAATATGGTATTGCTTATTATGCAGCTTAAATGTCCCATTTTGCTTCTACACTCTGTATGGAATACTCTACAATGCCAAGTCAATCAAGTGACAAAACAAATTGTTTTTTATTTGGGCAACCAGAAAAACGGGCATTGATACGAGAGCAGCATTTCTGCTTTCAATCGAACGAACTTCAAGAGTTGCACTCTCACCCTAGTCCACACAAGTGATCTTCGTCATCGTCATGTGTTGAAAATGCTTTTCAATCAGCCATAACTGATATGGATCAGATTCCGGTGAAACCAATGCCCTGATCTTGAACAGCTCCTGAATGTCTCCTTGTCGGATGTTTGTTCTGAAAGAAGGCTCTTGTTACACAGCTCATGGAAGCAGTAAAGCTCACAAAGTCTCTGTCCACACTCATTTTCTTTCACAGACTATGTCTCTTAAGAAAAGGAGGGCCATGACTCAAGGTCGACATCCACTTCTCTGTTGAAGTCCCTCAATAGGTTCAAGATGATTTGGGTAATCTGCTGATATCAAAGTCAAACTCCTCATAGAATTTGATCTTTCACCTATCCAATGAAGCATAGCTATGTATGGAGATTAACTACCCTTACCTGAAGTTGAGATGTAGATGGAAAGAAAACATTCTGAACCACGTGGGGGTTTCTGTCAATAAGAGTGGGGAGTTCCTCATAGTGAAGCTGCACATTTTTCATGGTTTCCTTAGAACTCTGCTCCTGATAGATGAATGGGTAATGTTTTATTTTCAGTGATCCACTGAGCCTGGTTTCTTGTAGGAATGCTATTGTCAATGTTCAACCTGGCAAGTTCCACGTCAATCACAGCTGTCTTTTACACATTACTGACCAGCTGCAAGTCACCTGTCATTCCCTTACACATCACCCTGATGTCCAGGTTATTCCACCTGGTTCAAAGACTTCCATCCACTTGCTAAGCAGATTTTTGAAACACCCACTGAGCAGATGTACCACAGCATGTCAGCACCTTACTAGTCAAAAGCTGCATGACTTGAGGTGCGAGATGGCTAACCAATAAGACATAATTATCTCTCCCTGCAGAGGCAGCCTATTGCGCTTATTCTCTACACTAATCAAGTTGGGCTTTTCACTATAATTGTTGTCACCCATGTTACGTTAATGGTTTGCAGTAAAACTTTTAATGTTCCCTCCATGAGACCTCTCTGGAGGCCCTAGGCTGGCAAAAGGTCAGTATATCCCTCTCGACATTCCCAATTTAGTCCAAAGCACTATATTTGGCACCAGCTTGACTGTTGCAATTGTTTGAAAGATAATATATTTAGATTCCAGTCTGCCTTTGCATTCCACCCAGATTTTCTTCCCTCCCTCCAACTCCAAAACAAAGAGAAAGGCTTACCATTGGAGAAACTGTAATAGTCGCAAGAGACTCCCTCATTTTTCTCCTTTCTCATATTATTAGAATCCCTACAATGTGAAAACAGGCCCTTCGGCCCAACAAGTCCACACCGACCCTTGGAGCATCCCACCCAGACCCATCCCCCTTATAACCCACACACTCCTGAACACTATGGGCAATTTAGCATGGCCAATCCACCTAGCCTGCACATCTTTGGACTGTGGGAGGAAACCGGAGCACCTGGAGGAAACCCACGCAGACACAGGGAGAATGTGCAAACTCCACACAGACAGTCACCCGAGGCTGGAATCAAACCCAGGTCCCTGGCGCTGTGAGGCTGCAGTGCTAACACTGAGCCACCGTGCCGCCCCTATTGGTGCTAGCCAGCGGTGACGGCTAAAACTTAGAAAAAAAACTAGCACACAAAACTGGAAAGTATGCTAATTCTCTTCACCTAGACAACAGCTGTAACATATCAACCTGTTAACAGTAAAATAAAGCTATGTATAAAAAGACTTCACTGCAATGATAGACTCAGGGAGCTCTTACTCTATGAAACAAAACAACCTCAAGGAAGACTCAATTAAGAAAGGACAACAAACGGTGTCTTACAAATACAAAAAGTTCAAGAAAAGGAAAATCTAGAAAATTCAACATGTAAATAAACTTCAACTCAAAAGGGCACAGAAGTAAATAAATTACAAATTCCCAACTGTCTCATGGAAAAGATTATATTCTTGGAATCACTAATGGATAAAGTAGCTTCATCATTTATACAAATCAGTCAATGACCATCTCCAACAGGAGAAAATCTAACAATCTCTTTCAATAGCACTACAGTTGCTGAATCCAACAGCACCAACATCCTGCGGGGTCACTGCTGACCATAAACTGAACTCACCCAGAGATTTAACCACTGTGGCTACAAGGCAGGTCAGAGGTTAAGTGCTCTGCAGCGAGTAACTTAATTCCTGAAATCTCAAATTGTCCATTATCTACAAGTGTCAAGGAAGGATTGCATGGGATTACTTCCACTCGTCTAGAGGAATGCAGTGCTAACAACTCTGAAGAAGCTCAACAACACCTTTTTACACAGAAAGTGGCTTGTGTGTGGAATGAACTTCCAAAGGAAGTGTGGATGTAGGTACAGTTACAACATTTAAAAGATATTTGGCTAAGTATAGGAAAGGTTTGGAGGGAAATGGACAAACACAGAAAAGTGAGACTAGTTTAGCTAGGGAACGTGGTCGAAATGGACTAATTGGACCAAAGGGTGTGTTTCCATGCTGTATGACTCCATGAACATCTAGGAAAAAGGAACCTGTTTAATCAGGGCCTCAGTCACCATCTTAAACATTCACTCTATCTACCAGTGACATACAGTGGCAGTAGCATGCACCATTTAGAAGATGCGCTCCTGCAACTCACCAAGCCTTTTTCAATAGCATTTTCCAAACCCTTGACTTCTACCATCTAGGTAGATGTTTGGTAATACCATAACCTGCAAGTTCCACACTAAGCCATATATTACATCACTGGACCAAAGTCCTGAAATGGTTTGCAGCAGTGCAAGAACCTGGCTCAGGACTGTTAGAACCCTTGCTGATTTTTAACTTTTAGCATCTTTAAAAACAAAGAGAACACAAACAAACTGCTATTTGTTTTTGAGGCCGGTCCTGGAAGTTAATGACAGGTTGGTTCTTGTTCAAAGTGCTTTATTGACTTTGGCTCCACAGAAACTACAGGATTCTATCTCCTGGCACTGCTGTCCTCAGAAACTCAGCAAGATGCATGTGCCTTTGAGATTACGGATTGTGGAGATTGTCATCTCATTTATTTCTTTGTCATTTGATTTGTCCCTGAACTGTTTGTCTGTCTATCTTTGAGAGAGTGGTGGCTAGAATTGAACAAGATTAGGGTAAAATCTTGATATCAATGATATTACCTCATTGTTAATTTTGTTCTGCTAAAGCTACTGTATTACTAATAAACTGTTAAATCTCTAGCTTATGTTATAAACCTGTTGTCTGGTATTGGTTATATACAAAGTCTGGTACTGGTTATTCGAGAAGCCTGCTAAGACATCACAGGGGTCAATTTTGAAGGTCACTGAATGTTTCAAATTTTAATGAGAGTGTGTACAGGGATAGGAAGGCTGATTTGATTTGCCTGTTCGTCTTCATGTCGTAACAGCACCACCTCCACATGGATAATAATGGATGGATAATAAATATCAACTTTGTCAGCAAAGCCCAAGACCCATGAACAAATAAAAACAAACTTTGAAATTGGACATGAAAAATATCGATTTGAAACAAACCTTCCACAGTTCCTTCCTGCAAACTGGTGAGACAGATTGTTTTGGACTCAATTCTTGCCTAACAAATAACTGGAAGCATTCTTTTACTATACCTTCATAATCACAACGGCCTGTAGGAAACACACCAGTGGCTGATAGATAGACCAGGAGGACGCTATTTCCAGGCAGCTCCTGAAAATGAAAATAGAAATATCACTGAAATTTCATGCAATATTATTTTCTTTAAAACTCATTCTTTTCCTTTTCAATAAAAGTACCAATGAAGCTTTAAAAAATTAAAACTAATAGCCTGGCATCTGCTGCAGTTCACATGCACGTAAGAACAACAAGCAGGAGTCGGCAATTCAGCCCCTCGAGCCTGCTCTGCAATTCAGAATGATCATGGCTGATCCCACCTCACCCTCTACTTTCCTGCCTGTTCCCCACTACCCTTCAATCCATTAATGTTTAAAAATCTGTCGATCTCCTCCTTAAATTTATTCAGTATCCTAGCATCCACTACATTCTGGAGTAGTGGATTCCACAGATCCATGATGCTTTGAGAGAAGTAATCTCTTCTCATCCGAGTAATCTCTTCTTCATAAGGACAAATCCCTCAACTCTGGAATCAATCTTATGAACCTCTGAACTGCATCCAACACCACATCCCTCCTCAAGTACAAACTATTTAAATGGCTATATCCTTAGATTTTAGATTTTAAGAAAAAGACTTGCTTTTCTGGATAATTAATTAACTGGGTGATTTGAATCAGAAACATTCAAGTTTTTTGCTTTGTGAGCCTCTTGACTACATGCAACTTCAAGAGCAATAAGGTTACCTTCAAGTTCCCATTAATTTGCATGCCTAAAGTTGATGACATTAGCAGATCTTGGGTGTTGTGATACAGTACTTAATCACCAGAGAGATAACAGTTCTAAGAATAGCTCTTTCTACATCTCCAAGCCCACAAAATCCCAAAAGAACAAATCAACATTTGCAAAATAAATGCAAAGGGGATTGACTTGCCTAAACTTCCATGTTGGATCTATTACTGATGATCTTTCATTTATAACCCCTAGTTCTGGATAACTGAAAATGAAAACATCCCCTCTTTACCTAGATAACACAGTGTACAGCTGGAG
>JAHRHZ010000035.1:22554307-22614807 GCA_024137785.1 Ginglymostoma cirratum
CTGGCCCCTTCTTCAGGACCCATTTCTGAAGAAGGGTCCAGACCCAAAACGTCAGCTTTCCTGCTCTTCTAATGCTGCTTGGCCTGCTGTGTTCATCCAGCTCTACACCTTGTTATCTCAGGTTCTCCAGCATCGGCAGTTCCTACTATCTTTGTTTCACTAATATCCTTTTCAGGGAGGGAAATCTACCAGCCTTACCTGGTCAGGCCTACATGAGACTTCAGGCTGGCAGCAATAACATGGTTTACTTTTAACTGCCCTCTGAAATGGCCTAGCAATCTACTCAGTTCCAGGGCAATTGGAATAGGCAATCAGAGCTTGCCAGCTCACATCCCATGACTGAATTGAAATAAAACCATTGGAAAATTAGCAAACCTTAAAAGATGCAGAAAGAAATGTATACAGTTGACTGAAAGTTGGCTTGTACAGCAAATACTTGTGTGGATTTTCTCGTTTTGATGGTTTCTCTGTTGATTCCTGGAGAGAAAAAAAGACAATTTACAGAGTTATTTGTTCCTTTGCACATTTTTGGAGACTCCATATTAGGCTATGCACCATTGCTTTTTCAGAACAACCTGTCCTCAGGTCTTTAATCAAAGCTGTTCAAAACCAATTTCAATAAAGAATCACATCTCCCCGCTAAACCTTAAAAATATTTTATGAACACCAATTCAAAAAAAAACACATTTGCTGAAGTTTAAAAACATAATTTTTTTTAGCTGAAAGGATTGATAAAGGCCACAATGCCAAATTATGGCTCATGTGACTTGAGCCCACTTGCCCTGGGATGAAGGAGAATCATCATTTTTAAGACTTATTGAAGAGGCCTCAATGAAACCTGAAGCAGCCACATTGAAACTACCCGCAAACCCTTTTGTACCCCTATTTCTGGCAGCTTCAGATTTTCTAAAGCTATTTTTCCCCTTCTTCAATTCCCCCTTTTGCACATTTCCACTGCATTAATTTGTACTCTGGTACCTCACTGAAATCAGTTCTGTTCTTGTGCAATCTTTGATGGCATGTGTTTTTCAGTTATGGAAGGCAACACAACTGACTTTTATCCTATCAAGATCTGGCACTTGCACACATCTGGCAGGAAGCTCAAAGTCAGGAGCACTGATCCTGATTTACTTCCTTCTTCGCATTCCAGGTGAGTTAAAGACAACTGTAGTCCTTAAAACATATCTCAATAAGAAATGGGGTTCAAACCAGGGATCCTCTGGTCTTCATTGCTCAAAACCAGTAAGTAAGTGTGAAATTCTCAGGGAAACTCAATATTTATCTACATAGTTGGCCAGAAGTATGGCAATTCACAGCTCAAGTTTCTAGTTATTCTGATGAGCAAGTGTATTTAGTAGATGTTTGTGATTGAAGAGGGCAAGAATAAAATTAAAAAAACTGTCCAGCCCGTCCACGAATTTTCATCCTGTTGGACATAAGTAAGTGCAATTAATCGTGCTGGTAGAAAAATTCCGTGTTGCTTTATAGTCTTGACTTCTCCTTTCAGATTGACTGGTTTGTGGACTCCAATTAGGTGTGAAGAAAAGAGTTAAAGCAAATGGCAAAAAACCATTTTACCACGAGCCCTTTCCAGAATAACTCGCCACTCAGCTGACATCTACCAAAGGACCAGTATCCCTTGTGTCTGTGTCATTTTGAAAGGCTGCTGTGCAACTGGACTAGCACTGGTGGTCTGGCTCTGCACCTCACTGCCACCATCATGGAACAACAGCCTCAAAGAAACACTGCTTCTGTCTAATAGCTGACATGACTGACACTCTCTTGTACATAGAACCCTATCCCCTCTCCCATTCCTTGCTTTCATACATTTCTTGTTCTTAGCCACATCCTATCTGCTCCACACACATCAGGATAATACAACACACTGAGCCGACTATGCAAGACAGCCTCCCCAGACTGGTCCAAACAGGAGAACTGCATCCTGAACTACCCCATACTCTGCATCATCACAGCCCTGGTTGAGGCACAAGCAGCATAAAACCTTCGCTCCACATCAGATAGTTGCGCAATAGTATCAAGAGACATGATTGCAGTGCACAGCTCTGTTCCTCAGTAACAATCTTGTAAGGCACCTGAACCTTCAAATATATCTAGTACGTGAGTGTGCTCCTGAATACAGAAGTTGTGGCAGCTCCCAGGGAAGCAGTACACAATAAGTTTAATACTGATAACAGATCTCTTGAACGGTAATGAACGGAACCCCTTTCTGTAGAATTTTGCAGTGTTGTGTTACAGCCCTCTTGGTAGCAAGGTGTGTGCGCTTGATGACACTCTGTACCTTGGGGGACCCAGTTACATTACCAAACACAACTGCCTAGACTGGAGAACCGACCCCACCATTGAAAGAAATGAACAGGTGCAATTTTACATAGATGGCATCAGTGACTGTCTTGATGCATTTTGAGGTTCAAGACAAAGATCCGACACAAATTACCCAACATTCACTGAAAGGAGCCAGTGGCATAGGCGTTTCACGGCCACAGAGAGGATGGCCTCTGACTCCTACAGCCCTCAGGTTCAGCTCCAACATCTCGTACCATTCCATCACAGTGTCCTGGGATAGAAGGAGCCTGCGATGACATTGCACCTTGGTCATCTGTAGGAAATGGAGTTAGGGCTGAAAATCTCTGGGCCTCCTGCTCACTCCATGCATCCTGAGGGGCGCGGTGGCTGTGATATCTCCCAGAGTTATTCTCTGTTCACAGGTAAAAGGACATCTGTCAAGTGGGAAGCGTTCAAGAGCGTGATGACAAGAGTTCAGAGGCATTTTGTTCCTGTTAGTGTGAAGGGTAAGGTCCGTAAGATTAAGAAACAATAGATGAATAAAGGTATTGTGGTTCTAGTCAAGAATAAGAGTGTATCTTATTTTAGATATAGACAACTTGGTTCAACTGAATCTCTTAATCAATATAAAGAATGTACAGGTATTCTTTAGAAAGAAATCAGGAAGGCAAAGAGGGGATATGAGATAGCATTGGCAGATAAGGTTAAGGATAATCCAAAGAGATTCGACAAATACATTAAAAGCAAGAGAGTAACTAACGAGAGAGTATGGCTTCCTAAAGATCAACGAGTCATCCTTGTGTTGAACCCCAAAGAATGAGAGAGATACTAAATGAATATTACTGTGGAGAAAGAAATGGAGTCTAGAGAATGCAGAGAAATAAACTTTGATGTTTTAAAAACAGTTCACATTACATAAGAGGGCGTTCAGGAGGTCTTAGAGAATATAAAGGTGGATAAATCTCTGGGACCTCATCTAATGTGTCCCACAATGCTGTGGGAAATAAGGGAGGAAACTGTGAGGCCCCTTGCAGAAATATTTGCATCATCTATAACTACAGGTGAGGTGCCTTATGACTGGAGGGTGGCTAATGCTGTACCTTTGTTTAAGAAAGGTTGGAAGGAAAACCTGGAGAACTATAGACCTGTGAGTCTGACTTCAGTTGTGTTGTTGGAGGTGATTATAAAAGATTTATGGACACTTGGAGAGGCAAAAATTGGTTAGGGATAGACAGCAAGCAAAATCATGTCTCTCAAACTTGATTGAGTTTTTTGAGGAAGTTACCAAAAAGTTTGATGATGGCATAGCAGTAGACGTTGTTTATTTGGATTTTAGTAAAGCCTTTGACAAGGTTCCACATGGTAGACTAATTAGCAAAGTTAGGTCACATAGGATTCAGGGTGAGCTTGCCAATTGGATACATAGTTCGCTGGACAGCGGGAGACAGAATGTTGAAGGAGGATTGCTTTTCAGACTGGAAAGTGATTGAAGAGGGCAAGAATAAAATTTAAAAAACTGTGCAGCCCGTCCACAAATTTTCATCCTGTTGGTCATAAGTAAGTGCAATTAATCGTGCTGGTAGAAAAATTCCGTGTTGCTTTATAGTCTTGACTTCTCCTTCAGCAGTGTTCAACAGGGCTAGGTACTGGGTCCTCCTTTCTTTGTCATTTATATAAATGATTTGGATGAGAATATAGATGCCATGGTTTGTAAGTTTTCTGATGACACCAAAATTGGTGGCATAATAGACAGTGAAGAAGGTTTTCTAAGATTACAAAGGGATCTTGATCAAATGAATCAATGGGCTGAGAAATGGCAGATGGAGTTCAATCTGGATAAATGTGAGGTATTGCATTTCGGTCCAACAAACAAGGGTAGGGCTTACACAATTAATGGCAGGGCCCTAGGTAGTACTGTAGAACAGAGGGACCTAGGAGAGCAGGTACATAATTCTTTGAATTCTGCGTCACATATAGACAAACTGGTTAAAAAAGGCATTTGCCTTCATTGCTCAGTCTCTCAGTATAGGAGTTGGGAAGTCATGTTGAGCTTATACAGGACATGGGTGAGGCCACTTCTGGAATACTGTGTCCAGTGCTGGTTGCCCAGTTATAGTAAGGATATTATTAAGCTGGAGAGGTTTAAGAGATTTTCCAGAATGTTGCCAGGTATGAAAGGTTTGAGTTAGAAAGAAAGGTGAGATAGGCTAGGACATTTTTCACTGGAGCATAGGAGGTTGAGAAGCAATCTGATTGAAGTTTATAAAATAATGAGAGGCAAAGAGAGAGTTAATGATAGTTGCCTTTTCCCTAAGGTGGGGGATTTCAAGACTAGGGGGCACATTTTTAAGGTGAGAGGAGAGACATTTAAAAAAGACATGAGAGGAAATTTTTTTTCACACAGAGGGTGGTTCACTTCTGAAATGAACTTCCTGAGGAAATGGTGGATGCAGATACAAATACATTTAAAAGATATTTGGATAGGTACATAAATAGGAAAGGTTTGGACGAATATGGGCCAGCAGCAGGCAGGTGGGGCTAGTTTCGTTTGGGATTATGTTCAGCATAGATTGGTTGAACTGCAGGGTCTGTTTCCAAGCTGAATAACCTTATGACTTTATGACTCCTCGTAGCCTAACGGTGGCGGGCTGCTACTCCTGGGTTTGACATCAGCCCTTCTCCTCCTGCATCTGTCTTCATTTTCTTAAGTAGGCAGCCAAAGCAAACAACTTAGTATCAGCGGCAGGACCCATCACTCATGGTGGAAGGGACCTAATTTGGGGGCAAAAGATTTTCTTAGGCCACAGAACAGTAATCAGTAGCATGCCCTGCTGATAAGGACTGAGTGCACTTCACCACACAGTGAGACGTGCTGAGCATGGATAACAAAAGATATGTTCCCATCATCCATCCATATTCAGACTCAACATGTGACCAACTCGAAGGCGATTTCCAATATCATCCAGAAGAGTGTGTCTACAACACTCTGAAATACTATTTACTCTGGGTTCACATCGACCGCTCAACTTTTCATTGCATTCACTACAGACCATTATGACACGTGTGATAGATGAGGAAGCATTATTGTGTGGCTAACTCAGGACCCTTGGATGTTGGATCAACAGGGCTTCCACTTCAGCCTGTGCCTTTCTGTAACGTATTGCTGCTCATTACCATTGAGATGCCTAAGTTCAATAAGCAATCCCAATGACGAGTAGTAAATCACCTTGGACCAGCATCTGACCTTGAAGCACTCTCACTCTACATCCATAGCAAATGAGTGATGAGATCATTGCAGATTAAATGTAGCTACGCCTTGAAAATGACTGCTTCATGCAACTGTTGCTACAATGTCATAGCACTCAGCAAACATTGTTGCTACGTTTTTGCCATTCAAAATGGCACACTGCACTCCCTGGCTTTTGTTCCAGCCATTTTCTTATAACACCTCATGTATACAAAATGAAAAAAGTGATGACAGGGAACACAGCCCATGACAGACACCCGCAGCACCAGGCCCCACTTGGTTGCCAGATATGCCCAAAAGCCTCCACGTCCTCTAGTAACTCACACTACCTCAAGAGCCCATTTGAATGCGTATCCACTGGACATGGGGTCCTACCATGTTGAACTTCACCTACAAGTATCCTCTCTGCCTTTGAACCCTGACATCACACCTCAGTGATGTCCACCCTTGGAACCTATACTCCCAGTATGGAGGCTATAGCGGTGGTCACTGCCACTAACCAAGGGACCCTCAGTCGCTCCTTCCAAAGCCTACTGTGCCCTGCAATGCTGTCCTACTTATCCCCCATTCACTTTGAGATTCCTAATCACCATTCCTACCCACTACAAATGCCTACACTTTCCATCTCCTCCAGCCTAGACTTATCTATCCTTTCTGGCAATGATTCCCTGCTGCCCCTATACGGGCGCCTCCCTTCACCCGTCCTCAGATGATCAATGGACACCCAGGACTGTATGTATTCATCCCAGATCTCTGACTGAGTGACAAATAGCCCTGGGGCATGACTGATCAGAACCTTGATGGCTGTTTTTGGAGCTCCCTGACTGATAGTGTGCGATTCTCCTGGCTTCTGATGCTCTCCTGACAGGACAGGCTGCTTAACACTTTCTGGACTGTACTGGGACAGTTACTCCGACCATGAGCATCTCAAGTGGTCTGAACATAGCAAAGCCCTTAGAGCCTCTGCAGACTATGCCCATGACTGACGGTACTGGGATGCCCCCTCCAAAGTCCTAATAGTACAGAGGACTAGTCCCGAACCAGTTTCTGACATGGCCATTTGGTCAAGTGACCATGCAGTGTATTGACCATGCAGGCAGCTGGCATATGCCATTGGTATTAGAATGATATTTTGATGTGCCACACAGCAAGATGTCCCCCTACTCACCAGTCAGATCCTTACTGACAAGATTGACGAGTAGCCTGTTTGTGTGGCTACAAAATGTTCACCTCAAAACAACATTGAGTGTTTCTGATACTGGCTGAATGCTTACAAATATAGCATGGCAAGGCAATGCAAAGCAGAAAGCATCCTTGCCACAGTCTTTCAGTGCTAATTGTTGATATGCCCTGGAATTCAAGTTTGTGCCTCGTGAGCAACAGGCCATATATCGGAGGGATACAATGTGCTATTGTATGTTAATGAGGGCTGCATGCAGCTGGTGGCCATCGATCTTACCCTAAAATGCAGTGTCAAATGTGCACACATCAAGATTGCTCATAACGAGTGGTGAGCTGAACTTGTCAGATAACCACTGGTTTCCATATCGAGTTCTATCAAACTGTGCCTGCTTGGTAGTTTAGTAAGATATAAAGCTGAATATTAATGAGGTGAATTGTGCTGTCAACAAGGCATTTATGAATCTATAATCTCCACTGCTGCCTAGAGGGATATGTTGCTTGTGAAAAATATGAAAGGTGGAGCAAGTTGCTCCCGCTGTCAAGGTAGGCTTCACCAGATTTCCTGCTTGATTCTGTCAAACATCTCAGCATAGTTCACGGCACCTAGATTCCTATGAGATCTCACCCATTATAACCATGTTGCATGGATAAACAAAACCATGTAACATCAACGAGCTATATTTGCTGTGCATGAAGCTGATGATATATAATCCCAATAAATAAGATATTGACTTAAACAAGTCATAAGAAAATAGCTTCATTTGGCTCAGGTTTAATTTATTTTACAATTTGGAACTAGATTCCATGTTCAACCAATGATCTAAAAGTTCAGCCACCTTCACTCACCTGATTTCCAGTCTTGTTTAATTGCGAAGCCAGATTAATGGGCTCCCGTTCTAGAGCCTGCAACATTCTGAACATGTCAATAGTTAACTCACTGAATTTAACCTAAAATTTGAAAAAAATCAAACTGTCAATATGGATCAAAACAGCAAGTCAGAAAAACAAGATACTATCCTTTGAGGATAGAATTTATGTACCATTTACTGTTCCCTCCATCTCCTCATGTTACTGTGCTCCCTATGTTTTCAGACAATTAAGAGGAACTACTGTTCCTTCTTAACATTAAATAAAGACAATAACAAGCCTAAATGTGACTAATCAGGCATTGTTCATTTTTTCAAATTCCGAATTTATGATAATCTAATCTAAATCTAATCAAATAAGTAAAACAGGCTTTTCTCTTCTATGTCACACATTAGAATACCCAAGCATTAACAGGTCCCAGATTTCCTGTTCTTCATAAGAAAAAAAGTTTCCATATGTAGAAATAATTACAAAGTAATTCAAGGAAAAAAGTGACAATATTCTTAAAACACAATATTCCACTTTCTCATCATTACACAAGATGGCCTTCCTCTTGATGCTCGACCATCTAACAATTTTTTTTGAGACAAGCATTTCTCTTTTAAGATTTCTGACAACTCGCTCCTTGTGTCAACCTATTTTTAGTTTAGAAATCTCTTTCCTAGGTTTTCTTCATACTAGCGAGATCAATTCTCAACGTTTTGTTGAATGAACATTGATATCTGGATAATTATTGCTTTTGAGATAATTTATGGGCATTTTTTCTCTCCACATTACCCCTTGTACAAAATTTCCTGTAATCTGCACAGATGTGTGGCCATGGAATGGAGCAAAAAAAAGCACCTGCACACATCCCATGATCCTCTGGGCACCCTGTGGACACAAAGCTCAGGCTTTCTGAATCATGAGCCCATGCAGCCACTTCTACAGCATCAGAGTTTCTTGCTTTTAATCCAACGGTAATTCAAAACGAGGAAGCAGCGGATGAATGGCTCAGGGAAAGGAAAAATGGCCATAACTCAAAAGTTCTAGGATCAGGGAGTTTAGTTTACAGTTTGCAGAGATCAGAAAATTCAGGCAGAACAGGGTCAACAAAGCAGGTGGTCATTCCATAAGAACATAACACAAGTACCCTAAACGCTTTCTGACAAGTTTAACGTATGTTCAAAAGAAAAGCAACAAAGTCTTTAGGCTAATAAAGCTACATTTCAAGGACGAGTGGCTTTCTGGGATCACCTTCAACACAATAAAAAGGCATAAATCAGTGAGATCTTCACTTAGTCCATGTGACATGGTCAGTTTCACAACTCTAAACCAAATACTGGAGGGGAGTTCAGCATTGGAAAAATTGGTCTGAATGGAAATTGGACTACCTAAAGCAGCATTTGAACCAGAAAGTGTGCGTGGATTCCCTTATTAATTTACGAAATCACAAAAAGGTGGAATTTTATGTAAGCTTACCAAAACACCAGGAATTTATAAGATGAGGGTGGAGTATACATTGTTGAGCAATAAAATCAATCCCAATAAAGTGAAAGTTCTGATTGATATTGTAATACTTGCAGTAAAGATGAATGTGTCCACACTTTCGATGCAAGACAGTCATGATCATGTGGCAAAGTACACAGCAATTACTGAGAATTAGTGTAAGAAGTACTGCGCCTTTGAATTTGTGGGTGTGCAGTAACTTCATTTCACAGAAACAGTTCCTGGGTGAATTTTGCAAAATACATTTTCATTCATTAATTGTAGACAAGAGCAGACATTTCAGGAGAAAAAAATTGTTGATTTTGTACATCAAGTTTTGACCAGGATCCAAACATGCTAACAGGATTAACTTTGCAAGAATTTTGAAACTGACTGCTCGTGATAGCATCTCCATTGTGACAGCAATCATGCAATTTTATGATAACGGCGAGCTTGATTTACAGACGGTTTGATTTTTTTTGTCAGATGAAGCTGCTGTTATGCTTGGAAAGAAAAATGAATTAGCAGAATGTTGCTAAATGATATCAAGCTTTTGTCTTAACAGCACTGCATTGTTCACAGAGAAGATCTTACAACACATGATGCTTGGAAGCAGGTCTCAATATGAGCGATATCAAAATGCTTTCTAGAACAGCAAATACAGCAGGTCAAGCGTGAAGAAAGATAATTTGAAGTATTTGCCAAAGTCACAGAGTGTGATGCATTGGCATTTTGACCCCTGAACTGAGATTTTGCAGTAAGTGCACTAATGCTAAAATACAATGTCTTGATCAACTACTTGTTCAGAGCAAGTGAGTAAAACGATCCAATGAAATATTGCCTGCAAATGCTGTCGTGTCTCATTGGAAGTTCTAAACAACATTCTTGGTGAATTTGCATCATTCTGCAAATTCTTTCAGAAAATCAAAGCTATGCAATTTACAAATGCCAAGATGGATAAACTGAAGACTCTATAGGTGAATGCCTATGAAGATAACAAGTTTCTGGCTGCTCTGGACAGTGAAGTTGATAATTACTTTTTATTCACTCATGGGATATGGGCATCGCTATTTGGCCACCATTTACTGCCCATCCTGAGATGCCCTTGAAGGTGGTGGGGAGTTGCCTTCTTGAACTGCTGCAGTCCACATGCTACAGGTTGATCCATAATGTCCTCAGGGAGGGAATTCGAAGATATTGAGCCAGCAACAGTGAAGGAACAGCAGCTGCCATAATCCTTCAATTTATTCAACAGCAATGTGGCCATCTCGATAGCAAACTTCCAAAAAAGATTACTGGAGTGTTATGTTACTGGAGTGACAATGGATTACGAGTTTGGTAAAGAATGTGTTCGGCAATAAATAAAAAGATTCCACTCTTACACCAAGCTATTCAAAAAAAAGTGTGGCCTTAAAGGATATGCGAACAATACTCTGATTTCAGATTTATGGTTGTAGGAAAATTGCATTCAGACAGTCAGTGATTTGGTGTAATAGGCCCTGAAAGACATCCAGTTTCAAAGAACGTACATTCTTCTGGATATTTGTGCAACATTTCAGGCATCAAGTGATGACTTAGTATGGATTTAGACTAAAGAATTAAATCCAGGTCCAGAAATAGACTACTTGGACAAGTTGATGTGAATTAAATCTCACATTCCATCTGGACAAAATACCAATCTGGATATAGTATATAGTCATAGAGCAAAAGATCCAGACAGGCACAAAAAGGAGTAAAAAATTATCCGTGTCATCTTTTGATCGTGTATTATACTTGGTGTGCACAGTGCCAACACTAAATGGTTCACAGACTTCTGTGCCACACAAACAATTTTGTTTATTGTTGTGGGTAGAATACCTGTAACTGAAAAATAATAACTGTACGTTTTCATTAGTTAATGACCACACTGAGAAAAAAAAACTGCCATATGACTACCATTCAATGAATGTTCTCGTTTGAATAAACTGCTCAGGCTATGCAGAGGTTCTGCACAGGAACCACAAAATTAGATGGAATATAGCGCTTGCATAACATTTCCTTCAGAATAAAATACAATTACACTATCTTTTTATTATTTCCACTACTGCCTGCATTGAGCACCTACACTTATTTTACCTATCTTTTTAATTTTCTTGACTTTCTAAGTTAATTATCAACACATATTATTCAGTTCTGAGGAAGGGTCTCCAGACTCAAAACGTTAACTCTGATTTTTCCTTCACAGATGCTGCCAGACCTGTTGAGCTTTTCCGGCAACTTTGTCTTTGTTGTCGAAGAATATTTCATTCTGAACATTGGACAATCAATCAACATCTCCACTTCTGATCTCATGATGAAAAGGTAGGTATCTGGTGAAGCAACTGACGATGGTTCGGCCAAGATGTTGCTCTGATGAACTAATTATTGGGCACTTAAGAGCCTCAATAGGTCCAAGGAGAGGTGGTCAGCCTGACACTTCCCCTGAACCCCATAAAATATTTAGCAAAAATAAACAAAGAATTTGGATGCTGGAAATCATAAACAGGAATAGAAATTGCTGGGAAAACTCAGCAGGTGTGGCAGCATCTGTGGAAAGAAAACAGAGTGAACATTTTGGGGCCGGTGACCCTTCTTCAGAACTGACTATGGCTAGGAAAAGGTTGGTATATATGCTGAAGATGGGGTGGGGAGGCATGGGGAAGGAGTAAACAATAGGTGGTGATGGAGCCCAGACAGAGAAAAGAAACAGTTGGACAGACAAAGGAATGGTTACAGGTCTACCTGGGAAAATCAACAGCTGTTAATGGGGCCCATTAGTGGCTGACATCAGGTTGTTTGTAGTAGCAGCCCATGTGATTACATGGCCTGGTGTATGGGGGTTCAAGTAAGGACATGGGAGAAGGTACTCAGGCCCTAAAATTGATGAACTTGGATATTGAGTCCTGAAGCCTGCAGGGTTCCCAAGTGGGAAATGAAGTGCTGTTCTTCCAGCCTCCGCTGAGCTTTGCTGAAACACTGCAGCAAGCCTGAGACAGATGTTAGCCAGGGAACACAGTGGTGTGTTGAAGTCACAGGCAACAGGGAGCTCAGGGTCAGTTTTGCAAAACGTAGGTGTTCTGCAAATTCATCACCCAGTCTGCCCAGAAAGTAGCACCAATGATATCATCGATGTACTGGAGAAATGGTTGTGGATGGGAACACGAGTTAAGTCTGTCACTGTGGGATATGAGGAACATTCCTTATTCCTCCTACTTGGGACCCCAACTGCAAATTTTGCTCGGTACAGAGATGACATCATTGGTGCTGTTTCCCTCGCTCATCTGGAATTGGAAAATTTAATCAATTTCGCTTCCAATTTCCACCATGCTCTCACCTTCACCTTGGCCATCTCTGAACCCTCCCTTCAGTTCCTTGATATCTGTTTCCATTTCTGGGAACAGGCTGGCCACCTATACCTACTAAAAACCCACTGACTCCCACAGTTACCTTGACTATACATCCTCACACCCTGCTTCTAGTAAAGACACCACTCCATTTTCCCAGTTTCTCCATCTCCATTGCACCTGTTGCGATGAAGCCAGCTTCTACAAGGGGGCCTCCGAAATGTCTACCTTCTTCCTCAACCAAGGATTCTTCATCACTGTTGTTGACTGGTCCCTCAGTTATGTCCAACCCATCTCCCACACTTCTGCCCCCACCCCTTCTCTTCCCTCCCACATCAGTGATAGGGTACCCCGGTCCTCATTTATCACTCCACCAACATCTATATCCAAAAAGATCATTATCCGCCATTTCTGCCAGCTCCAGAGGGATGCAATCATCAGACATATATTCCCCTCCCAGCCCTTGTCCTGGGAGGAACGGTTCCTGTGGAAGGCTGACACCTAGGTCTGATCTTTGCCATTCCCAACACCTCCACACACCATCTTCCCCTGCAATTGCAGAAAGCGCAACACCGGCCCATTTACTTTCTTCATCCTCATTATCCAAGGCCCTTGACATACTTTCCAGGTGAAGGTGTGATTTACCCGTGCTTCACTCAATCTAGTCTACCATATTCGCTGCTCACAATGTGGGCTGTTGTACAATAGGTAGACAAAATGCAGACTGGGTAATTGCTTTGCAAAACATCTACGCTCTATCCACAAAAATAACCCTGAGCTTCCTGTTGCCTACCATTTCTCCACACCACTGTGTTCCCTGGCCAATATCTCTGTCTCAAGCTTGCTGTTGTACTCCAGAAAAGCTCAGCACAAGTTGGAAGACCAGCACCTCATCTTCTACTTAGGAACCCTGTGGCCTTCTGGGCTCAATATCAAGTTTAATGATTTTGGGGTCTGAGCACTGTCTCATGTCCTTACCCCAACCCCCACACACCAGACCTTGTCATCACATGGGCTACCATAATAAACAACCCATTGTCAGCTACTAAATAAAAACCGAAAGAACTGCGGATGCTGTAAATCAGGAACAAAAACAAAGTTGCAGGAAAAGCTCAACAGGTCTGGCAGCATCTGTGGCAGCACTAAGGAAGGGTCACCAGACCCAAAACGTTAACTCTGTTTTTCCCTTCACAGATGCTGCCAGACCTGCTGAGCTTTTCCAGCAACTTTGCTTTTGTTACATTGTCAGCTATTAATGGTCCCCATTAGCAGCATATTGATTCTCCCAAGCTGATCTTCACCAATTCCTTTGTCTGCCCAACTGTTTTTCTCTCTCTCTGGGCTCCATCTCTACCTATCATTTACTCCTCCCCACACCCCATCTTCAGCCTACCTACCAACACTTTCTTAGCCACAACTGGTTTCTGAAGAAGGGGCACTGGACCCAAAATGTTAACTCCGCTTTTGCTCCACAGATGCTGGCAGACCGGCTGAATTTTTCCAGTAGGTTCTGATTTAGCTTCCCATAAAATATTTGGCAGATTAAGGGTGGGTAGAGAGCAGGATGGTCACTTACTGGACCATGTGTGCCCCCTCTGCCTTCAAACCTGACAGGAAAGTTAAAATCCAGCCCAGGGCAGTTATTCATAACATGAACTTCATATATACATATGTATACCTACCAGGATACTGTCTAAAATTTAAAAACAAAAATAACAGCAAGAAAGTGTACTTGTGTAATCAACAGAAAAAGAAATACCTGACTACTGCAGTTTCCAACGATTAGTGCATCTGCTAGCGCCAGCTGGCCTGCTACCATGCCTTGTTCCAGTGGTGGGACTACTCCCTCTGCCAAGCGATTTGAGGCTACCATAATGCTGTTGTCATCATTTAACACAATCACAGGATCTGCCTATAAACAATAGGCCATACAACATTTAAACTTGGTTTAAAGCAGTACAAACACTAGCCCAGTCAGGCAGTCAATTTAATTCTGCATTCCGTCAATTTAGGTTCATTAACATGATGCTCCTGGGAAATTGATCAAAATTATTTTCCTTCAAAGATCAATTTTTCCAAATAACTTCTCAGTTAATGAAAGACAAAATTCACAAAGCCAACTCCTTTATGACAAAATTCAACAATTTAAGTACCTAGTCCAAATACTCATGCAAGGAAGGGTCAAGAAGCACCCCCTCTTCCCACTCCCGCTTTTGACCTCAACAGATTTTTCCAAATTGCCAATGAGCATTTTGTATAGTGATCAAAACAACTACAATGACAGATGTTCTTCTGTTGTTTTTAAAAAAATGCTGCACATAGATAACTTGCTTTTTAAAAATGCAGTTTTTTTTTTATAATCCTTTGTTTTTAAAATAATCCTTTTTCCATTTCAGTCCACAATCAAAAGCACAAAAGTAAAAAGATATGGTGTTCACAATTTTAAATGGCACTCTCAAGCTTTTAGAAAATAGTACAGCCATAATCGATAAATAAAAGTTATATTGGCAATGCGAGTTACAGAAATACTATACTGAAGAATCAAAAGTGGAATACATTGAAAATTATTCATACTACCCAAAATATTTGCATAAAATAGTCAAGATTACTGTGCAATGATTACTTCTTGATTTGATTGTCTTATTTATTTTCTAAGAATGTCAAGAAGGCACCTGGATAAGGTATTACAAGGCCTAATCGTTCCACTGGAGTATTTCATCTTTGTACTTTAGATATGCAATAGTTAATGGATCTATTACTGGTTGACGTCACGCACTTCAGGGAACAGATAAATCAGTTCTAATCCAAACTATTTTTAGGACATAGCCAATTTCTAGTCAATTACTTTCACACTTCTTAAAACCTTAATGGTTTTCAAATGGACTTATACAAAAATAACTTATCATAGAGAATTTAAACCAAGGTTGGAAATTGGTATATGTTAACTTAATGAGGCAAAGCTTTTATTCTATTCTATTTTACATGCCCCATTTGATCTCCACCTACCACCAATCATTTAACTACACAGAAACCATAACGAGTCAAACTCAGGTGACATAAAATTTCATACCCCTCCATATATCAAATCATGAATAATGCACAATGTTACTTGATAGCGAGTATGTGGATTTCAATTATTGAGCCAGTTCAGTATACTTCTTTCCTTCTTGTCCTATGAATTAGCAAATCTTCCAACAGCCTGACAAAAAATGGATAAGATTCCATCTAATTTCAAACAGCAAATCTCACTGATACTTGGAAAGATTCTAATCACTTTTCCATTAGGGTCATATCTACCAAGAGTCAACTTAACCAACTAAAATTTTCAAAAATGCATATCCATCAACATTAACAGAAAATAATTTGTAAAGGTAGCCAAATAACAAGTATGTAGTAAGTAATTTGAAACACAAATGACATAGCAATAGAGGAACTTATTTTCCTAGTTACAATATGTCCCAATAATTCCAGATCACGATTAAACAGACCTCAACAAATGCTGCCACCTCCTGGAGCACGAGGTTCCATTCTAACTGATCTTCAGTGTTGAACCGATGTGTATAATCTTCAATTTCATCAGATAGTTCCTGTTAAAATTATAAACTACGTTTAGTGCCTAATATGGAGCTATAAATGGTTCAACACTTTAAAAATCAACCACATAAGCATTAACAGCAGACACTATGTTTCTGTGCTATGTTGCTGGAAAAATCTTATTACAGTAATGTGGATGTATGATGCCAAATGGACTGAAGCTCCAAGAAGGCAGTGGCTCACCACCATCTTCTCAAGGGCAAAAATGGAGGGACAACAAATGCTGATCTTGCCAGTGATGTTCACATCCGAAGAAAGAATAAAAAGTATTAAAACTGTGAGAAAACACACTACTTGGAAAATGGAGGATTAAGTAGGAAAATAAAATCATTTATTAGGAAGACCCATAGTCACTCTGTTGCATATGTGGTAACACAGTGTGGAGCTGGAGGAACACAGCAGGCCAGGCAGTATCAGAGGAGCAGGAAAGCTGACGTTTCGGGTTGGGACCCTTCTTCAGAAATGGGGGAAGGGGAAGGGAGGTCAGAAATGAATAGAGAGGAGGGCTGGGGCTGGGGAAGGTAGGTGGGATGGTGATAGGTGAATGCAGGTTGAGAGCGGTGGGGATTGGTCAGTGAGGTGGGAAGAGCAGATAGGTGGGAGAGAAGATGAACAGGTGTATTAGGTCAAGGAGGTGGGGATGAGAGGATGGGTTGGCCATAGAATGAGGCCAGGGGGTAGGGAGATTTTGAAACTGGTAAAATTCACATCTATGCCATTGGGCTGTAGGCTACCGAGGCAGAATATGAGGTGCTGCTCTTCCAGTTTGCGGGCGGCGTCACTGTGACACTGGAGGAAGCCCAGGATGGACATGTCACCAGGGAGTGGGAGGGGGAGATGAAATGGCTCGCAACTGGAAGGTGTTGTCATTTGTCGCGAACAGAGCGCAGGTGCTCTACAAAGCAGTCTTCAAGCCTCACGATTTTTAAAATGGCAGAAAGTACGTTTCTGATGAATTAGAATATCTGAAAATTCAGTTGATGCATTGAAATGAATCAAACAAGTAAATAATTGGAGATTAGAAATACTCCAATTTTGGTTTTTACGTAAATCCTAGAACTGCTTCTATTATTCCTTCAACAAAGGCAAAAAAAGTAAGGAAAAGTATATTTTCATTACTTCAATCTCAATTCTTATCTCAATATCCTATCAACATCTTCATAGTCCTGTGTTGTTACTAAACCAAGTGGAATAATATATTTAATAGTAAAAATCGTCATCATTTCATTTTCCCTAACAACAAAACCACAACAATACGCAGTCAACTGCAAACTTACTAACCATTCCTCCTACACTCACAGACATACTTGAGGATAGGAGGCAGCAGAGAAGAACTTGGGGAAAACAGTTTCTATGTAACAAAATTTATATTTTTCAGCACGTAAAGTTGAGGTAGGGATGGAAGCTGGTAACGTCACAGAGATGAAAATTGCTGATAATAGTACTGATTTTAGCTCAGTTCTGGATCTAACAGGATGTCAGAGCTTTCCACATACTGTTTGAGCTTCCCCAAGGTTGTAGAATTCAAATCAACTGCATGGTAGTTGTTAATGCAAGAAACCAAACACAAATGCTTCTTCATTGTAGATATCTCTAAGACTTTATAAATATGAAACACAGTTCAAAATAAGTCCCATACCTTAACTAGATCTCCAACAAGGTCCATTTTGTTGAGCAGCAGACAAACAACTATGTATCGTGCATAATACCGTAGCTTTTTAACTACAAGTTCAGGCCTACAAAAAGTGAGCAAACCAAATGGATTCAAAGCAAAGAAACATTGAGTGACCCAACTAATCAGGAAAGTAAAAGAAAAGTTTAATACAAATTAAAATTTAACACAAACTGAATTTTCTACAATAATTTAATCATTTTCCTAACTTTGCTCTTTTAAGTCAAGACCTTTTATGAAAACATTAGCACTACTGTCCATGAAAAGAAATAAAAACAGATTTATAAGGGTATTTTAGTACATAAGACCTTTTATACTACATTTGTTATGCCAGTACCAGTTCATACTTGTAGTTACATACACAAAAAAAGTTAGTTATAAATGTATAATAGTTAGCATACCTATCCTCCTTAGTGACCTGGGAGTAGTAAGCCCTTTGTCTTATTGCAGAGTAGAAGGAAAATGCTTCATTCAGATAACTGGTCTCAGAAGTACGCAAGCTAAAGATTATAATGGTGTGGAAAGGAAAAACAGAAATATAAGGCAGCTAAACATTGAGAGATAGGTTAAAATTCTATAAAAGATGAACAAAACCTACAAAAATGGCTGCCAGCTGCAAGTTTGATTCTTTTCAAAAACTATAGTTTACAACTTTAATCAGGCTATTCACATTCCTAAAGGAAACAAGTACAGGGAGAGAGAGAGAGAAAATACACACAGGGAGAGAGAGAGCGAGAGAGAGAGAGAACGCACACAGGGAGAGAGAGAGAGACAGAACACACACAGCGGGGGAGAGAGAGAGAGATAGAACAGACACAGCGGGGGAGGGGAGAGAGAGAGAGAGAACACACACACGACAGAAAGAGAGAGAGAACACAGACAGAGAGAGAGACAGAACACACACAGGGGGAGAGAGAGAGAGAGAGAGAGAGAGAGAACACACAGGGAGAGAGAGAGAGAGACAGAACACACACAGCTGGGGGGGGGAGAGAGAGAGAGAGAACACACACAGCCGGGGGGAGAGAGAGAGAGAACACACAAGGGGGGAGAGAGAGAGAGAACACACAAGGGGGGAGAGAGAGAGAGAGAGAGAAAGAAAGAGAGAGAGAACACACACAGCGGGGGGGGAGAGAGAGAGAGAGAGAGAGAACACACACAGCGGGGGGGAGAGAGACAGAAAACACACACAGCAGGGGAGAGAGAGAGAGAGAACACACACAGCGGGGGGGGAGAGAGAGAGAGAACACACACAGCGGGGGGGGAGAGAGAGAGAGAACACACACAGCGGGGGGGGAGAGAGAGAGAGAACACACACAGCGGGAGAGAGAGAGAGAGAGAGAGAGAACACACACAGGAAGAGAGAGAGAGAGAACACACATGGGGGGGAGAGAGAGAGAGAGAGAGAACACAGTGAGAGTACACACACAGATATAGAGACAGATAAAGAGGCAGAGAGAGACAGAGTACATTTACAAGAGGAAGTTGAGTAACTACTTCAAAAGAGAAAATAGAAACCCTGAATATTGTAAGCGTACCATTGAATACATGGTGAAATACACTTAGATGCAATTTTGGATGCAGGAATAGCAGGTTTTAAGGTTTACCAAGATTTGGGGTAATACTTGGTGGTATGCGTTATCATTCCAAATATTGTTTTATGAACTTCTCATCACGCTATTTCTGATCTGACAAACCTGTTACAAAAGTCAGAAATTGCCATCCTACTTGTATTGAACGTCAGTAACACTTTTTACAATTCTTACTACAAGCAGATAAACTGATTTCATAGAATCCCTACAATGTGGAAACAGGCCCTTTGGCCCTACAAGTCCACACCGACCCTCAAGAGCATCCCACCCAGACCCATCACCCTATAACCCACCTAATCTACACATCCCTGAACACTATGGGCAACTTAGGATGGTCAATCCACCTAGCTTGCACATCTTTGGACTGTGGTACGAAACCGGAGCACCCGGAGAAAACCCACACAGACACTGGGAGAATGTGCAAACTCCACACAGACAGTTGTCTGAGGATGGAATTGAACCCGCGTCCCTGGCACTATGAGGCAGCAGTGTCACCCCGCAGACATTTCCTCAGACATTACTTCTAATCACCGTTTGCACGTTTGCACAAAGTTTGAACCCCAAGCAAAGCAGGCAAAGCACAAGGTAGGAGTCAAGGCAGAGCAGGACTACTGCAACTGAGTGCAACTTTAATTGTTAATTTTCATCTGCAAGTACAAGATTGCCTTAAGTGGTAACTGACTGCATAAAATTCAGTCAGTTGGCATATCAGGCAGATTCAGTCCTTGAGTAAATAATTTTCCAAAGTGATCATGGTAATTCATTTGCTTTCAACCACATCAAAAAATTCTAACTTACTAATAATGGTAGTAGAGTTGTCCTATCTTTGAAGCAATTTCTCCAATCTGCCACCTCTTCAGGCCATACCTATTGTCCAGAATTTGCCTAAGATGAATGATGGACAAACAATAAAATAAAAGTACAATCATGCATATAAGATATATTATCCAAATGAACTAAACTTTCAAAAGAAACTGTACGGATAAATTCTAACTTGGTGCTTGTGTATTCAATGAATATTTGTTTCACAGAGCCAGTGAAGTGCAACTTACAATAATTTTGAAGTCTCAACCAAAATTTGAGTGTATTGCAATGCAGAGCAAAATACTACCTATTGCTTATGTAGGCAAAATTGATCATATGGTAACACATTTCAAACTGTATGATTATTTTTCTCACCTAAACAGAATGAGGTCCTTACCACACCCCTCCAGCATTTTAAGCACATATGTACACAAAAAAATTGTATCAGATTACTTCAAATCACCGTAATTCAACTCCAGTTTCATCAAGCAAAGCCAGATGATGTGTTGAGTTGTTGGAAGCATATTTTCCTCTTGACATGACTATATAACTTAGCACCCTAAAGCTGATTTGGACATTGTACTACAGAGAATTTACAAAGAAACAAGCCACTCAGCCCAACTTATCCATGCTCCATATGAGCCTCCTCCCATTTTCATCTATCTGTGTCAATACATTTTTCTATTCTCTTTCTACCTCATGCGTTATCTAGCTACCCTGTCAATCGATGCAATTATATATGCTATTTGCTTCAATTACTTCTAGTGACTGCAAGTTCCACATTCTTATAATTTCTGAGTAAAGAAGTTAGGAAATTAAATGCAATCTCAGTAATGCCTTCACACCAAAATGGGAGTGGGACTGTGTGACTGAAAAACTGAGCATGCGAATACCACTTCTTATGCATTTAACTGGTGTAAGTACTGACCCTGCTCTAATTAAGTTCTTTCACCTGGTGATTAGAACAGCATTGTCAAACCTGATCAACATGAGTTGGACAGGTTGGGTGAGCAGACGATCAATGGCAGATGCCGTATAATTTGGATAAATGTGATGTTATTCACTTTGGAGGCAAAAACATAAAGGCAGATTACTGCCTGAATGGCTGTAAATTGGGAGAGGAGAGTGTGCAATGGGTCCTGTGATCCTTGTGCACCTGTCGCTGAACGTAAGCATGCAGCTGTTGGCCTTCATTGCAAGAGGTTTCGAGTATGAGATACAGGGCTTGGTGAGGTTACAGTATGTAGTTTTGGTCTCCTTTTCTGAGGACAATTGCTCTTGCTCTCGAGGGAGTGCAGCAAAGTTTTACCAGGATGATTCCAGGGATGACGAGACTGGGAGTGAAGAGGTTAGGATTGTTTTCACCGGAGTTCAGACGAGTGGGTGGAGATCTCATAGAGACTTATCAAATTCTAACAGGATAGACAGGGTTGATGCAGGTAGGATATTCCTGATAGCAGGTGTGTCCAGAACCAGGGGTCATAGTCTGAGGATTCAGAGTAGACCACTTAGGACGGAGAAGAGGAGACATTTCTTCACCCAAAGAGTGGCGAGCCTGTGGAATTCATTACCACAGGAAGAAGTTGATGCCAAAACATTGAATGTGTTCAAGAGGTGGCTAGATATAGTACTTGGGGCGAATGGAATCAAAGGTTATGGGGAGAAAATAGGATTAGGCTATTGAGTTTGATGATAAGCCATGATTGTGATGAACGGCGGAGCAGGCTCAAAGGGCCAAATGGCCTCCTCCTGCTTCTTTCTTCTATGTTTCTATGACCAAACCTGCAGCATGTTGGACCACTCACCTCACTAGTGAAACTACATGTATTTGTGTATATATGAATGCACAGTCAAGCACACACTGTATAGGGCCTACTCATGAACTCACCTCAATCCTTAACTGAAACATAAACTGATTAAGTGAACTTTATAAAACTTCATTAAACTAACTCTTAAGGGAAGTTACTTGTATTGAGAAAAACGATGCCTACAATTGGTACTAATTTCATCTAACCAAGTATATTATGCTGGAGTCACTTACTGCAACCAAACCCAAAGAAAAAGTATGTCAGGTGATAGTATCAATCATATCCATCTTCTTTACTTTGGAATAATTTGTTGCAAACAAAACATTATTTCATTGTATAGACTGTAAAGCAAAATTCTCCCAACCTGTGCTGTTGTTGGAATTTCCAGAGCTTAGTGTAAACATCAAAAGTACGCCCAAAATATGACTGCCATTGTTTCTGACCATACTGAGGTAAGTCCCTGTTAAAACAGAATGAACAGTATTTACTTTAAACCCAGGAGGTAAAGTTGTAAAAACAAGCTTTATTCAGGCCAAACCAAGAGACAGAGGTCGATGGATTGAGGTTTGGTGGATAAATGACCGCTAACAAAGTATAAAGTCGAAACATTAACTACATATTCATATTGTTAAACATGTAATGCAACAAATGTTGTAAAATTTGTATGTTGGATATAACACTTAAAAAAAATCCACATCGCCTAAATCAGAATTATTACAGCCTAGCACAGATTAATTTTAACAACTCGAATTTTTACAGTACAGCAAACATGATTAAACATCCTGAGGTGCTTTGTAGGATTATTATTAAACAAAATTCAACACTGAGTCACAGAAGGACAAACTAGGGCAGATCTAGGTGCAGTGATAAAATCAGGTACAGAGTGGTGGTAGTAGGTGATCTAGATGATGGAATGCATCTTGCTGTCAATAACTGAATGTTGTGGCACAATTAGAGTCATCGTGTATTCTTATATCCTTGAGGGATCTGAGGAACTCCTGGGCTGAGTGGATTGAGTGGGGTGACTTGCTGATGAGGTGCTTTCGTCTTCGTTATAACTCCTTGGCTAACCTATGTGTTGGTGTGACTGGGAGGGAGACTCTGGATCTGAAGGGCACTTCCTTGTGCACCTTTGGGAGACCGTAGAATCGGGGGCTGTTTGTCCCTCTGGTTTCATTTTTAGGTAGTCCATTTTGTTGATTTGTCTGGTCTGTTTGAATCGCTGTAGTGTGTTGATTACTTTATTACCCAGGAGCGGTGTTGGGTCTATTTGCACTTGGTGGTATGTGTTCTTATCTGCTAGTAGTGTCTGTGCTTTAGTGAGGGAGTCCAATTTGTTTAGCATTACGGTCATGTGCCCTTTGTCCGCTGGTAGTATTATGATGTTTTTGTCTTTTTTCAGTCCTTCTAGGGCCTTCCTTTTTAAAATTTCTTCTCTCAGAGAGTCGAGTGTCGTTGGAACTCCTTGCCACAGTGAGTGGTAGGAGCAGAGTCTTTCAGTATATTTTAGGCTGGAATAGATTTTTGATCAGTAAGGGAAATCAAGGGTTATTGGAAAGGGGCAAGAAAGCGGACGTGAGGAACGTTGGATCAGCCATAGTCCTATTGAATGGCAGAGCGGGCTTGAGGAGCCGAATAGCCTAAACCTGTTACTATTTCTAATGGTCTTATGGGTCTTGTACGGCAAGTAGCCTGTAGTGATTGGAACGAGGTTAGCCAGGTGGACCTCATACAATGAGTTCCCTGATTGAGGCTGTTAATCACACTGCAGCAACATGGAACTACGCCAAGAGGAAGAAGAATACCTCTTCCAAGCGTTCAAGGATAATGGATATCCAAAGAACTGGGTCAGAAGATGCCTACACGAACAGCATCAGAAAGATTCTACACGGCCCGACACACATCATGCTACCCTACATCAGGAACACGTTGGAACTCACCACAAGACTCTTACGACCGCTGGGCATCAGAGTGGCACACAAGCCCAAGTCAACCCTACGACAACTGTTCACCCGAACCAAAGACCCTCTACCCACCATGGACAGGGCCAATGTCATCTACAAAATCCCCTGCAGAGGCTGAAAAACACTACATTGGACAAGCAGGAAGGAAACTAACAACAGGAGTACATGAACACCAACTGGCTACAAAAAGACACGACCAATATTCACTCATCTCAATCCACATGGACAAAGAGAACTACCACTTCGACTGGGACAACACCAAGATGCTGGGACAGGCTAGGCAGAGACAAGCACGAGAATTCCTGGAAGCATGGCACTCCACGAAGCATGCTATTAATAAACACACTGAACTCGACCCCAAATACATTCCACTACGAAGGTAAACCGGAAGTGAGGCAATCCACCTCAACGGACCCCAAAGTTTAAAACCCAGGCGGGAAAACACACCGACGCTTCATCGGAGGCTGCACTAAGGATGTTACCAAGCGTGGTAATGAAACGTCTGCAAAACAACAAACCAGCTCGGCGAGCCAACCAACCTCAAATCCCACAACCTGAGCTACAGATATACTCCAAAACCTTAGACAGGGGCCAAATGCGGGCAAATGCGACCACTTCAGTTTTGGATACCTAGTTAGCATGGATGAGTTGAACCAAAGGGTCTATTTTCATGTATGATCTGTGACTCTGAGTTTACATGGATAGAGTAGCTACAAGAGCAGGTTGGAGGCTAGGAATACTACAGCCAATAACTCATCACCTGACCCCACAAAAGCCCATCCACCATCTACAAGGCACAAGTCATGAGTGTGATGGAATACTCCCCACTTGCCTGGGTGATTACAGCTCCAAGACGACTCAAGAAAATTGACACCACCCAGGACAAAGCAGCTCGTTTGACTGGCACCGCATCCACAAACATTCAGTTACTCTACCACCAACACTGTGTATACACTGCTGCTACAATCTTGAAGATGTGTTAGGAATTGTCTAAAGATTCCTAATACTTTTCAAACCCATGGCCTCTACCATCTAGAAGTGCAAGTGCCACAGATATAGCGATACAACACACCTGCAAGTTCCCCACCAAACCTTTCACCATTCTGACCTGGAAAAGTATCACTGTTCCTTCACTGTCGCAGGATCAAAATCCTGGTGTTCCCGCCCTATTGGCATTGTGAGTCTACCTACAGCACATGGATTGCAGCAGTTCGAGGCAGCCATCATCCCAGTGCGACTAGGGATGGGCAACCGATGCTGGCACAGTCAGAAATGCCAACATTTCACCAGTGAATAATTTTTTAAAAACTCCTGCATGCCTGAAGGTTCACAATTCTAACTGCCTAACAATATATTTCTCAACATTAACGGGGTATGAAATATCTCCCTGAAGGCCGGTATCCCATCAAGTCACCTTTTATTTACAAATGCATAGTACATGACACTGACCCAGCTAGCTCAGAGCTCAAAGCCAGCTCCTAGGCTGAACAAAACCCCTGGCACTCTTGTTTATATTTGTCAGCCAGAACTCCCTGGTTGGACCAGATTCCCTCAATCAGGGAGCTCATATTCTATGACGTCCACCGGGCTGACCTTGATACAATCACTCCATCCGTCCCCCTGTATGCCCTGAGACAAAGGCCCATTCTTTCTCTTGTAGCTTCCCCTGGGTCATTTTCACACCAGGTCTGGTTCCTCTGATTCTGACTCAGACACTAGCGGCATGTACTGGACCATAGCCTTCCTCTTGTGCACAGAGCAGCTTGGCTGAAATTCATCTTCTGCGGTTGGGAACTTGTTGAGGCTGTGATATCTGCCGTGTCTCTTGTCATAAGAGGTTTCTTCAATGCCAGGTGGAGGATGAGAACTCACAAATTCTGGCAGCCTTGCTGGATGTTCTGAGGGTCTGGGTATGTTTTGCTTCTGCCCCGTTTGTGAGGTTGCAGCTTTCATGTGGTCCGTGTGCTTGTCCAGGACTACCTCTCTTACTCGAACTTTGTACGTCACGGAACCTGGCCTCATGTCGACCGTACGTCTTATCCATGCGGGGCCATTCCTGTGGTTTTGGCATCAAACTGTTTCCTGTAAAGCGAACGGTCTCTCTCACTTACGGGAGTCTTGTGTCTAGTATTGGCGTTCCTGATGCCATTTCACCCCACCACCCCAGGTCCAGAAATATCTAGTTTAACCTGGAGTCTTTTCGCCACTAGCAGTTTTGCTGGAGCTATCCCCATAGTTGCTTCAGGTATGGTCCTAAAATCAAACAGGAACCAGGGCAGCTTGGTATTTAGTGAAGCTGTAGGCTGTTTCTTTAAGCCTGCTTTCAAAGTTTGGACGGCTGTTTTCCACCAGACCATTGGACAATGGATGGTTTGGAGTTGTCCTTGCATGCCAAATGCCATTTGATATTAGAAAATACTCAAATTCTCTGCTGGTAAGTGATGGCCCATTATCTGTGACCAATACCTCTGGGAGTCAGTGTATTGTAAAAGATGCTTGCAACTTTTCAATCATTGTCCCCATGTTTGACAATTAAACCCTTTGCACGTTCAACCACTTTGCATGAACGTCCACAATTACTAAAAACACAAAGCCCATGAACAGACTGGCATAGCCAAATACAATCAAATTAAGGGCTTACCTGAACATTCCCACAAAAGTGGCAGAACTGCTGGCTGTAATTTTTGTCCTCGGTGGCACTCTGGGCACTGTGCCACCAACATGGCTATGTTGGCATCCAGTCCCAGCCACCAGACAAAACATCTTAACAACCTCCTTATTTTGGCAACCCCTGGATGACCCTGGCAGCAACGTTTGCTCAGGACGATCACTGTTGCTCCCCATAATAATATGCTGTTCTCTATGGCGATTTGGTCTTGCCAGGTCCAGAGAGGTTTCAATTCTGGTAGTGATGGCCCTTTTGTTTCCACCATCGCCACCAGTTGTTTTACTTCTTACAGAAAGGGATCTTTTTGTGTCGACAATCTGATATTGTCAGTGGTGACCGGAAGGGTGTCCAGAAAGTTTAAAACTAGAATAGACTAGCCTAGTGGCAGCATCACTGGTGGTGTATCTGCCAGTGGGAGGTGGCTCAAGGCATCTGCATTTGCCACTTGGCCTCCCAGACAGGGTTTCAACTTGTAATTATATGTACTCACTTTAAGAGCCCACCGCTGAATTCGATCTGAAGCTATGGGTGGACCACCTTGCCTAGTTTGAGTAGCCCTAGCAGGTGTCTGTAGTCCATTACTGTGACAAATGTACTTCCATAAAAGGTATTGGTGGACCTTTCTCACACCAAATCTTCCTGCTCTATCTGGGCATATCTTCGTTCAGCATTAGCCAAAGTCCAGGAAGCATGTGCTATTGGGTGTACCTCTCTGCTGGGCCACTCGTGAGCCAACACTACCCCGATACCATATGGGAGGCACTGCATGTCAGCACTATATCTCACTTGGGATTGTAGTGTGCCAACAATTTAGACGTGATAGCTGCCTCTTCACTTCCCTCAAGGCTGCATCTTGGCTTTGTGACCATTTCCAAGGCTGACCCTTTTTCAGTAGCAGATGTAAGGATACCAGGATGGAGACCATGTTACATATGAACTTTCTATAATAATTTACCAACCTAAGGAAAGACCTGAGTTCCGGTACAGACATGGCCACTGGGGCACCTTTGATTGCCCTCCCTTTATCTTCCAATGGGTTTAACCCATTCGTGTAGACTCTGAAGCACAAGTCGGTGACTTGGGGTGTGCCTGGAACACACCTTTTTCCCTCCTGAGGTGAACATCC
Source organism: Ginglymostoma cirratum (assembly GCA_024137785.1). NCBI lineage: Eukaryota > Metazoa > Chordata > Chondrichthyes > Orectolobiformes > Ginglymostomatidae > Ginglymostoma > Ginglymostoma cirratum. The sequence goes on from JAHRHZ010000035.1 coordinate 22,581,962, forward strand.
GCCTTGCAGAAATGTTTAAGCACCACGGCCAAGTCCTCTAAATGCTCTTTATTGGTGTTCCCGGTTATTAGCATGGCATCAAGATAAATGGTGACCCAGGGTAGACTTTGTAAAATGTTCTCCATGTGAGATCCATGGGAGGGATGAATCTGGTTGGTGGCTGGAATGGAGGGTCAGAAGGTAGAATGGGAGAAGGTGGGGCTGGAAAGGCAGCCAGGGGATAGGTGGGAAGATTATTAGTCAGCCAGGACTATAGTGGCCTGCCGGTCCAGATGCTTGAGAAAACGTTAGACCATGAGACTTAAGAGCACAAGTTAGGCCATTTGGCCCATTGAGTCTGCTCTGCCATATGATCATGGCTGATAAGTTTCTCAACCCCATTTTCCCAGCTTCTCCCTGTAACCTTTGATCCCCTTGACAATCAAGAACCGGTTTGGCAGAGAATTGGCTTTGTTTTGGGGTTTTGCTGTGGGCTCCTCTAGAATCCCTGTGTCCTGAGTGAGGCGATGCAATTGCCTTCACTCAGATGGTTTCTCCCAAGCTCAGTCAGTCTCAGGTATCCACTTCCATTGGAATACCCTGTAACTCATATGTTCCACTTGCTGCATTTTCTAATGATAAAGCTTGATTGAAGTCCAGTTAGGCTTCAGCTAGTAGGCGTTTTTGCATGGTTACATCTTTAATCCCAAATACCAAACAGTCTGTCAGCATCTCACTTAGGGATAACCCAAAAGCACATGCCTTTCCCAGTTGTCTTAACCTTGCAAAAAATCCTAATACAGATTCCCCTGGTTCTCGAACTGCCAAGTAAAACCGATAGTGTCTCCGAATTAGAGGCGCTTGGGGTCATAATATTCCTTAGGTACGTCAACTCTTGAAAGGTTTCAAGTATCTGGTGCCTCAGGGAAAGATGGACTTCTGATTACTGAAAAATCTGTGGGTTCACAAGTTGTCAGAAGAATTACTCGTTCTTTTCATCTTCCCTAATGTTATTTTCCTGGAAAATATTACACACGGGGCAGCACGGTGGCTCAGTGGTTAGCACTGCTGCCTCACAGTGCCAGGGACCCAGTTTCGATTCCACCCTCGGGCGACTGTCTGTGTGGAGTTTGCACATTTTCCCCATGTCTGCGTCGGTTGAGGCTGTTAATCAGGAAGTCTTGGCAGACAAATATAAACAGGAATGTCAGGCATTCCGTTCACTCTAGGAACAAGCTCTGAGCTAGCTGGGTCAGTGTCACGAATTACGTGCACGTAAATAAAGTGTGACTTGGTGACGGGATACCGGCCTTCATGGAGTTATTTCAGTTGCAACGAGAGGAAAACATACCCCTGAAGAGATTCGTTCACAACAGTCATCTTTGGGTTGGGGTAAGCATTTCTGGCATCATGCCATGATTTAGGATTTTGGCCCATATCCCTCCAAACCTTTCCCTATTCATGTACACATCCAAATGTCTTTTAAATGTTCTAATTGTACCCGCCTCCACCACTTCCTCTAACAGCTCATTCCATACATGTACCACCTGTGTCAAAAAGTTGCCCCTCAGGTCCCTTTTAAATCTTTCCCCTCTCACCTTAAACCTACGCCCTTTAGTTTTAGACTCCCCTACCTTTGGGAAAGGCCTTGGCTATTTACCTTATCTATGCCTCTCCTGACTTTATAAACCTCTATAAGATCACCACTCAGCCTCCAACACACAAAAGGAAAAAAGTCTCAGCCCATCCAGCCTCTCCTGAGAACTCAAAACACTCCAGTCCTGGCAAAATTCTTGTAAATTGTTTCTGCACCCTTTCTAGTTTAACTACATCCTTCCTACAGTAGGGCAACCAGAATTGTACTCAGCATTCTAAAAGTGACCCTACCATTGCCTTGAACAGTCACAACATGACATCCCAACTCCTATACTCAATGCTCTGACCAATGATGGCAAGCATGCCAAATGCCTTCTTCACCATCCTGTACACTTGTGATACCACTTTCAAAGAACTATGAGCCTGCACCCCTAGGTCACTCTGTTCAACCTGAGACCCTACCATTAACTGTGTATGTACTGCCCTGGTTTGCCTTACTAAAGTGCAACACCACGCATTTATCTAAATTAGACTCCATCTGCCACTTCTTGGCCCATTGACCCATACGATTAAGATTTTGTTGTACTTCTTCACAGTCTACTATATCACCAATTTTGGTGTCATCAGCAAACTTACCAGCCATATCTCCCATATTCTCATCCAAAATTGTTGATACAAATGACAGACAATAGTGAACCTAGAATCAAGCCATGCAGGACATCGCTGTTCACAGGCATCCTGTGTGAATAACAACCTTCAACCACCACCCTCTGTCCTCTAGCATCAAACCAATTTTGTAACCAATTGGCTCTCTCATATAATCCCATACAAATCTAACTTCACTAATCAATCTACCATGTGGGACCTTATCGAAGGTCTTGCTACTGTCCATTTAGTTGAGTTTCTGGTCAATGGTTACCCTCAAGTTATTGATAGTGGGGAATTCAGTGATGGTAACACCACTGAATGCCAAGGGATGGTGGTTAGATTATCTCTTATTGGAGGTGGTCATTGTCTGGCATTTGTGGCATGAATGTGACTTGCCAATTTTCAGCCCAAGCCTGAATATTTTCAGGTCTTGCTGCATTTGGATATTTTCTGCTTCAGTATCTGAGGAGTCACAAATGATGTCAAACACTGTGCAATCATTCGCAAACATACCCACTTCTGACCTCATGATGGAAAGATGCTCATTGTGAAGTAACTAAAAGACGGTTGGGCTTAGGACACTATCCCAGAGAACTCCTGCAGAGGTGTGCTGGAGGTGAGATGACTGATCTCCAACAACCATAATCATCTTCCTGTATCAGGTATGACTCCAACCAGTGGAGTTTTGCCTAATTCCTACTGACTCCAGTTTTGCTAGGTCTCCTTAATACCACACTTGATCAAATGTACCATTGTTGTCCAGGGCTGTCACTCTTACCTCACCTCTGGAATTCAGTTCTTTTGTTCATGTTTGAATCAAGATTGTAATGAGTTCAGGAGATTGTCAGGTGGATATCAATGTTTTAGTTATACTGAAACAGCTCGGCCAGGAGTGTGGCAAGTTCTGGAGAACAAGTTTTCAGTACTATTGCTGGAATGTTGTCAGGACCCATAGCCTTTGCAGTATTCATTGCCTCCAACATTTTCTTGACCTCTCATGGACTGAATCGAATTGGCTGAAGCCTGGCTGGAGCATCTGTGCTGCTGGAGACCTCTTAAATAAGGCCAAGTAGATCATCCACTCAGCACTTCTGGCTGAAGATTGTTGGAAATGCTTCAACTTTTTCAGTGATGTACTATCTTCCTGTCATTGAGGATAGGAACACTTGTGAAGCTTCCTCCTCCAATGAGTTTTTAATAAATTATCCACCACCCTTCATGACTGGAGAGCTTAGATCTGATCAGCTGGTTGTGGGATCGTTTAGCTGTCTATCGCACACAAGTAGACCTGTTTGGACCTGTTCACCAGGTTAACATCTTATTTTTCTTTTAGGTATGCACTGTGCTGCCCTGGCATGATCTCCTGCACTTGCCACTGAACCAGGGATGATCTCCTGCCTTGATGGTAATGGTAAAGAGGGGGATATGCCAGACGGGGAGATTGCAAGTTGTGTCAAGAGTACGATCTTCATCTTGCTGATGGCCCATGGCAACTCATGGATTCCTAGTTTTGAGTTGTTAGGTCTGCTCAAAGTCAGTCCTGTTTAGCATGATTATAGTGCCACATAACACAATGGCATTCTCAAACTGAAGGTGAACATCGTCCCGACAACAGAATCCACATTCTTACAAATACTGTCATGGACAGATGCTTCTGTGGCAGGCAAACTGATGAACATGAGGTCAAATATATCTTTCCCTACTGTTAGTCGTGTGGTCAGTTGGTCAGCAGCAGAAATGTCTGCCAGATTGGTTAAGAGCTACAATCAGGCATACTGGGAATTCTGGTCAAGCTAGTTTAAACTCTGACCAGATTTAAACTGCAGCCAGGACCTGCTGTGATGTAGTTTCCTGTGTTGACCAAATAAGGTAAGTCTCATGGTGGTCTCTAGACACAGTAGCTCCAAACTACCTTATATGGAATGTCACTTTTCTAAGATATGGTGTAAATATTTGGGAGTTGCTTACCAGTAAACTCCACTGGCTGGGATTGAACAGTGATCAGGCTTTGATCAATTCATTGACCCAGTGCCAGAGATCTTTCTGGAATGGAGCACGTTTTCAGATAAGTTATCAGAACAGAGATTTTAGAAGGAAATCCTTTGCCCTGAAGTTAGGGATTCTATGATTCTATGATAAGACAAAGAACCATGAGAAAACACCTGCATGGAGAGCAAAGTTGGCCACTTCACTCAAATTGGGGTAGTATTTGATTCAAGCCAAACTATTAGAGTTAGAATTAGGGTTGAAGTAATTCCAAGAGAGGCCGACATCCTGTCACCGAGTCACCCTTTATTTCCAGATGCATAGTAATATGGCACTAGCTCAGCTTCCTCATAGGCAGCTCTCAGGTGAACGGAACCTCTGACACACCTGTTTATATCTGTCAGCCAGGGTTCTCTGATCCTGGTCCCATTAGAGAACTCATTCTGAGATCTACCTGGTTGACCTCATTACAATCCTTACAAGGATTAAATGTTGATCAAGTAAAGCAAGGTAAAATGAAATTAAATAAATTGAGTTAAAGTTGAAGTTAAGTTAGATGAAGTGAGAAATAGTCATTGCGATGAATTTATGTTTTGTTTTCAGTATTAGTACCTAAAAAGTTAAAATAAAGAAGGGTCTGTTAATTAAATTCTGAGTCAGTTCCTTGCCTTTTGTCTGTCACACAAGGGAAGAATGCCTGGGTAAATGTATTGAGTACTGCATTTTGGGCAACAGTTCCCTCACCAAATATCACTGACCTGGTCTAGCAGCAATGCCTCAACCAGTTCAATCAGTAGCACTGCTACCAAGCCACTCCTGGTGGTAGATATTGAAATTACCCATCCAGAGTACATTGTGCTTTCCTCACTCCGTGCTTCTTCCTTATGATGTTCAATACGGAGAAGCAGTGATTCATCAGCCAAGAGAGGATGGTATGTGGTGATCAGCGGGTTTCTTTGCCCATGCTTTACTTGATACCATGAGACATCATGGTGTCTGGAGTCAATATTGAAGACTCACAGGCAACTCCATCTTTACAGCATACCACTGTGCCGCCACCTCTGCTGGGCCTGTCCTACCAGTAAGCCAGGACATAACCAAGGATGGTGATCAGTATTCCCTCTAATTTTCTTACCAGCTGTGTCAGCCTCTGGGGCCCATATGCGGCAGCGACTTCTAAAATCTGAAGTCAACACTGCATACTGCATGCCAAAGCCAATTGCCCTACACTGAACATTGAAATAGCTTCACACACACAACTTAGGGGGAACATAAATGGTGATGGTGATGTCTGGGACATGGTCATTCTCATGGAATCATGCCTTATGAACTAGGTCAGGCAGTTGCTTGACTAGACTGTGAGACAGCGCTCCCAATTTTGGTACTGGCCTCCAGAAGTTAGTAAGGAGGACTTTGCATAGTTTACAGGGCTGTTTTTAGTGTTGTCATTTCTGGTGCCTAGGTTATGCCAGGTGATCCATCAGCTAAGTTTCTTTTTTTTTTAAAGGCTTCAAAATGATTGCCTAACAAGCCATTCAGTTGTAACAAATTCAGAGGGCAATTGACAGTCCACCACATTGTTGTGGTTCTGGAGTCACATGTATGCCAGATCAAGATGGCAAATTTCCTTCTCTTCAGGACATTTGTGCACCAGATAGAGTTTTCCTATAATTGTCAGTGGCTTCATGGTCATCATTAATTCTTCAATTCAAGGTACTTATTGGATTCAAATGTCACCATCTGCCATGGCAGGATTTGAACCATTCCTCAGAACCTTAGTGGAGTTTCTGGATTTGTAGTCTAGCAATAATACCATTAGGCCATCACCTCCCCACGCATGCATTAAAAGATAATAGTTAAAGAAGCAAACCTCATCAACAGGGCAGAGCAATGACAGCGGGCTTTATAGGCGAAGTAAATACAATTTCAGCTTATATTGCTGTGACCACAGATATAAAACATATATTTTCTGACTACATCTTTGGTTTATTTGCACCTTGAATCCTTCACGTTGTGAAGATGCCTAGTCTTGAGGCCTCAGTGATGAGAATTGGCTCCAATATTTAGGGCTATTTAACTCGAAGAAATTGCATTAAAAGGCAATCAAGTTTTTAAAATGAAGAAGGCATGGAATACTCAAATTGTCAAATTTGAAGCTCTATTCAAGAATTAAATTCCACAATTTAACACTGATTTCTCCCCAAACATTATCAGTCAGTTGCAGAGCATTGAGATTCTGTTTGGACTTGATATTAAACTTCTATACTCCTATGCATATTAAGTCATTTACTTTGGGGCCCACAGTCCTATCCTTTAATTATCAGTCTTTAGCGGTATAGCTCCTTCCTCAATATTCAGATGCAGTCCTAAAATTAGCAATTAAGCTGTGACACAACCATACTGTTATCATCCCAGGTAATGTTATTATTGGATTGGTCAGATCCTGGACTGAAATATGGTTTGATAGGTTTTTTTTCATATTTAACATGATGGTCTTTCATCGAAGCATAAGCACACAACGTTGCTGATTTAATAATAATACAGAAGTTTATTACACAAAATGAAAAACAAATAAAAATGAAACAAACCAGGCTATTTACATATAACACAATTTGAAGATTTCAAACACACGGTAAAATATAATCTCATTTCCTCTCAACACCACTTTAAAGTAACCAAATACCAGTGAGGGTTCCTTTCCTATCACATTTATAGGTGTAGCTTAAATATTTTTTTTCAATTCCCAGTCTTGACAGCTTGATGGACTCTTCCTTAACTATTCACACAACTGAGCTTAAACTTTCTGAGCTTCAAATAACCCCTTCATGGTTCTAACTAAACACTTCTGGTACAAAATTTTCCAACTCCTTACAACGAGGTAACCTATTTCATAACTGCTCTGAACTAACTCCCTTCCCTATAAGGAACAGTTATTACATCTAATTCCAGCCAGGTCTTCTGCAAACTGAAGCCAAAAGCTGTCCAATGTATGGGTCTTCCAAAGCAAAAAAAAATCAATTCTTGATTTCCTGAAATCAAACGCAAGCTCCTGATTAAAAGCCATTTCAATGTTTGGTCTTTAACTTTGTAACGCTCTCAAAAATACAAAAAAAAAATCACATTATCACTCCAGGAATGCCCCAGCCACCTGCCTGTTGACACATACTTGTTTAAAAATGATGACTCCTAGAAGACCAACAATTTAATGATTGAACTCCTTCATACACAGAAAAAAATCTACATATTGTTAGTCCCACCCAAACTATTAAAATAAATTATATCAACACACATAAATCACACAACTAATTCAGTTAGATTTGTTTTAAACAGCAACTAGCACAGTTAATTTCAAGATAACCAATACACTCAATCCACAGAATGTCAGATTTTATTTGGCTGCATTATAGCAGTGCATTTCTCAACCACCTGTAAACTGCATCATAGTGCGCTTCAAAAGTGAACCATAGGGCCTGCGTGATGAAAATAAATGTCCTTGCAGACAAATATAATTATAATCCCACTTGCTGAATGATTCCAATAACTAACCTATCCTTACGCTTTCTATACCAATGATTAGAATCAGAATCAGAATCCCTACAGTGTGGAAACAGGCCCTTCGGCCCAACAAGTCCACACCGAACCTCAGAGCATCCCACCCAGACCCATCCCCCTGTAACACACCTAATCTATACCTCCCTGAACACTACGGGCAATTTAGCATGGCCAAACAACCTAACCTGCACATCTTTGGAGTGTGGGAGGAAACCGGAGCACCCGGAGGAAACCCACGCAGACACAGGGAGAAGATGCAAACTCCACACAGACAGTCGTCTGAGGGTGGAATCGAACCCGGGTCCCTGGTGCTGTGAGGCAGCAGTGCTAACCACTGTGCCACCGTGCTGCCAAATGATGACAATGTTATAATTAAACTGCCTGAAATTCTATGCTATTTTTGAATACTACCGTAGCTAAACGTTATCAACATTCAGTGTGTTCTTCTTCAGAATGTGCATTTTTTTTTGTTTAAAAAAGGGTTTCTTTTGGACTATTCAAATTCGTTAATACTTCCCATTACAGAACAGCACAACAAGTCTTTTATGCTGGAGTTTTAATTGAATAAACTACAATGCAGAAAAAGGTTCAGAAATGCATACAGCATGTATGCAAAGTTTTCATGTTAAAGAAATTTTTCTTAAAAATTCCTGAATTAAGGAATTCCTCAGCCTGTCCCATTAGCATTTAATACAATACTGATAAATTAACATCTGTTATCCCAGGTCCAGTGTTTTAGATATATACAACAGTTTGTATCCGCAGTAACTTGCTCTCTTCATCTACTTATTAATCAAGCCAACAACTGTTCAAGACTTCAAAGCAATCATATAAAATGTGGCTGAAACTCAATCAAATTTAACACTCAATTCAAAATAATTGCACACTAATAGGTAAAACTCCAAGCTAACTGAAGTAGTTTCTGAGAATTTGACATTTTCATGGTAGGCTGCAAACTTAGCACATCAGGTTTGACATCTGAACTTTGTCGAAGTATGTGTTGTTTCTAACAAAGCAAAAGCAATAACACTAATACAAAATACAAACTTCAAAGTCTGTTCAACAGCCAATTTGACTTTTTTTCCAAATCTCTTTAATCCTTTCCAGGTTCAATAAATTTGTCTATGTTAGAGTCAAAGAACAGTACAGAAACAGTCTATTCAGCCAAGCATATCTGTGCTGGCTCTCTTCAAGGGCAACTCAGCTGTTCCCATATCTTTGCCTTTTCCTTGTATCTAAGCACATTTTCTCCCTTCAGACAATTATCCAATTCCGCTTGAAAATCATGTTTGAATGTGCCTGCACAACAGCGTCAAGCAGTGCCTTTGTGATGTGAACCACTCACTGCAGACTATGCTTTTGCATATGTCAATATTGCTTCTATTGCCAATCATAAATAGGTGCCCACTGCTTTGAAATTCTTGTACCATAGGGAAAAGTGTCTCCCTTTCTACTCTGTCCAGGCCCCTTATGACTTTGCACATTTTTATCAAATTCATTTCTCACAATATCGACAATGCTTTGTGCTATTGCCAAATTTTGAAACTCTGCATTACAGAAGTTAAGGTCATGAAATCATTTTTAGTTCTCTGTGCAGAGACAGATATCACAATTTCCACCACAGGACAAGAGGCAGGTTACAATCATGCTTAATTCTCGTTTAACTACTTACACACATATAAAAGACTTCTACAATCTCTCAAATGTCAATTGTCAAAGTCTTCTCATCCTTTCACTTTGCTTCTCTTACTTTGTCTTCCACTTCAGTTGTGAGAAGGAGTAAAAGACACAGGGAGACCGGGGTTGGGGTACGGAAGAGAGACTGTGGTGGGGGTGGGGAGGAGACAGGAAGCGAAGGAGCAAGATATGGGGAGAGCAAGAGAGGGGGGAGCATGAGAGAGCGAGTGCAAGAGAGGGAGACAGACAGAGAGACACACAGTGAGAATGTAACTAAGAGAGACAGAACGAAAGAGACAGAAAGAAAGAGACAGCGGAGAAACAGGCTCACACACACACACAGGGAAAGAGAGAGAGACACACACACAAACACAAAGACAGAGAGAGCGAGAAAGCGCAACACAGGCAGATAGACAGAAAAAGCATTCAAGAGAGAAAGGAGGGAAAGAGAGAGACACACAAACATAATAGGCAGAGAGAGACAGACAGAGGGTAAGGGAGACAGAGAGGGAAAGACACACACACACACAAAACTACAGAGAGAAACAGAGACACACATAAAACACACAGGCAGAGACACAAAACAGTGAAACAGGCATAGAGTGAGAGTGAGAGTGAGAGAGTGAGCGCGAGAGAGTGAGTGCAAGAGACAGATGGAGATGAGAGAGTGACTGAAAGCCAGGACAGAGACACACAGAGACACACAAACACACAGGCAGACAGAGAAAGACTCGCAAAGAGAAGAGACGGAGAGACACAAAAACAGAAAGAGAGACTCAGAGACAGTGACAGTGACGGAGACAGAGACAGATAGAGACAAAGAAGCAGCAACAGAGAGACAGAAATAGAGAGAGGGAGGGTGACACACAGACAGAGACATGCACATACACTCAAAGACAGAAAGCCAGAAAGACAGAGAAAGAGGAATAGAAAGCAAGAGACACAACGAAACAAACATACAGACTGACAGAGAAAGACTTACATAGACTGGGAAGAGACAGAGGCACGCTCACACAAACACACAGAGGCAGTGAGGTAGCGAGAGACAGTGACAGAGTCAGACACAGTGTGACAAAGAGAGACACAGAGAGAGAGAGAGATAGAGATAGAGAGCACACATGCAAAAGCACAGGGAGACAGAGAGAAACAAAGACGGAGCGCACGAGAGAAGGGAGGATACAAAAGACAGCGAGAGCGCAAGAGGGAGAGATAAACAGACAGATAGCCAAAGAGACAGAGAGAGAGAAACAGAAACACAGACACAAACAGGCCAACAGACAGACAGCACATGTATACGTGAGAGAGAGATGCAGATGCAAACACACAGGCAGACTGAGACAGACACACAAATGAGAGAGCGAGAGAGACAAAAACAAACAGTGACAGAGAGTGCACAGATACAGTCAGAGACAGAGAGAAACAAAGAGAGGGACAGAGAGATTCACAGAAACACAGTAACACACAAACAGGGAGATAAACAAACACACACAGAGACACAGAAACAAATAGAAACTAATACAGAGCATGAGAGACAGACATAGAGGCAAAGAAGGACACACAGACAGACAGATAGAAACAGTCAACCTGATAACTATCCTACAAAGTTCATTTACAGATACTGGTATTGTAAGTGTCTATTGTTGCAGGGGGTGTTGTTCGGGAGAAGTGGAGCAGCAATGAAGAATGTTTTATTCTGGGTTCTACAGTTGTTCCTGCTCTCTAAACAGGAAGTTAACTTCAAAAAAAATATACTTGGTGTCTTCATGCAAAGTTCTAAAGGACCTTTAAATCCCAGAAGCCACAACAAGCAAGGCTGCCTCTGGCATCATTCACCAGCCAGATACTGACACCTTGGTGGGTACTTGAACTAGCAGTACAGTCAGGAGCACATGCTAGTGAATACACCACTGCCACATTTCAGCAGGTGGCTAAAGAAGAAACATCCCTGGTTGCTGGCAATTAGAGGACTGCCAAATATCAGGTACCTCCGTGGTCTCATGAGAAGAGGACCCCACAGCATTAATTGTTAATAACTTTACTCAAATGTACAAACAGACAACAGGAGCAGGAGGCAGATTTGTCAAAGACACTCAGGAAACTGACTCAAAGAATGGGGGAGCTGACTAAATGTTGCCTCTGACATGCAAGCATCTTGTTGCAACCTACTATGAAAGAGAACCAGGTCCAGCACACTGTCAGATACGTGCACAGACCAACACTCTTATGCTCCAGCTACTGATACTCAGAACAAACTGCACAGCAACAGGGGACAAGGAGCATTGACACCATTCCAGGTGCCCCTTCATTAGGAGACAGGGTAGCGCCGGTAGGCACCCAGACTAAGAGAAACCAAATACAAACTCCACAGACCGCTCCTCTCAGGACACTATAAAGATGCCTAGGCAGTCATCTTGCCTGCAATCCCCCACTCTATGGGAGTTAAAGACAGTGAACCTGTACCTGGACAGGGCACGCTTAGGATATCTGGGACCCCAAACTACAACTGGCCTTTGGGTTACCTACCCGTAACACCAAGACCAATAGGCTCCAGTACAGGGCAGGCTGCCTCCACCCAGATGCAAACCCAGGGACTGCCATGACATAAAATGGGAATGAAGGGAAAAAAGAAAACCTTGAGGGCACATGGGTGGCACAGTTGAAACTTCATTGTAAATACATTATCACACTTGGAAAAGTATGTTCACTTTTCATCATCAGCTGTGTGAGCAACTATCATTTTAGCTGCAACTTCAACAGCGAAGAGACTACCCATCCTTAGCCATGTTCTAATCCTATCTGAACAACAACTATACTTTTCATAGCACCCATTCCAGCATGAAACTGTGGCATCAGATGTTGTGAAAGTTTCCATACATTTGTAACATTAACTTTCATTAAATAGTACAAAACATGTACAACAATCAAACCATTAAGCTGCACTTACAGTTGAGATTATATAGGGGATACTGGCCTCAGCAGCATCAAAACATTTACACGGTCAGTGAAAGATACTTTCGTGTAACTCTGCTGCATAGAACAAGGTTCATAGTAATCCTGCCCCTGTGTTCAGTCACACTTCTGCTCTGTAAGATGCTGTAGTTACTCGTACATCAGACTTGGCACAATGCTGCAGCTCTCATGGATATTTGTCTTCCAACTGTCCACAGCAGAAATCTCAAGGATTAAGCAGCACCCTCTGTCTGCAGAATGCTGGAATGATCCCCCAGACATGGCCTGAATGGAAACCCGATGTGGAGGGGTCATCCTATGGCCCCCACTGGCACCAATAGAAGATGCTGCATTGCAGAAAGAACATCATGCTGTCCAACCTAACTGCCATTTCTGGACAGAGAATGGTACCAGTTCTCCTCTCTCATCAGAATGGTATTCCAAGGAAGATGACTGCCTGTGGCTCTCCAGCATCTCTGTCAAATCATGAGGGTGCCTCTGGCTGGAGGTTCCATGGCAGGAGGTGGCTCCACATCTGCTGATGGTTGATAATGGTCCTGTGCTTTTGGATGCATGTGTTTCTCATTTATTCACGTAGCTATTCTTGGCACAGTGGCCAGAGAGACAGCAACAGAGAAAACCACAGCTGATTTTTGTGCCTGAATCTGTACGGACACAATTAAAATGGGCAATATCAAAAACAAGGCAGCTTCTCAGTAATGTGATTATTAGGCAATTGAAGCACACAGCAGTTTTTTTTTTTAAAATTCACTCATGAAATGTGGGCATCTTTGGCAAGGCCAGCATTCGAATAGCCTGCTCCAAGCAGTGGGACACCTCTACATTGTCACTACACATAAATGACCTGATTCAGGAACTGTTGCTCAAGATTTTGGTGCACAGTGTCACTTAACTTGACCCCCACAGTACCCAAGAAATACAGTATTGCATATCGAATAATGGTGTCAACATTACATGGTCCAAGATGTGAAGCAAACATGTCCTGCAACTTGTGTAGGCTATAGAACCTTGAATGGTGATTGTGACTTTGGCAACTGAGATGAATCTTTAGAGCTCACATGGCAATGGTTTCATGGCACATGAAAGTGGAATACTTCTCTCAAAGAATAACAACTTATTCACCCAATCTAGTGTGGTGGCAGCCACTTCCCATTTCAAATGCACATCAATGTGGATAGGGATGGACAACAAAACATTTAATGCTTCACTGAGTGAGTCGCAGGGTCAGCTTCTCAGTCCAGGTTACCCCCCTCAAAAACACTGACATTCCTTTCTGTCAACCCCATTGGATTTGATCTTCCCCATGTTCCCACCCAACTTACTTGTTTAACAGTTCATCTCCCCACTTTGCCCCATGAGCTTCAGACATACAGCTTAGTCATGCATGTTTGTCCAATGAAACGAGGATGGTGATGAGGATCAGTGATCTCCAATTCCTGCAGCACTCCTTGTCCTCTCATGTTCTATCATTTATCTCCCACTCGTGTTGTATTGCTTCCCCTTCCCTATTATTATCCCCTTGGCATCCCAACAGACTGCTGCCAATTCCCACAATCAATTCCCCCAGCATCCCCACCACAGCAGTGGCCCCTCATAAAACCCTTAGACTTTCAATGAATCATTCCCCTGGACTCTCAATTCCATCCACCCTACCCTCCCCCCAAATCCCAGACAACTTGGAAGGACCCAACTGATTGATTGATCTGATTCGTCTCTGTGCAACTCCCTGACTGGATTGCCACTAATCCCCAGACTGTTTGAACTGGGCCTGAAGGGAGTCCCCATAGACTTGACGAGGACTACGCTCATTTATGAAATGTCCATATTTTAAAGTCCAAAGTGCATGCAATGTTTGTGCCACATAGGCTGCTGGCACAAACTGTAGCCGTGTAGTTAGCAGTATAACAATATATGCACCTCTTTGGCTTTCTTGTAACCATAACAGGCTGCCTAGCTCTGGCCTGCATTAAAAAGCAAGACAAGACAGAAGGAATATAAGACAGTAAATTGTGAATGAGGCAGCAAAATGCAAAAAAAGCAGGCATGGAATGGCAGTGAAGCTCTGAACATCCAAGTGGGTACAAAGTTAGAGAGCAAACTAAGGGCCCCCCCCGAGAGGCATCCTGCTCCAAACCATGAGATGGTTTCCTGTATCTGTGCACAGTGACCTGACAGCACATTACAATGAAAAGTGTCAGTGTGCTCCAAAGTGCGGTACTGAAGTGGACAATTGTATTTTAAAATGAATCGGAGATGCACCATGATGTAGTGAGGTTGGTGCGCGACAATGTCAACTTCTGTGGACAGGGCATGAGATATTAGGGATGGCTGGCCAAGGTGGAACAAACAGCAAGCTGGAGCTGCCAGATTTCCACTCTGCCTTTCATGTCAGGAACTGTCACATCTAGTTTCTCACCACTGAATGGTTGAATATGAAATTGCATATAAAGGAGGACAGAAATTAGCTCTGATGAGGTTAAATTCTCACCACTCAAGCCTTGAGTGGAAAATCAGACTTTTATCCTAACTCATTTTTATGATCTTGCCACATTTTCCCAACAGACTCACCATTGCCCATGTAGTTCAGGGGCTAGGAAAATTCAGTGCATGGTCTTTTCTGAAAAAAAAATCAAATGTTTCAAAGCACCATTTAAGATTTCACTACAGAAAACAAATAAGAAGCAATTTTTGCTGCTTTTTGCAATGTCACGAGAGTAGTGAAAAGTCTTGTGTGACTTCCAGCCACAAAAGGAATGGCATTACCTAAAAGGTCTACAAACAAAATATTGCCCTCATTTTTCACTATTCTTGCTGTGGGCTGCACCATCCTGGATTATTTCATCTCATTCCTCCATAATTAAACAAATAAGCAATCACTGTTTGAGACATGCAACATCTCACAGAACAATCAAGGCATTAAAATATTACACACTTTTTCCAAAGGAAATTTATAACAGTTTTTGACTCATCAGGATTCACTATGCACTATTCTCTTGTGAAAGGGATTTTACTCAAGACATCTATCTGTAATTTTTTAAAAAAACAGCCAGTGAGGGTCAAATAAGAGCGTGCACCAGTGATACTTCACCTTGTTTACCTACCTATGGAAACTTGAAATGGAAACTAAGAAATTTCACCACTTTGCAAATCCACAGTCAGGTTACAATTCAACATACCACAGCTTTTCCAATATCTGTCTGAGAATTTGTCATTGATATTCATGTGCAATGTTTAGATATTTAACTTAAAACAGTCTTTTTTCACTGTTATACAAATGGGAAAAAAAGTATAAACAGCTTGTAACAAGCCTCATTATGTTTAAACAGCCAAAATATGACCAAAATAGAAGATGACTATACATGTTAATGTCCAAATAGCTTTGAAAACAAATTGCACAATGCAAGCTTATGTGCGGAGAAGACGAATCAATTATCTACCTTCTCATGTTGTATTGCCATTACTAAAAGAAAGAATGTTAATTGACTGATGAAAATAATGCAACTGACCTAGTTTCTTAATTTTTAAGAAAAGTTATTGGCTTGATCTGTAACCGCATAGATCATAAGAGCATTATTAGTGTCTGCAAAGATGGTAAATTAATGGGCCATGGAATGAAACTAAATCCTTTCTGATGATAGTTCATCAGCCTCGATGACCTTGCATTTTACATTAGACAAGGATGCCTCTACGATGAATTCACTCACCGCATCCTCATCCAGCCATTTTTCACGCATTTCTATTGCGTCTCATGCCACTATACTAGAGAAACTGGAAAGGATCCATTCACTCCAGTTTGCTGTCTTTAAAAAAAAGGCTAATTTTTTTTATGATTGACGACATGTTATGATCCCAGTTGATGTTGTCACTGGACAAGTCAGATCCCAGACCAGAACTTTGCTTAACAGATCATGTTTTAGTTTTAGCAAAGTGGTCTCACACTGAAACATAAGCTCTCGATTGCTTTAACAATAAAACAGATGTTTACTAACAATTAAGTCAAGACAAAATAAACCCAACTATCTAACACGAAGTAATATAAAATAAAAACACATTAATCCCAAAATAACTCACCTTTACTGGCTCCATCCCCGCCTCTTCAACTTGTCTGCCTCCTCTCCACCTATCCTCTCCTCTATCCATCTTCTATCTGCCTCCCGCTCTGCCCCTATTTATTTCAGAACCCTCTTCCCCTCCCCCATTTCTGATGAAGGGTCTAGGCCCGAAACGTCAAG
The DNA here is from genome assembly GCA_024137785.1 of Ginglymostoma cirratum. NCBI lineage: Eukaryota > Metazoa > Chordata > Chondrichthyes > Orectolobiformes > Ginglymostomatidae > Ginglymostoma > Ginglymostoma cirratum. The sequence continues at coordinate 22,598,602 of JAHRHZ010000035.1, forward strand.
CTTTCCTGCTCCTATGATGTTGCTTGGCCTGCTGTGTTCATCCAGCCCCACACCTTGTTATCTCGGATTCTCCAGCATCTGCAGTACCTTTTATCTCTGATATCTTTAATCCCAAAATACTCATTTATAAATTGAGAAGTAAAGCAACAACTTCTATATAGTACCTAAAAACAATCACTCATACAATTCGCACAAAATAGCCCGTCTTTAACATCTATATATGTTTAAGTCCCTTCTGAATTTAACTTACAGACTGAAACTGCAGATAGCTTCTTCCTGGAGCTATTAGAAGCCAGAACTTAAAAATGTTCAGCTTTAAGTAACCTTTCTAGGATTTTATTCCAAAACTTAGCCTGAGACTAACATTAATTCCTCACTCTAAGGTAATCAAGTTTCACATTCTCCCTTCCTTTCTCAGGACCACTGGACTATGCAGCATTTTCATCCAAGGACTTCACAAGACTGCTGCAAACCTCATTAATATTAATAATAAACTCTCCCTCTCTTACCGATTGGTGTTTCCTTCAAGCTTAGTTCCATAAATCTCTAAGAAAGTTTGAGGCCCCATTATTTAGATTGTTCTACAACCCAGGAAGTTACGGTAAACAAAAATCAATTTGTGGTGTACAAAAATAATTAATTCTAAAGCTAAACCTCAAAAACTGTTCTAAAAGAAATCATCATTGCTACAGAAATACTCACAATTCAATTAATTATTAACTCCAGACACACAGAAAACCCACGTTAACTCAAAAACCGAAAACCCAAACTTACAGTAAGTGACATTATAATATACACATGAATCACAGAGCCTAGGTAACTAAGCAACATTTTCTGGCTTTTGTTGACATTACTTTGCGACGGCAGTATGTGACTTTTCTGTCACGTTTAGTTGCAAATCCTTCTCATCCTTTTAATAACTATTGCGACAATTACATTCAGTACAAACTTGGATTACTTTATATGGCTTCAAACTTTGCTTATTTATTTTCAAATCGGAGATTGCTTTAGGTTCAATGCAGCTACTGTAGATTTCACCTCAATTTCAACTATATTATAATTATCAGGTGCACTAAAGCTTAATTTGCACATTCTTAGAATGAACTGCATGAATCAAATTAATATTATTTAATATTTAGGGCCCTTAAAATCATAAACTAGAATATTTTGCACCCACTGAGTTATGATCCCCATGGAGGCCAACAAATCAAGAAGTACCAAATTTATCAAACAACCCCGAAAAGAAGGCAGATGAATAAGATTTTACTTAAATAATCAAACCAAAATCAACACAAACTAAACATGAATTGACAGACAAGTCATGATAAAAGTATTAATAACACAGCAGATAGTAACTACAAAGATAGATCTCAAATTTGCAGGCCAGCCAACTGAATATATAAAACACCAACAGTTTTGGTTTCAAAGTGTAGTGGTCATCATGTCTGCTTTATGGGACACACTTGTGACACAGCTGTACTGCCCTTATCTCTGGGCCAGTAGGCCCAGGTTCAAGTCAACCCTGTTTCAGAGGATATTTGCCACAAACGTAATAGAGAAGAGCAAGGTGGCACCCCATATTACAGGCCAGTTGAAGGTCCAGCTGAACAGGGTGACACAGACACGGGATAAACAGAGGAGGCCATAATACTACACCATGCCAACCTGGTCCAAGGTTGCTACCAAGGTCAGTGCAGTCTCAGCCATCTGGAAGAATGTCCAGCAGTGTAAGATGGTGGTGAATGACCTTCTCCACTCTGTCAATATTAAATGTCACCTTCTCCCAGATATTCCACACTCAATCTACAAAACCACTGAAGGAGTCAAATCAGATGATGGGATGCCTGGCATTCGTTTCCTCACCCCTTATGTGGTGAGCATCCTGACTAATTCCCCAGAGTGAGTGACTGACTGTGTCTAAGTCCCTCGACTGACCTTGAAGACTGCCCTCAACTTGCTGTGTCAGAACCTTCAGAACAAAGGCCATCTCCCTCGACTTGACTGAGAACTGCTGATGATCATGACAAGCTTCCTAGCTTTGTGTTGTCCTAAATGATATATCAATACAGCAATACTGGCATATTTGGCTGAGGGGGAAACCACAAGAAGGTTAGACAAGGTAATGCAAGGTAGAGATGCTGTAAGCCATCCAGATAGTGCTCACTCACTGTGAGCCTATGACAGTGAGCCAGAGATGCAACTTGGCCACAAGCTGAGGGTGCACCCCTAACCATAAAGTATCCTTGCTGTAGTTACAAGGTTAGTTGCTTGTACAGCCTGAAGGGCAGCATTGACGTGCAGAAGCATACTGTAAATGGATCAGAGATGTGCCATCAGGGTTCTTAAATGTTGGATCATGATGTATGTAAATGTCTGTGGTCACGGAGTGCATGCGGCTAGTGCCTATACAATGTGCCTTAAACGCACATGCAATCTAGGACAATTTGGCAAGTTGGATCCAAAACTGGCTTAGTAGTTGGAGACAGAAGGTGGTGGTAAAAGGCTGTTTGTATGACTGGAGGCTGGTATTCAGTGCCATACTACAAGTTATCAGCACTGGGTCCCTTATTCTTCAACATTATTACAAGAAGGCAATGACAGATCAGTGGCACATGGCCACTTGCCTTTAATCAGTCATGGTATAGACAGTAAGAGCAGGGAGATTATGCTGGAGCTTTACAAAACTTTGATTAGACCACAGCTGAAATACTGTGTGCAGTTCTAGTCACCACACTCCAGGAAGGACATGAGTGCAGCAGAGCAGGTTGCAGAAAGATTCACCAGGAGGATGCCTGGGATGGAGCAGTTCAGCTGTGAAAAGAGGCTGGATAAACTCAGGTTGATTTTCTTTAGAGTAGATAAGGCTGAGAGTAGGCTTGATTGAGGTATATAAGATTACAAGGGGTATGAACTAGGTGGATAGAAAGCAGCTGTTCCCTTTAGTTGAAGGGTCACTTACAAGGAGGCACAATTTTAAGGTGAAAGGTAGGAGGTTTAGAGCAGATTTGACGAAAATAAAATTTCACCTAGACTGTGATGGGAATCTAGAGTGCAATGCCTTTGATGGTTTAATTGCATGAAACAATTAGTAATTTGCTTATTTTACACCTGGATTCCATTTACATTACACTGGGATCACAGCAACACAGCACCTGTGCAATCCAATGCTGTGTGTTTGCTCTTAAGATTGCACCTACCAATTCCAAGCACAGTAAAAGAACCAAGATCAAACACTGCAAGCCTGAAGGTTAAAACAAAGACAGAAAACAGTCTATCAAGCTATGCAATTTCTCAATAAATTCCAACCGGTCAGTGCTGTTCTGTCTTCAAGTCATAGAGTTATGCAGCACAGAAAAGGACTCTTCGGTTCAACTCGTTCATGCCGATCAGATACCCTAAACCAATCTGTTACCTTTTGCCAGCATTTGGCCTGTATCCCTCTAAACCTTGCCATCACATACCCATCCAGATGCCTTTTAAAATGTTACTGTACCCACCTCCACGACTTCCTCTGGCAGCCTGTTCCATTCACGTACCACCCTCTGCATGAAAAAGTTGCCCCTTTGGTCTGTTTGAAATCTTTTTCACTCTCACCTTAAACCTATGCCCTCTAGTTTTGGACTCTAGCCAGGGAAAAAGCCCTTGGCTATTCACCCTATCCATGCCCCTCATGATTTTATAAAACCTTATAAAGGTCATTCCTCATTATCTGACATTCCAGGGAAAAAAGCCCCAGCATATTCAGCCTCTCCCAATCGCTCAAACATCCAATCCCAGCAACGTCTTTGCTAATCTTTTCTGAACTCTTTCAGGTTTATTTAACAACACCTTTCCTACAGTAGGGAGACCAGAACTGAATGCAGTATTTTATCTGTGGTCCAATCAAAGTTTTGTAAAGCTCCAACATAATCTCCTTGCTCTTACGGTCTATGCCATGACTGATAAAGGCAAGTGTCCCACATGCTTAACTACTCTACTAACCTATCCTGCTGCCTTCAGCAATCTGTGGACAAGCATTCCAAAATCCCTCTATTGCTCAGAGCTTCCTAGTGATCTGCCATCCAATAAATACTCCCTTGTGTTGTTACTTTTGTTTTATTTTGCTTTTCTGCTGTCCATAACTTCCTTTGTAAGCCATGATCACCTCATCGTCCCCTTAGTATGCTTCTTCTCCCATGAGACTACTTTTTGCTGTGCCTCCCAAATTACCCCCCAAAAGTTACCAAATATCTAAGGTTTTAGAATAGATTTGTAGCTCGGGTTGTGGATGTCGTGGTTGGTTGGCTCGCCGAGCTGGTTCGTTGTTCCGCAGACATTTCATTACCTTGCTGGATAACATCATCAGTGCAGCCTCCAATGAAGCGCTGTTGTTTTGCCACCTGTTGTTTGAACTCTGGTGTCCGTCGGGCTGGCGACAAGACCATGGTATCATTTGACGTTACTGCCCTATTTACATCGATAGACATACCACTAGCAAGAGGAACAATGACAACACTACTAAAATAAGAACATAACCCCAGTGACACCATCGCCACAGACAACATGCTGAAGCTATTGGACCTATGCCTCACTTCACCTTTAACGGCCAAATATATGAACAGATCAACGGGACACCCATGGGATCACCTGTCTCCAGACTAATAGCTGAAGCGGTGATCCCGAGACTTGAAAATATGGCCGTTCCGCTAATCCAACCAAAACTATGGATATGCTACCTGGACAACACCTTCGTTATTATTAAACAGGCCAAATTCGAGGAAACACGCCAACTAACAAGCAACACCCTTACCGGAATCAGATTCACCAGAGAAGAGGAGAAGATCAAACAGCTCCCATTCCTGGGCGTCACAGTGGAACACAGGATAAATGGGGAATTCCTAACAAGGGTACACAGGAAAGCCACACACACTAACCAAGTACTGAATTTCAACAGCAACCGCCCTAATACACACAAACGAAGTTCCATGAGGACATTATTTAAACAGGCAACAACACACTTCAGCAGCACAGAGCTAAGCCAGGAAGAAGAAGAGTACCTCTTCCAGGTATTCCAAGACAATGGATACCCAAAAAACTGGGTCAGAAGATGCCTATTACACAAACAACACCAGGAAGATACTACACGCCCCGACACACTCATCACGCTACATTACATCAGGAACACATCTAAACTGACCACAAGACTCCTACGACCACAAGTTCCATGTCCTCATGGAACTTCGTTTGTGTGTATTAGGGCGGTTGCTGTTGAAATTCAGTACTTGGTTAGTGTGTGTGGCTTTCCTGTGTACCCTTGTTAGGAATTCCCCATTTATCCTGTGTTCCACTGTGACGCCCAGGAATGGGAGCTGTTTGATCTTCTCCTCTTCTCTGGTGAATCTGATTCCGGTAAGGGTGTTGTTTGTTAGTTGGCGTGTTTCCTCGAATTTGGCCTGTTTAATAATAACGAAGGTGTTGTCCAGGTAGCATATCCATAGTTTTGGTTGGATTAGCGGAACGGCCATATTTTCAAGTCTCGGCATCACCGCTTCAGACCACTGGGCATCAGAGTAGCACACAAACCCACATCAACCCTTCGCTAACTGCTTACCCGAACCAAAGACCCACTACCCACTATGGACAGGACCAATGTTATATACAAGATTCCCTGCAGAGACTGTGACAAACACTACATTGGACAAACAGGAAGGAAATTAACCACAACAGTACACGAACATCAACTGGCAGCAAAAAGACACGACCAATACTCACTCATCTCTATCCACATAAGGATAAGGAGAACCACCAATTCGATTGGGACAACACCAGGATCCTGGGACAAGAAAAGCAGAGACAAGCACGGGAATTCTTAGAAGCCTGGTAGTCCACTAAGAAAGCTATCAATAAACACAGAGCTCGACCCTCCATACACTCCACTGTGAAGGAAAACTGGAAGTGAGGTAATCCAGCCCGATGGACGCTAGAGTTCAAATAACAGGCAGGAAAACACAACAGCGCTTCATCGGAGGCTGCAGTGATGATGTTACCCAGCAAGGTAATGAAACGTCTGCGGAACAACGAACCAGCTCCGTGAGCCAACCAACCACAAGATACCAAGTATAAACGGCATTCCATCAGAAAAGGAAATTGTAGCAAACTGGTAATCCTAACATTTGGAATCCCCACCAAACACATTTCATGTATTTCAAATTCAAGTCTAGTGAAATTATTAAGCATGCAAGACTTCAGACTGCACATGCTATGGGATCTTCTAGCACAAGTATTACAGAAACTGCTTAATAGAAGGAATGCGTGGTGGGAGTCAGGCTGGGGTCAGACTTGAACATTTGACTCTTTGCTTCTGAGTGTTGCCTTATTACAATATACATCATGAATTTTAATTCTTTATTAAGGCATAACACATTGTAAGTTCCTCTGAAACTGCAAACCAAACATTTTCTTTCCTAAAAAATGTTACATTTGCAAAAAATATTTCCATTTGCTTTTATGAATATCACTTTTTGACAACTTTAAACTACCTTCCCTCTCCTGTAAAACATAATTTGCAACAACATTCTCTTCAGAGTAGATCAGGCTTTTTTGCACAGTTAGGCAGCAGCGAGCACAATTAGCACAGTGCCAATTAAAGTAATCAACATCAAGAGCTGTACTCCTGATTTACAGCCTGTCTGAATGAAGCATCTGCAGCTTGAGCTTCAACAATTCATTTGCAGCTCACATAACAGTCCCACATCATTTGGGTTCATGTTGCACCTTTCAGAATAATATCACAGTTCCAAGGAAAAGATTAGCATGTCCACTCCACTGATTCGCAACATATTATTTCTTGAATAAAATCATTTAATATTTTCTTAATAGGGCAATAAAACAGGCCATTGAGTTCACCCTCCAGACTTCAAAACACTTTCTCAAAGAGCATTTCAGCCCTGGATCTCTTGTACAAATTATTTGATAGTTAGAATAAAACACCAGCTGACAGAGGTATTGCTTTCACAAGTGCAATAAAAGGTGAAAACCATTTGAGCTTTTCGAACAGCTTCAAAAAAAATCCAACTTACATGTGCATTAAATGGAAGACAAATATATGATATACAGTACATTATGAAATAGAACTGCCCCAAGAAAATTGTTAAAGAAAATATTTTGAATTAACTGTCGCTAAAAGTTAAAAGGAGAATCCAGTTGATTTAAAACACTGACCTTAAACCATTGAAGAGCTGTTTGGATTTATCTAATAAGTAGCAAAAATCAGTAACTGTCTTCCTTTCTCCTAATGGAATATCATCATCAGTTCCTCCACCTGCTGTCATGGCTCCTTCCAGATTCAATGCTGGAAAATAAGAATAAGCTTTATATTAGTATCTTCAACTGCAAATTTTACCTTGCATATTTCAAATACAGACTCTATACAAGCCAAAAAAAAAATCACACAGAATAATAAATATCACAATCAAGAATAGTCACAAATAAATTATATTGGCATTGTTCTTGAAAAGATTGGGACACTTCAATCATGAGACACAAAATATCAGTCATTGCATAGTGAAGGGTCATAAACAGTTTCAAGGTACATCTGGGGATTTTATTTCACCAGTTTTGCTTGATTAATACTGTACTTCAAGCAGTTCTTTGCATTTGGCACTTGAGAAATCTCATAACCAAAATAAATAAATATGAATGCTATTATTTAAGCAGAAGGACTTTTCACATAATATCCATCCATCCATCACCAAATGACCTGTTAAAATCCCATCAAGGTTAATAGAAATGATTGTAAAATGAAGGCTCCTGGCCTAAGCAGTAAGTGATGCGTGAAAAATTAAGTCGTTTCATACGTTTTCACCAGCTTTTGTTGAGAATTTGCCCAAGAAAAATAAAGCTCATTTAAATAAAAGCTGAAAGAACAGCAGATGCTGTAAATCAGGAACAAAAACAGAAGTTACTGGAAAAGCTCAGCAGATCTGGCAGCGTCTATAAAGAAAGGTCACAGTTAACGTTTCGGGTCTGTTTTGAGGAATGGTCACCAGACCTGAGGTGTTGGCTCTGATTTTTCTTCGCAGATGCTGCCAGACCCACTAAGCTTTTCCAGCAACTTCTGTTTATGTTCCACAACTCATTTAAACGTGGATTATGACTAATTTCACAAGAAAAATCATGATTAAATTTGAATTAGCCAAAGGCGCCATTAATAAAATAGTGTGCTTCAAAGTTTTGCTCTTTCAAGAAGCACAAAAATTTGTCCAAAGTTTACATGCTTATATGTTAATATTCAAGATATATTTATAAAAGATTTACTACAAAGATAATTTAATTATTATTAGACATCAATAGCTTTACAATCCAACAATGATCACTAGTTTTCTAAGTGTAGGAAGGAAACTACCGTTTGTGGATACAACGGTATGGTCATTTCATATTTTACTTGATGAAAACTTGACCCTATTTAATGCGTTGACTTCATTAAAACAATTGTTAGGCAAATATACATAATAAACTCAGTGTAAAACATTTTACTCTACCCCCAGCAGTGCTTTATGGCTTTACCTTCATGGGTCTACGGTGATCAGCTGCGAACTTTGATTTGAAAAAGTGAGAATATTTACTTGGGAGTCACATGAAAAGCTGTTGTCTTGAACAGCCAACCCGAGCTGATGAGTGTTCTACTGTTCCAAACTACCCTCTACCATAAGCTGTTGAACAGCATTTTCTGCATTTTTTGCTGAACGTGTTTGCCTTTATGCCTAACTGAATAAAATGCATGTTGGAAAGGGTTACATGCTGCACTTTTGAACCGACGAAAACTTGCCTACAATCACATATGTTAAGCTTTATCCTTCTCTGATCTATTAAAGTTTAGAGAAAACAACATTGTGTCTGAATGGATTCAAATAGATTGTTTCTTCAAAACATTAGATTTGCTCATAAAATGTGACAGTGATAATCAGGACATTAAAGTTAGGACACTTTGTGTCTTAAATCAGAGGTACAACCTGCACCTCCACATTACAAGACCATGCAGTCAAACTGTTCACCTGACACTTCAGTGAAATACTGAGAAATACTGTTTTTTGAGACATCCAGTTGAAACTCCATCTAGTCTCTCAAATGGATATAAAACATCCCATGGCACTTGAACAGTAGAAGAGCTCTCCTGATGTCCTGGCTAACAGTTACCCTCACTGAAATTAATTTATATGGTCCTTTGTCAAATAACTATTTATTGCAGTGCGTAAATTAGCTGCAGCAATGACAGCTGATGCCGTGAAATACCCTGAGGAAAGACACTTGCTGCTCCAGAATAAGATAATAATATCTCAGAACGGATTGATTAGAAAATATCTGTAAAAGCAAACTCCTTTTCCTTATATATGCTCTCTTTGTGAAGGCCTAGATGTAATCAAATAGGCAAATTGTTACTTCAAGTTTTTCAAGGAATGATGTGTGCTAAAAGTTGAAAGTAAGTGCAAGCTCTTTCTTTTGGGACCTTTTTGTTACTTCAGGCTGTCTGAAAGTATTTTATATGCAATAATGTTCCTTCCAAGCTGTGATCATCCTTATCATCCTACATTATAATGATCAATTTGTACCCAAGTGGCTGCCATAAATAGCAATTGCAAGGTCACCTGTTTTAACAATGTTGATTGAGGTATAATTTAGATATGGTATGAAAGTAAGCCTCCCTGCTCTTCTCTAAAATAATGCTCAGAATCCTGTACATCTACCTGAAAGGAGGGAGGAGGTTGCTTTTTAATGCCCCAACCAACAGAAGGTACCTCCCCATAAGGCAGGAATGGAGTAAACCTTGGTTTACATTTTGTATTCAAGCCCCTAAGGTAGGATATTATGTATCTTGGTCGAATTCTATTCACATCTCAGCAGGTATGAAGGAACGTACACTGAAATGATTCTGAAAAGTCATTAATGGTAACTAGTAACTACCACTACAATCCATATAACAGACATACAGCAATAATATTGCTGAAAGAAATGCACTGTCTCACTCAAAATGAAGATGAAAAACAATCTGAACATTTGAAGAATTCTATAGCTTTCCAACTAGACCAAAACAAACACTTCATTTTTAAAAGCATTACTGTAGTCATCTATTCTTCCCACTAAAAAATAAAATTAGTCAGAAAGGTAAATATAAATTTTTCCCCTAACAGAAACTGAACAGCCTGACTCTGGCCAAAATTTTAAGAAGTACTGAATAAAGGCCAACACAATGAGTTCCCTTCATGCAGCAATAAAGACTGAAAATAGAGGTGATGACAGTGAAGTGCATGCTGAATTGTGGCAAGATGAACCCAAAGATCACGAGATCTACTGTAACGGCTGTGAGGTTGCAGAGATCTGCATTGTGATTGATGAGGATAGGGCTCAACAGTGTTCTGAACAGGATCAACTCAATAATCAATCCAGTGGTAAATATTAACATTTCAAGTCTAGCTGTATATTTCTTTTCTTAAAATAAAACTATTTTATTCACTTCCAAAACACTAATTGGATCAAATTGCCTTTTTATACAGTAGGTTTTATGGAATCCATACTAAACCTATTTCCTGTGTTATATTTTATAATTGAAGACCCATTTGGCAGCAATTTCAATGGAAAACTCAATGCACATAGTTGATAATAGGAAAATCAAAATAAGTATTTTGCAAGCAATAATTTAACTAATCACTTAACATTTCAAATTTCACAATGACATTAGTACTAGAATAAGGAAAAGAGGTAGGAGGATGGTGCAAATTCATAACGTTCATTTGGAGAACTGGTGCAGACATATTTGGCCAACTGACCTTCTTCTGTGCTGATTCTGTCATTAAACTTCGCCATTATTCTCTGCCTTTTAATACTTTTAATTAAACTTTTTACTTGCAAGTGTCCGCTTCTTCCCAAATTGATGAGCCCTGAAGTTTTTTTTAAAACTCTTTCCCAAGCAAGCTGGTTACGTGACTAGAAGAAGCCCTCTAACGCTGGTCAAATGTGATGTGAAAAATTCTCAGGTATCAGTAGCATTTAAGTTGAATTGTATCTATAATGGAATGCATCTCTTTTAGTCTCTTACAAAGTCTATTCAATTGTTTGCCAAATCTGAGGAAGAAAGTTTGGAACATAATGCAGACAAATCTATTTACCTATTGTACACCATTTGAAGTAAGTCCTATGGTTCAGCAAGCGTACCTCCTTATGTTGGAGCAGGTTTTCATTTGAATTTTACTGAATGAAAGATGGCTATGTGACAGAGGGAGTGAATTGGATAGACAGGCAGTGTTGTTTTAATTTAAAAACAGTTAAGTCAGTTGTACTTTGAAAATGGGATTTAAATAAAATTACGTATGTTAGTGACCCAGATATTACAGTATAAGTGTCCTTTGTATTGTAACACGATACATCTGCCAGCTCACTATGAGCAATACAATGATATCTGCTGCATTAACTAAAAGAGTGAGTTAGTACAGGTTTCATTATGCACAGTATGACTATCATTGATCACAATTGGGTATGTTTATTAGTTTATCTGGAAGCCTCTTGGACAAAATAAAGGTTCTACACATTCTTTCCATTATTTTTCTTCCAAATAATATCGTACTTAAGGTACTTAATCTACTGGTTGTAAGCGTTTTTAATTTTTTCATAATGAGAACCACTAAACATCAAAGCATCAATTATTTCTCATGCATTGAAAATTGCATTTTTATAGTCCTGTTTTCATACAGTACTCTTTTGGTACTAGACTGTTTCTCTTCCTACAACAAGGAACAGAAGCTAGAGTTCATTTTTTTCAAAAACTTCTAATTAAAGAGGTGATGCAGTGGTTTGACATGCAGAGTGATATGATCAGGGAATTTTCAAAATTGCGTTAACTGAAGTCAGGTTGAAGTTTTAACTCCTAATTTGCTTCCTCCAAAGCATATTCCACCTGACAATGTAACACTCTCATTTATTTTTAATCAAACTGCTCATACAGGTTATGGCAGGGATAACTTGAACCTCAAAATTCTAAACCAGAGGCAGGGATACGAACATTGAGCAGGAGTCCTAAATTAATCAACAAGGATGGGATTTGAACCAATGCCTGCAGGACGTAATGAATTAGAAATCCACCACCTTAACCTCTTTCCCACTTCAGATTTAGCTCCCAAGTGGAGATCTAACAACAGCCCATGTACATATCAGTCACTTGACCTCTACATTTGCTTGGTCCAGGGCCTTCATCTGTTGTGCAGAGGAAGTCAACTGACTTGTTATCCAGAAGATGCTAACCAAAGAAGTTGCTGCTTTTAGAAAAAGTTAATTTGCCTTTTTTGTCATCATATAACAGTGCCTGCTCCTCATGTATCCTTTGAAATAGAGGTGCTGGATGCAAGGCATAATACCAACTTCTGGGGCATTGCAGCATTTTATTGTCTATCCTGAAATATCCTAAATTGATGGATGATACTGATAAGACCCAAATTGTATAGGACCAAGCACCAGCATTGGTCTCCTTTCTGATTGTTCTAACTGAGTAAATGAGTTGGGAAGTGCCGTGATCAATGGTGATTGCAGATGACATTGAGCTATGTGGTTAGTACAATGAAAACAAGACTGAGTATCTGGAGAACTGGAGACAAAACAGTGGAAGATAAGGATATGAAGATCAGTAGACCAAAGACCCAATTTCTGGATTGTTGTTTTGAGCATAGGGAAGAAAATCATAATGAAGGTGTAAAGAATATATGTGTTAAGACCCAGAGAAAATGTAAAAGCACCTAGAGAAATTGGTGAATATAAATTAAGCAATGGATTAGCTCCAGTTGGAGTAACAGGAAGAAATATAATGGAGTGTTATGTAGTAGAAGTGTATGTTTACAAGAAAGCTGTGAGACCAGCCATTTTATTTAGTGTTTAAATTGGAGCAACATCAAAGCTAGAGGAGTAACCGCTGGATACTAGAGATGCGGATGCATGGAGTCGCAAGAAATGACAGATCTGGAATCAATCCATGAGGTGAAGATTGTAAATGCAGTAAAGAAAGTAGCTGAGAAGTGATTGAAATTTTATAGGTATGTATTGCAGTGACAGAGAACATGTGTTGACATGAGTGGTAGAATGAGACTGCAGGAAGAAGCAGGTGGTGGCCTAAGGTGCAATGGAAGGATGTAGTGGTGAGATATTTATATGCAGTGGCATTGGAAAATGAATGGGTGACAGATAGGAGGAGATGAGAAGGGCAACCAACCAGTACTATGGTGACCCCAAGTAAAATGAGAAACACTAAAAATGAAAAAAAAGTGTTAAGTTTCACCTGATTTGTTTCTTTAGCTTAAACTTGCAATCTCTGGTTCACAGAAGATTTTGAATGGGAATATCATACTAACATATCAATTTTCCACACTGTTTTGAACACTATATGCCCTTTCAACAGTATCTGTAATAATAAATTGAATTCAGTGCTTTTAAATGTAAGTTTTAGGAATGTAGCCTTAACCATAAATTACTATCTATTTTGTACCATGTGTTTTGTAGTTGATCAATGTGCATTTCAATGAAAGTGAATGGTTTTTGTGATATGTTGGTAATATGGATACTCCTAGCGTTTGTTAACTAGATTCCTGGCAGCTGCTGGCAAAAGCAAATCAAGATATTAAAAAAGAAAAATCTTGTTCCACTCCATTCATATTTGAAATTATTGCTAGTGTAATGTAAGGTAACTGAAAGCCAACTCTAGGAACATTGAAGATTTTAGTTTCACGGGAAAAATACAACCACCAGTAAGTAAACAACTCAGATTCATAGAAATATACAGCATGGAAACAGACCCTTTGTCCAATTCATCCATGCCAACCAGATATCCTGAATAAATCTAGTCCCATTTGCCAGCATTTGGCCCATATCCCTCTAAATCCTTCATACTCATACACCCATCCAAATGCCTTTTAAATGTTCTAATTGTACCAGCCTCCACCACTTCTCCTGGCAGCTCATTCCATACATGCACCACCCTCTGCGTAAACAAGTTGCTCCTCAGGTCCTTTTTAAATCTTCCCTTCTCATGTTAAACCTATGCCCTCTAGTTTTGGACTCCGCACCCCAGGGAAAAGACCCTGCCTGCTTACCCTATCCATGCACCTCAATTTTATAAACCTCAATATGATCACCCCTCAGCCTCTGATGCACCAAGGAAAACAGACCCAGACTATTCAGCCTTTCCCTATAGCACTAACCCCCAACCTTGGCAACTTCCACGCAAATCTTTTCTGAACCCTTTCAAGTTTCACAACATCCTTCCTATAGCAAGAAGGCCAGAATTACATGCAGTATTCCAGTAGTGGCCTAGTCAATGTCCTGTACAGCTGTAACATTACCTCCCAACTCAGTGCACTGGCCAAGAAAGGCAAGCATTCCAAAGGTCTTCTTCACTATTCTATTTACCTGCGACTGCACTTTCAACGAAGTATCAACCTGCACTCTAAAGTCTCTTTGTTCAGTAACACCCCCTAGGACCTTATCATTAAGTGTATAAGTCCTGCTCTCATTTGCATTTCCAAAATGCAGCAACTCACGTGTATCTAAATTAAACTCCAACTACCACTCCTCAGCCCATTGACCCATCTGATCAAGATCTTGTTGTACTTGGAGATAACCTTCTTCGCTGTTCACTACGCCACCAATTTTGGTATCATCTGCAAACTTACTAACCATATCTCCTATTTTCACATCCAAATCATTTATATAAATGACGAAAAGCAGCGGACATAGCACCGATCCTTATGACGCACCACTGGTCACAGGCCTCCGGTCTGAAAAGCAACTGTCCACCACCAGCCTCTCTCTTCTACCTTCAAGCTACTGGTCCCTGTACTTCTTGTGATTTAACCTTGCTGATGTGCCATGAGGGACTATGTCAAAACGCTTTACTGAAGTCCATACAGATCATGTCCACTGCTCTGCTCTCATCAATCCTCTGTGTCACTTCTTCAAAAACTCAAGTTAGTGAGACACAATTTCCCATGCACAAAGCCATGTTAACTATCCCTAACCTGTCCTTGCCTTTCCAAATATGTGTAAATCTCCTATCATTTAAGCTCATTGTAGGTAGAAGGGAGGGGAATCGGAAGTAACAAATGTACATTGAAGGTGTGCAATATCATCAGAATTGGAATTCTGAGTGTCATTTTGTTTTTTTTCAGTTCTGACAGGGCAAGTGCTTAAATAATCAGAATTCAGTCAAAAAAGCTTTTGGTGATGAAAGCTGGGAAATGGTGTCTACGGCATATTACAGATTTTGTGCGTTGCAATTGTTGGCACAGTTCTAAAGTATGCAAATATATTAAGTGATCTCTTTTCTAAAGTGCTATTTAATTTTGGTAGGTTAGTGGTATCAAGGAAAGCACCAAGATCCTAGGTACTTTAAAAAATTTGTAGTGGTGTAAATTTTTGACCACAGACTTCGGACAATGCTGTAACAGAATTTTCTTCATAACTTATGTTGAACTTTGACAAATAATTGCAAGCTTTTATAGTTAGAATTTAAAGAAGGAGCATTTTAGATAGGTGGTGTTCATCAGAAGCATAACGTGAGATCACATGCACCTGTATCTAGTCTCAGTCACAACTTTTAGATTGTGATGGGTTTCTCAGTAACTTGAATAGGAGATCTTTAGGCATGTAGGATTTTCATGCATGTCAATAACTAGGCGACTAAAAGAATTTGGATTTTATTGCTTCAGCATAACCATGCCCACTCCTTGCGACTAACCTCTTTCAATCATTGTAAGCAAGAAGTTATCCATGCAATTACATTCTTTTCCTGTTATCAAGGAAGTGATATTTTCCATACATTACAAAATTTATGTTATTTTAAAACACTTGGTATTGAGAGTTTTGTCATTTCTCGGTTTAAAATAAATGGTTTGTGTGATAATAATAGTTTTCAATACAGAAGGACACAGACATTACCCATTTTGGCAACAGTTGTCCTTGTGCGCTAAACATCTCGTAAGAACTGTTGCATCATAATAGTGATTACATGCCTTTTTTTGAGACATTAAATAGAAGACAGGATACACAAATACTGATTTTTTTTAAAAATCAGCATATCTGGTGCATCATGATTGAGCTCAGAGATAAAAGGTACTGCAGATGCTGGAGAATCCGAGATAACAAGCTGTGGGGCTGGATGAACACAGCAGGCTAAGCAGCATCATAGGAGCAGGA
>JAHRHZ010000035.1:22615207-22636540 GCA_024137785.1 Ginglymostoma cirratum
TCCTGCTCCTATGATGCTGCTTGGCCTGCTGTGTTCATCCAGCCCCACAGCTTGTTATCTCATCATGATTGAGCTGATGGTTTAAAATTCAGGAGGTTTATAATGGGCGATTAATTCAATATCACCCATCAACCTTTTCAGAAAAGGTTTGTTATGTTTCTATTGGGCAAAGCATCTTGGTGGTTTCTGTGAAATCAAATTGATGCCTCTTGGTGATTCCTAAGAATTGGCATGGAGCAAGGATGGCAGCAAAGAAAGAACAAAGGGAAAGTAGGAAAATTGTGGAAGGGGAAAACTAAAGAAACTACTATTTTCTGCCTTTTTATCCCTCTTCCGTTCTATCTCCTCATTTAAATCATTTGATATAGATTACAAATAGCCGAGATTCAAGCACAACCCTTGTAGCAGCCCACTTATAAATAATACCGAGTTGTTATGAAAGTGGCTTGTTTATTCCTACTGTCAGTTAACTGATCCTTAATCCATAACATTTATTTTCCAGTCTCATGAGCACAAACTGTGGGCAAAAACCTTTGTGGGATATCTTAAGGAAAGCTTTCCGAAAATCCAAATGTGTTCGTTGGTTCCCCTTTGTGCCTCAAAAATCTCAAATAGATATAATCAAACACTAAAATCTGCATTGAATATGCCCAATCAAGGTGGCGTGGTGGCTCAGTGGTTAGCACTACTGCTTTTCAGTGCCTGGGACCAAGGTTTGACTCCAGCCTTGGGCAACTGACTATCTGCGTGGAGTTTGCACATTCTTCCTGTGTCTGCGTGGGTTTCCTCCCACAAATCAAAGATGTGCAGGTTAGGTGGACTGGCCATGCTAAATTGCCCACAGTGTCCACGGATTGGCCATAGGAAATGCAGGGTTACAGGAATGGGGTGGGTCTGGGTGGGATGCTCTTCAGAGGGTTGGAGTGACTCGATGGGCCAAATGGCCTGCTTCTACATTATGGGGATTCTATGATTCTATGAAGGAAAGTATTGGTACCCAACATGCAGTGATTGTAATGAGGTCAGCCAGGTGGACGTTACAGAAAATGAGTTGAAAACAACAAATGCTGGAAATCACAGCAGGTCAGGCAGTATCCATGTTGCTCTCTGTACTGGATCCTTCTTCAGAAATGGGGGAGGAGAAGGGGACTCTGGAATAAATAGAGAGAGGGGCAGGTGCATGGAAGGTGGACAAAGGAGCAGGTAAGTGGAGAGGAGACTGACAGGTCAAGGAGGCAGGGGTGGAGCCAGTAAAGGTCAGTGTAGGTGGGGAGTTAGGATGGAGTATGGTCAGTCAAGGGAAGACAGACAGGTCAAGGAGGCAGGGATGAGTCTGGTAGGTAGGAGGTGGGGGTGGGGGGATTGGTCCATGAGGTGGGAGGAGCGGATAGATGGGAGAAAAGACGGACATGTCAAGGAGACGGGGACGAGCTGGGCTGATTTTGGGATGCGGTCGGGGGTGGGAAGATTTTGAGTCCTTGACCTGTCCGCCTTTTCTCCCACCTATCCGCTCCTCCCACCTCACGGACTAACCACCACCCATACCTCCTACCTACCAGCCTCATCCCCGCCTCCTTGACCTGTCTGTCTTCCCTTGACTGTCCAACCCCAATCCTAACTCCCCACCTACACTGACCTTTACTGGCTCCACCCCCATCTCCTTGACCTGTCTGGCTCCTCTCCAACTATCTGCTCCTTTATCCACCTTCCATCCGTCTCGCCCCCCACCCCGCTTCTTTATTTATTTCAGAATCTCCTTCCCCTCCCCCATTTCTGAAGAAGGGTCCAGACCTGAAACGTCACCTTTCCTGTTCCTCTGATGCTGCTTGGCCCGCTGTGTTCATCCAGCTCTACACCTTGTTATCTCAGATTCTCCAGCATCGGCAGTTTCTACGATCTCTGTTGCTCTCTGTAGGTTGTCTACCGAAAATGTTGTTTTCGGGACAGCTTCCAGCATCTGCAGTAAGTTGGTCTGACAAAAGAGGAGTTCCCTGGTTGGACCAGAGCTAATAGCCCCAATCAAGAATCCCTGGCTTACAGAAAGTAAACATAAGTGTCAGACATCTCCACACTCTGAGAACTGGCTGAGGGAGTTGGATCAACTTCAAGGATATTCCATGTGTAAATAAAGGGTGACTTGGTGACAGGACACTGGCCTTGTTGGAGTTATTTCAGTGGCAACGAGAGTAAAGCTTGCTCTTGAAGAAGGCTGGAAAATGAAGCAATCACCACCAGTTTGTGAAACGGGCAGCACCGGTCATACCCATTGTGAAGCCCAATGGGTTGGTTCATATATGTGGGGATTTCAAACAAATGGTAAACCGCTTTTTTGCAGCTGGATAAATACCCAATCACTCGCATAGAGGATGTATATGCGAAGCTTGCAGGGGGTGGGGGCCCTTCACAAAGCTGAACATGCATCATACATACTTGCAACTGCAGTTAGATGAGGATTCCCAGAAGTATGCTACAATTAATACCTACAAGGGTTTGTACCGATATACAAGACTATCATTTGGGATATCAGCAGCCTGTGCAATTTTTAAGCAGACAAATGGAGAACATTTTACAACACCTATCCCAGGTCACCAATTATCTAGATGACACGTCAATAACAGGGAAGACCAACAAGGAAACTTAAATGATTCTCCCAGGCAGGAAAAGTATATTCCAGGCACCCCAAGTAACCTACTTGGGCTACAGAGTCGACAAGGTTGGGTTACACCAGTTGGAAGATAAGGGGAGGATGTCACATCTACACTGGAGCTAAGGTCTTTTCTTGGTCTGGCGAATTAGTACAGAATTAGTACTTAACTTGGTCTCCACCCTGGCAGCTTTGCATCCACTCTTAAAAAAAGGGTCAGCCTTGGAAATGGTCATGTCGTCAAGCTATAGCCTTCGGGAAAGTGAAGAAACACCTATCATCCTCAAAAGGTGTTGGTGCACCATGATCCCAAGCATGACCTGGTATTGACATGAGATGCCTCTCTGTACAGCAATCAGGGTAGTATTAGCTCATAGGTGGCCTAATGGAGAGGAAAGCCCCAATAACGTATTCATCCAAGACTTTGGCTAATGCAGAGAGTAAATATACCCAGATAGAAAAAGGAGGTTTGGCAGTCATACTTGGAGTCAGGAAGTTCCACCAATACCTTTATGCATGTAAATTATCAATAGTAACAGGCCATAAAATGCCTGCTGGGTCTACTTAAAGGGGACAAAACAGCGTTGTCCATAGCTTCAGGCCAAATTCAGCGGTGCGCTCTAATAGCAAGTGCATATAATTACAAGTTGGAACATTGTCCAGGAGACCAAGTAGCAAATGCAGATGCATTGAGCTGCCTTCCACTGGCAGTGCACAACTGATGGTACTGCTACCTGAAGAGTCCATAATGGTTCTAAATTTTCCGGACTCACTTCCAGTCACAGCTGAAAATATCAGACTTTGGACGCAGAAAGATCTGGCATTGGCAAAACAGTTGATGGTGACAGGGGAAACCAAAGGCCATCACAACCAGAACTGAAATCCTTCCGGACCCAGAGAGATCAGAACACAGTAGAGGACAGCAAGTTATTACGGGGAGCAAGAGTGATGGTTCTGAGCAGAGGTAGCCACCAGACACTGGCTGAACTCCAACAGGGTCATCCAGGGGTTTCCAAAAAGATGATGCTGGCGAGAACTTATGTCTGGTGGCCAAGACTGGATGCTGACATAGCCATGTTGATGGCGCAGTGCCCAGACTGCTAACAAGAACAAAGATTACCACCAGCAGCTCTCCCACAGTCATGGCAATGGCCAGGTAAACCTTGGACTCAGTTACACGTCCTTTCATAGGCTTGATCTTCTTGGGCATATGGATGCCCACTCAAAGTAACTAGAGAGGCAAAGAGATCATTTGTCAATCACTGGGGGCATTGATAGAAAAACTGCTTTCATTTGATTTTATTGTCAATTGTACTCAAAGTACAAAAGTACAGGACTACTGTGAAAAGTGTACACAAGGCACCATTTTAGGTACAAGTATTTAGGTACAGAATCTCAAGAACAAGGTAGGAAGAAATAACTAAGTTCAAAGTTAAACATTGCAATAATTATAGTACAGTGACACCCTCTAAACTTTAAGTAGGAAAATAAAGAAATAAAGTTGGAAGTTCAAACATTACAGTCTTTAAGTGCTTAGCCACAATGTGACTGCAATTCAAGTAATCACCTCGATGCCAGAAGTCCATGCTCATATCAAGCCAGGCTGGAAGGTCTGCCTGGCAGGCCAAGAGGCCCCCTCATCAACTCTGCACTGAGTCAGATGCCTGGAGTAGAAAGAAGAGAAAAGGAAAAAAAGCATAAAAGTGCAAAGAAAGAGGAAAAAAAGGAAATGGACGGAGCAGATGAGCTCTGTCTGAAGTGTCCTACTCTGCCACCATCTTGGACACTGTGGCAATACACAGATTCTCAGTAATGTTGGTCACAGATAATGGGCCATCATTTACCAGCATGGATTCAAATATTTCCTAAAGTCAAATGGCATTTGTCATCTAAGGACAACTCCATACCATCCAAAAGAGCAATACCAAACTCAAGGCAGAAACAGCCCAAAAGTACCAAACTGTCTTGGTTCCTATTTGATTGTAAGACCACCCCTCATGCCACTACAGGGGTAGCTCCAGATGACTTGCTCCTGGGGACAAGGCTCCACACCAGGTTAAATCTGATCTTCTCAAACATGCAATAGGGGGGTGGTGGCATCAGGAATGCCAATGCCAAACACAAGACTCCAGTGAGAGAGGCAGTTTATTTCAAGGGACGAAATTTGGTGTAGGGACCACAGGAATGGCCCGAGATGCATGGTCAAAGCTAGGTCAGGTTGGTGTGACAGTCCTGAACAAGCACATCAACCATATGAAAGCTACAAAGTCACAAATGGGATGGGAGCAAAATGTACCTGGCTCTTCAGAACGGTCAGAAAGGCTGGCAGAACCAGTGGGTTCTCCCTCTCCATCAAGTGTTGAACAGACCTCTGAATCTGAGATGGACATGGCAGATGTCACCACCTCCACACCTTCGTCAACTGAACAGAATTAATTTTTTCCAAGACGCAAAAGACAAGCTAGCGTGTGCTACACACTGCTCGTATCCAACATAGAATTGGAGGAATCTGACCCGCTGCTAAAATACCCCACAACGAGCTACAAAAAGAAAAGAACCGGCCTAAGTCCTTGGACTCAGAGGGAGAGGGATGAGGTGATTGTGACGACGTTAGCCAGGTTGACCTCACAGACTAGGAGTTCCAGATTAACAGCCCCAATCAGACAACCCTGGCTGATAGATAAAATCAAGAGTGTCAAATATCTTCACACTCAGATGGCTGTGAGGGAGCTGGATCAGTGTCAATGACATTCCACATGCAAAGAAAGGTTGACTTGTGACAAGATACTGGCCTCTGGAGTTATTTCACAAGGGAGCCGTGATAACCCTTTTAAGGTTCATGGGCAATCACTAATTAATCTCCTTATAGAGCTCACTGGCCATTGCCTATTATCAGGGAAACTTATCACTCATTTATAAAGCAGACCCAGGGATGGGATTCAGAATTATGGGACCCAGCCTAAGTACATCACAAGTAGCAGCTCTATTTTGGTGTTCAACAATGAAATTATGTTCTTTTCCAGTCGGGCTTCCCAAGTTATCACACAGACGATGAGACTAGAGAGTTTCGGACAGACTCGCCTTTCAAGAAACTCAATAAGACCATGATAGGGAAATACTGGAAATGCCAGTCTGGGAAAACGGAACCTTGTGATGCAGGTGCAGAGAACTGACCAGAGTATATCGAAAGAATGATATACTTTTTGCTGGCAAACGGGATGGAAGGAGATCATTGACAAAAAAAAAAATCAATCATTCTCCTGACCACTTGTGGGGTCCCAACTTTCAGCATCATAAAGAGTTTAACCCACCTGGCCACACCAAATTCAAAATCACTTGATGAACTGATAGATACAGTAAGCAGATCACTATAACCTCAAACCATCTGTTGAACTGCAGTGTTACAGGTTTAGAAAGGCAAGTAGACTCCTGGGGAACCAGTTACCAAACTTTTGATGAGACTTTGGAAACTAGCTGAACAGTAAGTACAGGTCAGCACTTCGGGAAATGTTAAGGGATCGTTTAATGTGTGGAATTAATAATATTGCGCCCCAAAGGTAGCTACTGACCAAACCAGATCTGGACTTCAAGAAAGCTACAGAACAGGCCCTGTCCAATGAAAATGTCAAAAAGGGGCTCAGGACCTTCAGGGGCTCATACTGTCCTCCATCCTGGGTTGCACCCATACCACTCTGCCAAGTTCCCAGGGGACAATATTTGCAGTTCTCGTTGATTTCCTAGGAACAGCGATTGGAGTCAAAGGCTACGATGTTCCAGAACTGGACAAGAAGTTCCTCCACAATACAGCAAGGAACAACAATGTCCATGCCGCACTTATAAGCGTAGGGTATGCCCCAAAGGCTACCAAAACAGGCATCACGCATACCAACCAGGCCAAAGGGCAAAGTCATCTCAAGACAGGACATTGCAAATAAATCAACCAGAGGATGAGGGGTTGATGCAGCTAAATTGCACCACTGCTTCAAAAGTCGCCCCATTAAGATAAAATTCCAGATAAATGGTCACCTCCTAAACATGGAGGTAAACAAAAGGTACCATTGTATCTATTGTAGGGGAACAAACCTTTAGGAAACTCCAGTGAGGCCTGTTGCATTTAAGCCGGTGAGACACCAAGGCTAAAATTGGCCACATGCACTGGGGAGCCCTTATATGTCATTGGGACTACTGTAATCCTAGTTACGCACGGGCAATAAATAGTCCAACTACCCTTAATTGCAGTACAATAGCCATGTCCCAGTTTTTCACAAAAGGACGGGCGATAGAAAATCTGCCTGGATTGACAACAGATCTTTAAAATGGGTACAGGTGATCTGTAATAAAGTCATTGGGACGTGTCCTTAAGTGTTCCAAGAGGGCCTGAGGAAGATAAGATCCCAGGGCCAAAATCTATGTTGATCCAGAGGTCCAACCTAAGTAGTCCAAGGCAACACCAGTCACTTATGCCCTACATGCCAAAGCAGAGGCCAAATTGGAATGTCCAGAGGAACCTGGCATTATACACCCACTACAATTTTTGGAATTGACCATGCCAGTAGTCCCAGTTACAAAACATGGCAATCCAATCCATCTCTGCAGGGATAATGAGTTGAAAATCACCAGAGGTTTCCACTTGGACAAATACCCTATGTCACGCATAGAATGATGAAAAGGTGGCTGGAGGTCACATACTTTCAAAATTGAATATTAGCCATATCTATCTTCAACTGGAGCTTGAACTGAGAGAATGCATGTTATTATAAAACACAAAGGACTCTGAGTATACTCAGAGATAATAGGAACTGCAGATGCTGGAGAATCTGAGATAACAAGGTGTAGAGCTAGTTGAACACAGCAGACCAAGCAGCATCAGAGGAGCAGGAAGGCTGACGTTTTGGGCCTAGACCCTTCTTCGGAAATGGGAGCAGGGAAGGGGATTCTGAAATAAATAGGGAGCGAGGGGGAGGCGGATAGAAGATGGATAAAGGAGAAGATAGGTGGAGAGGAGACTGACAGGTCAAAGAGGCGGGGGTGGAGCCAGTAAAGGTGAGTGTAGGTGGGGAGTTAGGGAGGGGATAGATCAGTCCAGGGAGGACGCACAGGTCAAGGGGGCGGGATGAGGCTGGTAGGTAGGAGATGGGGGTGGGGCTTGAGGTGGGAGGAGGGGATAGGTGGGAGGAAGGACAGGTTAGGGAGGCGGGGACAAACTGGGCTGGTTTTGGGATGCGACTGGGGGAGGGTAGATTTTGAAGTCCACATTGATACCATTGGGCTGCAGGGTTCCCAAGTGAAATACGAGGTGCTACTCCTGCAACCTTCGGGTGGCGTCGTTGTGGCCCAGGATGGACATGGCGTCCAAGGAGTGGAAGGGGGAGTTGAAATGGTTCATGACTGGGAGGTGCAGTTGTTTGTTGCGTGCCGAGCGTCGGAGTTCCGAGTTTAGGAGGCTTGGGGACTGCTTTGTGGAACACCTACGCTCAGTTCGCAACAAACAACTGCACCTCCCAGTCGCGAACCATTTCAACTCCCCCTCCCACTCCTTGGACGACATGTCCATCCTGGGCCTCCAGCAGTGCCATAACGACGACACCCGAAGGTTGCAGGAACAGCACCTCGTATTTCGCTTGGGAACCCTGCAGCCCAATGGTATCAATGTGGACTTCAAAATTTACCCTCCCCCAGGACTTCAAAATCTACTGTCTCCCAACTGCATCCCAAAACCAGCCCAGCTTGTCCCCACCCCCATCTCCTACCTACCAGCCTCACCCCGGCCCCTTGACCTGTCCGTTCTCCCTGGACTGACCTATCCCCCTCTAACTCCGCACTTCCACTCACCTTTACTGGCTCCATCCCTGCCTCTTTGACCTGTGTCTCCTCTCCACCTATCTTCTCCTTTATCCATCTTCTATCCACCTCCCCTTCTCCCCCTATTTATTTCAGAATCCCCTTTCCCTCCCCCATTTCTGAAGAAGGGTCTAGACCCAAAACGTCAGCTTTTCTGTTCCTCTGATGCTGCTTGGCCTGCTGTGTTCATCCAGCTCTACACCTTGTTATCTCAAGAGTATATTTATGTGCCCTTTGGGCATATTTGCTGCGCACCTTCAAAGGGTAATGGAGAACATCCTCCAAGAGGTGCCCAGAGTGGCAGTCTATCTGGATTACATATTAATCACAGGAGGTACTGCAAGAAACATAGAGTTTGGATGAAGTCATGCAGCATTTTTCTGTGTTAGCATTCAGCTTAAACAAGGGAAAAATGTGCTTTTCAGGTAAACAAGGTATTACACCTTGGGTACAGAAGTGACAAGGACAAATTATAACATGTTGAAGAATAGGTAAAAGCCATAAAAAGGGACTTCAACTGCAAGGAAAAAAAACAGTTGAAGATTATCCCGGGTCCCAAAAATTACAAGGGGGAGATACAGTCCACAAAAGGAACATCAATGATGGCTCTCCATGTATCCTAGGAGTTATCCTTAAAAAGGGACCAGTATCATATGTGGTCAAAACCAAAGAGGTCACATCAAAAAGGTCAACCATCTCCAACAGGAACCCTTCAAAAAGATGACTGTTTCGATGGACACACCGTCAAGGATGAGCCCCCTGCAGTGAACTCTTCAACAGCCTTCACAGAATAGACATTAACCTTATGACTTATCATGCACCCCTTGACCAAATGTGGTAAGCAACAGTAATGGGGCCATGGGCTAAACAGGAGTGAGGCAGAAACTTCTGACTCGGAGGGAGAGGGATGTGATAAACTCTTTAAGACCCATGGGAAATCACTAATCTCCCAAAAGGAGTTTGTTTAATGAGTTCCCTTGATAGCAATGGCCTGCCCAGCTGGAACTACTCACCTGAGTTGTAGAGTCCCTATCTCTGGACTGGGAGGCGTGGGTTCAAGTCCCACCTGCTCTAGGAGGTGTGTAATAACTAGGGTGGGCATTGTGAGGGATACAGTGCTTTATTTCCTCATCCAATTCTACTTTGATTTAGCCTCCTCCCTTTCTCCCTACCACCCCCCACCCTTCACTTTTGATGGTTTGGATTGCCTTTAACAAGCTTTGCATGTAAATATTTAACTGACTCATGGGTGATTACTGGTGGTGGTTGACAGCTTACAAAACAAAAAACACACAAACATAGTGATTTGGACGGTAGGAAGATCAGTTGTGCGTAATAGCACTTCAGAGTACAAAAAGAGTGAAAAAAAAAAGCAGATCCACCCACTTTTGATGGTTTGTATTTCCCATAACAGGCTTTCTATGTAGCCAATTCAATATTTACATGAGTGTTTTAAATGGTGGTGGATAGTAATTTTTTTTAAAAATGTAAAGAATGTCACAGGTGATTTGGTAGCAGGAAAGCCACTCGTCTGTGTGTAAATACGTCTGGATATAAAAGACCCAGGCGGGGGATATAGTGCTCGATTTTCCCATCCAAATCCACTTTGATTTAGCCTCTACTGTCTCTTCCTACCTCCTTCCCACTTTTGACGGTTTGCATTGCCCTTAACAGGCTTTGCAAGTAAATATTTAATTGATTACGAGCAGTTAAAAGGGGGAAAAAAGGCAAATCAAAAATGTAATTTTTGGTGGAGGGGAAGTCACTTGGTTGGGCACGATAGCACTTCTGGGTAAAGATACAATAATTTTAAAAAACAGACTCAGTATATATTGGTTATGGGCTTTTGCACACACTTTTTAGTTATTTGAAAAATCTTTTGTTGTGTTTTTGGTTGCATTTCAGCCCTATGTTCCTGAGGTTTGGACATCCAGTAGAGAGGGGTGTGGACAGATCAGAGGATCTCCTGGGCCTGGCCAGGCTGCCTATAAACAGGTCCAGGCAGCAGACTGTGAAGGGGGCCATATCTGCTAACTGCCTGCCCCTCTTTCGCTGTTATGCTCATGCCCGGATGTCCTCGTAGAGGGAGTAAACGGTGGCCATCAATGCTCTCCATGGTTTTAGAGAGAGGCGGGAACCGTGAGAAAACAATGTTTTTTTTTCCCCCTCCAACTACATTTTGGTTTAGCCCCTTCCCACTCTCCGTTTCAAGGCAGTCATCGGAGATGGAGACAGAGAAGTCCAGGAAGGAGAGAGAGGTATCAGAGATGTTCCAGATCAACTTGAGGTTGGGATGAAAGGTGTTAGTAAAGTTGATGAACTGTTCAAGCTCCTCGTGGGAGCAAGAGGCAGCGCTAATACAGTCATCGATGTAGAGGAGGAAGAGGTGGGGAATAGTGCCAGTGAGGTATTTCTCTCCTACCTGGACCTCTCTGGTGACTGCCTCAAAACCGATATCTATTTCAAGCCCACTGACTCCCACAGCTACCTAGACTACAACTCGTCTCATCCACCTTCCTGCAAAAATGCGATCCCCTACTCCCAATGCCTCCTCCTCCGGCTCCGCCGCATCTGCGCCGAAGATGGGGCGTTCCACTCCCGAATATCCCAGATGTTCTCCTTTTTCAAGGACCATACTTCCCCCCTTCAGTGGTCGAAAATGCTCTCAACCACAACTGTTGCGTTTCCTGCACCTCTGCCCTCATATCCCCTCCCTGCAACAAAAACAAAGACAGAATCGCCCTTGTCCTCACATATCACCCCATTATTCAATGTATCATTTTCTGCCACATCAGCCACCTACAATCCGACCCCACAATCAAAGATAGGGTTCCCTCCCCACCCCTGTCTGCTTTCCATAGGGACGCTCTCTCCGCGACTCCCTCATCTGCTCCAAACTGCCTACTAGCCCTACCACCCCCGGCACCTTTCCCTGCAACAGCAGGAAGTGCTACATCTGCCCCTACACCTCCTCCCTCACCTCCATCCAAGGGTCCAAACAAACCTTTCACATCAGACAGAGGTTCGCCTGCACATCCGTCAACGTGGTCTACTGTATCCACTGCTCCCGCTGTGGCCTCCTCTCCATCGTGAGACGAAGCGGAGGCTCGGAGTGTGCTCTGTTCGCGACAAACGACAACACCTTCCAGTCACAAGCCATTTCAACTCCCCCTCCCACTCCCTGGGTGCCATGTCCATCCTGGGCCTCCTCCTGTGTCGCAATGACGCCACCCGGAAACTGGAGGAGCAGCACCTCATATTCCGCCATGGGAGCCTACAACTCAATGGCCTAAATGTGGACTTCACCAATTTCAAAATCTCCCCACCCCCAACCTCATCCATGACCGACCCTCCCTCTCATCCCCACCTCCTTGACCTGACACAATCTGTCCATCTTCTCTCCCACCTATCCGCTCCTCCCACCTCACTGGCCAATCCCCACCACTCCCTACTTGTACTCACCTATCACCATCCCACCTACCTTCATCAGCCCCACCCCTCCTCTATTTATTTCAGAGCACCCTTCCCCCTCCCCCATTTCTGAACAAGGGTCTTGACCCAAAACTTCAACTTTCCTGCTCCACTGATGTTGCCTGGCCTGATGTGTTCCTTCACCTTCACACTTATCTCTGACTCCAGCATTGGCAGTTCTTACTATCTCTGAGTGAGCATTAACAGAACAGAATTATTCATTATCCTTAACAAAAAAATCTTTTAAAATTAAAGCTACATTAAAAGAACCTATATTTAAAAATCACACACCTTTCACAACTATAGGATGACTTTCCAGCCAATGAAACATCTCTCTTTAGTGTGGCGACTGTTATTGAACATGCAGCAGCTGATTTTAACACAGGATGGTCCCACAAGGAGATATTTGACTATATGTTTCTTCATATTTGGAGCTGACATTGAATGAGGAATAAATATTTCTCAAAGCACTGGCAAAAAATCTCTGGTCTTTGTTTTAAATACTGCAATGCAATCTTTTACCAAATGGGAAAAGAAGGCTTTCATTTAGTGAATGACAGTCATTTGAATGACAGCAACTCCAACAGTGTTACACTGAAATCAGTCTGAATTATGTGCTCAAGTCTCTGAAGCAGGGTTTCAAAAGAATAGTGTTGTCTTTAAGCCAGAACTGACATGTTAGTACGTAAAGGCAAGTATAAATAAGTTGCAGTATGATAAAAATAAAGTTAAGATTTTGAAAAGTAACAAGGTACAGATGACCAAGAGGCATATTAAAAATAACTATGCAAAAAAATAACATTTAAGTTCAACTGTAGATTGGGCTCCACGGAGTGAAATGGCACACATTCAAAATTGTGCTCTTAGAAGGAGGTAACATACAAAAATTGCAGGAGTTGTGTGATAGTAGAACATGAACTCCACTTTCAGCATTCTGATTTGCTCATTATGACTGATGCAGTTGTATTGAAGCATGTTCTGAGTAAATTGGAGCACACAATTAAAGATTCTCACTTTGTTGAGCATCTGCCTTGGACAGGACTGAATACCATTAAAGCAACATTCAAAAAGCATGTAACTGATTCAAACGCTGAGCACAAATCACTGATTGCATGAAGATGATACTTTCCCCAAGGGTCTGTTGATCTTGTAAGGGCTTTCATTGAATCATACAGTACATAATAGGCCCTTCAGCCTTCAAATCTGTAAAACTAAATCTTGCCACCCACATACAATTAAGAACCATGCTCATTGCACACAAAAATATGAAGCCTATCTTTTTATATGTGAAATGATCAGTCACTGATCAGATAATTCAGCATATCAGTCAAACACAACTCAAATGAGACAGGCAGTCAGGACATTGCTTAATATTTGTTTCAGAATTTGGATGTCACTGATAAACTGAGACTGTGCATCCCTAGTTGACAAGTGGCAATCATTTTCCATTTTTCTTTTACTTTCCTATAATTACAAATTAGCAGCATACTGAACCATTTCAGAGAGCACTAAAAACCAGCTAATGTGGAACTGGAGTCACCAATAAATCAGACCTGATATGGATGACAAGTTCCTTTCAAGGAAGAACAGCTGCATACAAATTGAAATTTATGTACAACTGGCAGATTTAAGCCATTTTCTTCTAACTGCAGCCCAAAAACTACAGCATTTATTGACCATGTTTTCACAACATTTGCTCCGATTTGAACTCTGGATTCAGTCATACAATTCCTACAGTGTGGAAGCAGGCCACTCAGCTCCTCGTGTCCACTCTGACCCTCCGAGCAGCATTCCACCCAGACCCATTCCCCTACCCTATCCCTGTAACCTGCATTTCCCTACACCTAACCTACACATCCCTTAGCACAATGGGCAATTTAGCATGGCCAATCCACCTAATTTGCACATCTTTGGACTGTGGGAGGAAACCGGAGCACTCAGAGGTAACCCCCCCCCATACAGACACAGGGAGAACATGCAAACTCCACATAGACAGTCGCCCGAGGTTGGGATCGAACCTGGGTCCCTGGCTCTGTGAGGCAGCATCGCTCACCACTGGACCACTGTGTTGCCCGCATTCCTTGAACATTATACTTCTGATAAAATTAGAATCACACATAGACAGAAAGCCAATATTAATTAGCTTGCCCTGCACTTACTGAAATTTTCCAGTCAAGACTAGCTTTTCAGAAGTAGAAAAGATGTGGGATAAGACCATAAGAACATAAGAACACAAGAACTAGGAGAAGGAGCAGGAGTAGGCCATCTGGCCCCTTAAGCCTGCCCTGCTATTTAATAAGATCATGGCTGATCTTTTTGAGACTCAGCTCCACTTACCCATCCACGCACCATAACCCTTAATTCCTTTACTGTTCAAAAATTTATCTAGCCTTGCCTTAAAAACATTCAGCGAGGTAGCTTCAACCGCTTCACTGGGCAGGGAATTCCACAGATTCACAACCTTTTGGGTGAAGAAGTTCCTCCTGACCTCAGTCTTACATCTGCTTCCCTCTGTTTTGAGGCGATGCCCACTTGTCCTAGTTTCACCTGCCAGCGGAAACAACCTCCCTGCCTCCACTTTATCTATTCACTTCATAATATTATATGTTTCTATAAGATCTCCCCTCATTCTTCTGAATTCCAATGAGTATAAGCCCAGTCTACTCAGTCTCTCCTCATAATCCAACCCTCTCAACTCTGGAATCAACCGAGTGAATGTCCTCTGCACCCCCTCCAGTGCTAGTATATCCCTTCTCAACTAAGGAGACCAAAACTGCACACAGTACTCCAGGTGTGGCCTCACCAGGACCCTCTACAGCTGCAGCATAGCCTCCCCGTTTTTAAACGCCATCCGTCTAGCAATGGCAGACCAAATTCCATTTGCCTTTTTAATTATCTGCTGCACCTGCAATCTTACTTTTAACGATTCATGCACAAGGACACCCAAGTCCCTCTGCACAGCAACGTGCTGCAATTTTTAACCATTTAAAACATAGTCCATTTTCCTGTTATTCCTACCAAAATGGATGACCTCACACTTATCAACATTGTACTCCATCTGCCAGACCTTTGCCCACTCAATTAGACTATCTATATCCCTCTGCAGACTTTCAGTGTCTTCTGCACACTTTGCTCTACCACTCACCTTACTGTCATCTGCAAATTTTGACACATCACACTTAGTCCCCAACTCCAAATCATCTATGGAAATTGTAAACAATTGAGGTCCCAACACTGATCCCTGAGGCACACCACTAGCCACTGACCGCCAACCAGAAAAACACCCATTTACCCCTACTCTTTGCTTTCTACCGGTCAACCAATCCTCAATCCACGCCAATACATTACCGTGCAACTCTATCTTATGTAGCAGCCTTTGGTGTGGCACCTTGTCAAATGCCTTCTGGAAATCCAGATACACCACATCCACAGGTTCCGCATTGTCCACCATCCAAGTAATGTTCTCAAAGAATTCCACCAAATTAGTTAAACATGACCGACCCTTCATGAACCCATGCTGGGTGTTTCCAATGGGACAATTTATATCCAGATGCCTTGCTATTTCTTCCTTAATGATAGACTCAAGCATTTTCCGCACTACCGAAGTTAAGCTAACTGGCCTATAGTTACCTGTTTTTTGTCTACTTCCTTTTTTAAACAGTGGCTCACATTGGCTGTTTTCCAATCTGCGGGAACCACCCCAGAGTCCAGTGAATTTTGGTAAATAATTACTAGTGCATTTGCTATTTCCCCCATCACCTCTTTTAGTACCCTGGGATGCATTTCATCAGGGCCAGGAGACTTGTCTACCTTTAGCTCCATTAGCTTGCCCAGCACTGCCTCCTTAGTGATAATGATAGTTTCTAGAATTTCCCCTTTCTAAAGGGAGTACTGAAATCCCAGAGGATTGGTTAAAGTAACACTCCTGTTTAAGAAGGCAGGAGACAGGAAACTGTAGGCCAGTTAACCTGATCTCGGTTGCTCATAAAATTGGAGTGCCCATTATTAAATGTGACTGCAGAGTACTTGGAATTTCACGGTAAAGTAGGGCTGAGTCAGCATGTCTTGGTTAATGGGAGGTCATATCTGAAAAATCTGGTGGAATTTTTTGAGAAGGTAACATGAAGTTAGACAAAGGAAAGGCAGTGGATGCGATCTATTTGGATTTCTAGAACACCTTTGACAAGGTACTGCACAGGAGGCTGTTATAGGAGATAACAGTCCCTGCCACTAGGAGTAATGTAGTGGCATGGATAGAGGTGTGGCTGACTGGCAGAAGGTGGACAGTAGGGATAAAGGGATCTTTTTTCAGAATGGCAGCTAGTAACTAGTGGAGTTCTGCAAGGGTGTGTGTTGGATCCAGAACTATTTGTGCTATATATTAACGATCTGGAAGAAGAAACTGAGGACAGTGTTGCTGAGTTTGCAGATCACAAAAATAGACGAAGGGACAAATAGTGTTGAGGAAGTAGGCAGGCTGCAGAAAGACTCAGACAGGGTAAGAGTATGGGTAAAAAAGTGGCAGATGGGACACAATGTGGGGGAAAAAGTGTGAGGTTATGCACTTTGATTAGAGGAATAGAGGTGTAGACTATTTTCTTATTACGGAAAGGTTTCGGAAATCTGAAGCACAAAGGGACTTGGGAATCCTAGTTCAGGGTTGCCTTAAGGGTAATATGCAGGTTCAGTTGGCAGTTAGAAAGGCAAATGCATTGTTAGCATTCATTTCAAGAGAGCTTGAATACAAGTGCAGGGATGCACAGCTGAGGCTCTCTAAGGCTCTGGTCAGACCACATTTGGAATCTTTTGAACAGTTTTGGGCCCTGTATCTAAGGAAGGATGTGCTGGCCCTGGAGGGGAACCAGAAAAGGTTTATGAGAATGATCCCAAGGAGGCAGGGGACATCATATCAGGAGAGGTTGAGGATTCAGGGTCTGTACTCAATGGAGCTTAGAAGGAAGGTGGGGGGGGTGGTGGAATCTCATTGAAACAAACAGAATATGGAGAGCTCTGTATACAGTGGGTATGGAGTAGGACAGACTAGGACTCGAGGCGCTGCCTCAGAATCAAAAGGACAGAGATGAGGAGGAATTTCTTCATCCATAGGGTGGTTAATCTGTGGAACTCACGATCGCAGGACGATGCGGATGCCAAGTCATTAAGTATATTTAAGACAGAGATAGGCAACCTGTTTATCAGCTAGGTGGTCAAGTGCTACAGGAAAACAGTAGGACAATGTGACTGATGTATTTCTCAGTCCCAATCGAATGGCAGAGCAGACTCAATAGGCTGAATGGCCCGTTCCTGCTCCCACATCTTCTCGCACTATATCTTTGTCTAGCTCCAAAATATTTAATCATGATCAAAGCATGATCACCAGACATACAGAAGTTACCTCAATGCTGACATTTGAATTTAAAAAAAGTTAAGTTCATTTTTGGACATCTAAGATGCAAACCAATTGAAAGATAGGAATAGCAAAGCCTGTAGTCTTTCTAGAAGCAATTTCTGATCCCGAAAGCAATTGGATACCAATGGTAAACCTAAGCTTGGTACTTACATAAACAAATTAATAAATCTCCTACACTAACTTATTGAGCTTTTGCTCATTTATTTTCTATTCTGACAAAAAGTGATTAAGGAGTATTTTTCAAGAAAATAAGTTAAATAAGGCTTCAAGTTGAAAATGGGGCACCAATCTTTTCCTTTAAGGTTATAGCATAAGATGTGGAAGCAGGAGTAGGCCATTCAGCCCATCTCACTTTCCAATGAGATCATGGCTGACCTGATAATTCTCAATTCCACTCTCACGCCCGCACCCCCCAAACCTCAACTCCCACACCAACCAGACATCCATCTCTCTCATTCATGAATACACCCAAAAAAACCCAGCCTCAACATTCCCACCCAGCAAAGAATTCCACAGATCCACCACTCTCAGAAGAAATTCCTCCTTATCCAGGTCCCAAATGTTCAAACCCCTCCAAACTCAGACTATACCCTCTGACCCCATACCCTCCCACAAGTGGGAAAACAACCCTTCCCGTCCAATTTGGGAAGTTCCGTGAACATCTTGTATGTTTCAAAAAGGTTGCCTCTCATTCCTCCAAACTCCAATGAGCGCTGGTGCAATCTACCCATCCTCTCCTCAAGACAGTGCCCCACCACCCTGAATTAGTACAATGAACTATTTTTGGACAGCCTCTAATGCCTACAAATCCCAAATAAGGGGGCAAAAACTACTCTCAGTAAGTTTAGCACAGTTCTTCCAACCCAAGTTCCTCCCATTCAAACAGAATACTAAATTTTGCCATGTTATGGTCATCGCTAGATTCAGAAACAAACTGATTCTTGGCTGGATCCTCAGTACATTGCTCAAGAAAACTTTCTTCCTTATGGCCACCTCTGCCAATCTGACTTTCACAACCTACATGAAGATTAAAAAGGTCACCCATAATGAATGGACTGCCTTTTATGCATGCCCTCATTATTTTTTGACTTATTTTCTATCCCACCATTAGCTTCTGTAAGTGAGCAATGAAAAAAAACTTTTTTGTTTGAGGAATCCAGCCTCAAAATCAGCGCAGCATGGTCAGATGCATGTGAATACTTCCTCTGCTCAACCTTAATGTCCTATTGCATCTGTATGTGTGGTTCCTCCAGACAGTGTCAAAATTAGGACTGCATCAGGACTGTGAGTTTACATAAAAACTTTATTAGCAACAGACAACAGAAACAGGAATAAAAGCTTCAATTCTCAATGTGGACTATAATCAAATTAAGGCTGAAAGCCACCGTTTTTACAAAACGTTAATATAAAATCTCATTTTCTTAAAAACAGAAAAAATTTATTCTCGGTGAATGTTCATTTTTAGTTGCAAAGATGATGGTGAACAACCTTCTTGAAACACTCAAGTCAATGTAGGGGATGGAGCTCAGTTGGCTGGTTTGCGATGCAGAGTGATGCCAACAGTATGGATTCAATTCACACACTGGCTGGGATTACCACGAAGGATTCTCCTTCTCAAACTCTCTCCTTGCTTGAGACAACCCGAAGGTTAAAACACCACCAGTTATCTCTCTCTGAGAGAGCTATTTTATGGTTTGTTAAGACTATGGTAACTTAACCTTACCTTCGAGTAGGGGAATGGTATAGTCACAATTTAGAGGTTTACCATATCACTTCCAAGGGACACAGACGGTCGATCATGATTGCAAAAAACTCTGAAAATTTCCAGCAATCACAGGATCATCCTCAATTGTGTTGCTTTGACTATCAAGTAACTAATAGCCACTTGGATGAAGTACTTAAAGGCAATTAGCACCCAGCAGCAATAGCCCAGCAGCTAACTAAAACTTTTAGATAACAAAGAATGAAAATTGTTAAGGAGGACAGAACTACAAAAATTAAAAATACAACATAGTCTGCACTTGTTTTGAAACAATTAGTAGCTGACCATTACGAACGCAGTATTTAATGCATACAACTTCGGCAAGACAAAGTGTGATCTTTGAAAAAAGTTGCATTTTCCCATAGAATACCTAGCACCAAGATGCCAAAATATGCTCTTTATACAATGGGCATTGTGCAGGCTAGTGATAACTTTTTCTCCCTTGGCGCAGGGGAGGAAGAAGAGAATTGCGCTTTGGGGGCTCTTGCAAGCATGTATCAGATCTTCTTCAGATTTGAAGGGATGTATTTAGGTTTGGCACATTAGATTGCAACAGCAGGAGAGGTACCTAGGGACTATAATACAAAAAATCAATTTTCAAAAAAAAGGTCCACAACCAATGTCACCATACCAAAATGAAGGTATTTAAGAGTATTTAGTTGGAATAGCTCAATGAAGAACTAGAAATACAATAGTAAGTTTGTCTGAGTTAGGTCAAAGTACATTTAAAGAGCTATGCAGCTTTAGCCTTTTCAAATGACTAATAATGATTTTTAAAAA
Source organism: Ginglymostoma cirratum (assembly GCA_024137785.1). Taxonomy (NCBI): domain Eukaryota; kingdom Metazoa; phylum Chordata; class Chondrichthyes; order Orectolobiformes; family Ginglymostomatidae; genus Ginglymostoma; species Ginglymostoma cirratum. The sequence continues at coordinate 22,635,116 of JAHRHZ010000035.1, forward strand.
GTTACCATAGTCCCAGACAACAGGGCCGCTCTCTCATTAGAGAGAGACGACTGGTGGTGAGTCGAACCCAAGGGTCACCACATTTCAGGTGACGTGGAGAAGGCAGGATCTTCATGGGTAATCTCAGCCAGTGTAGGAATGGAACCCACTTTGTTGGCATCAGTCTACGTTGCAAACCAGCGTCCAGCCAACAGAGCTAACCAACCACCATAACTAATGACATCCGGGCCAGAGCAATAGGTTCACAACAGGGCAACAAGAATGACAGTGTCTTTATATAAAATAAAAACTTCTGAGTTGTTAGCGAAACTGTCTTTCATTGTTTCATTCATGCTCCAAAGTCAGGGTTATGTGCCAGGATGACTTTTCAGTCACAGATTCATTGAACTCTGAAATAATTTACCAAGACAGCGATAAGTATTGATTCAACATTACCTTTTAAAACAAAAAGGCAGCTAAAAGACTGGCTGACAATCAAGGAGATTTCTATTTTTAAGAGCATAGTGGAGAGGTAACTGGGATTCGTGGCATGATTACTTCAAGTAAAAGCAAATACCATGAATGCTGGAAATCCGAGACAAAACACAAAAAACGACGGAGGAACTCCAGTTTGGCAGCATCTGTGGAGAAAGAAACAGAGTTTCTCCAGCATTTACTGTATTTGTTTAGATTACTATGAGAACTTTCTCAAAAGCCTCACAAGAAACATTTCTTCAGCTGTTTCCTAATATATTCCATTAGATTTTTCAGCACAGAGGACTGATTGATGATTTAGTTTGGCGATTATGGAACATCTTAAACAGGCCAATCACCAGTCATTTTTGATTTGTCAATATTTTCCCGTGCAATGTCTAATTAGCAATGCTAAAGCCAAATATATTCACCAGCATGAGAGATAATAGGAACTGCAGATGCTGGAGAATCCGAGATAACCAGGTGTGGAGCTGGATGAACACAGCAGGCCAAGCAGCATCATAGGAGCAGGAAAGCTTGACATTTCGGGCCTAGACCCTTCATCAGAAATGGGGGAGGGGAAGAGGGTTCTGAAATAAATAGGGAGAGAGGGGGAGGCGGATAGAAGAGGGATAGAGGAGAGGGTAGGTGGAGAGGAGGCAGACAAGTCAAAGAGGCGGGGATGGCGCCAGTAAAGGTGAGTGTAGGTGGGGGGGTAGGGAGGAGATAGGTCAGTCCAGGGAGGACGGACAGGTCAAGGGAGCGACATGAGGTTAGTAGATAGGAGATGGGAGTGGGGCTTGAGGTGGGAGGAGGGGATAGGTGAGAGGAAGGACAGGTTAGAGAGGCGGGGATGAGCTGGGCTGGTTTTGGGATGCGGTGGGGGAGGGAAGATTTTGAAGCTTGTGAAATCCACGTTGATACCATTTCACAAGCTTCAAAATCTCCCCTCCCCCAACCGCATCCCAAAAC
>JAHRHZ010000035.1:22638170-22652047 GCA_024137785.1 Ginglymostoma cirratum
GTGTGTGTGTGTGTGTGTGTGTGTGTGTGTGTGTGTGTGTGTGGGGTGGGGAGTTGAAGGAGATGTACAAGAAAAGGTTTTTGTATTGCACAGAACATGCTACTAGGGGTGGTGGTGGCAGAAGCTGATACGACAGCAACATTTAAGAGGCATTTATACAGACACGTGAGCAGGCAGGGAATAGAGAGATACATAGAATGTGCAAGCAGACGGGACTAGTTTAGAAGGGCATCATGGCTGGCAGACATAATAAGCTGAAGAGCCTGTACTGTTCTATGCATGCTCTATGTCCTCAGTCTGAACCAGGACTCCAACCTACAACTTTCTGATCAGACATGAGTAAATCTTACTATCAAACCAAAAGGAGACGCCCAGAACACTCAAAATGATCTTTCAATTTAGTAATATTTTGTACATGTACCACATCACTTTCTCTTCGTAACTTCCCAAAGTTGTAGCTGGAAACTAAATGCCAAATCAGTCATTTTGAGTTAAACTTCTGCTTTAAAGAAATGCTTAATTAATTATACTTTTCAATTGTCTGTGAATGTCACACCACAGTTAGGGAGATAAATGTTCCCCATTTCACTATTCATTTATATTGACCACTAGAACCAAAAAGCTACCTGGGACAAATTTTGTAGGTTGACCATTCTGATCACACAAATTCAAAATAATAATTGGGACAAAGAACCATCACATTCTTTCACAAAAGCTTCACTTTTGTTGATAACTCGGAATAATAGGCACATTAACTAACTGCAATTTCATTGATTGCTAAACTGCATGGAACATACAGCCTGGCTAAATTATCACTCTTCCACTTTTGAATCAGAAGACATGGGCTCGAAATCCTACTATGGACTGGGGTACATAATTTGTGCAAAATTCCTTTAAATAATGTATTAAACCAAGGTTCCAGTGTGGAAGAGAACCTCCAACATTATTTGGAGGCAAGGACGCTCGCAGTCAATTGATAAAATTAAAATCAGACTATTTGGTCACTCATCCACTGTTGACTGTTACAGCTGTTTGCATAACATTGCTTGTACTGCAAAGTTAGCATTTAAAAAGTAAATTATTTGTAAAATGCTTGGAGATGTTTTAGAGATATGGTTGCACAACTTGCATCTTAATTAAAAATTCAATAAATTAAAATGCTACAGCTTACTTATAACCAAGGTTTCAAAATTAGAAGAAACCTAGTGTATTTAGAATGTTCAAAATACTAAAGATACTGTCTTCTGCATACAGGAATGAAGAATGATTTTACGAGAGATAAGCACAAGTTTTCAACAGATGTTTTTCATTCTATTTGACATACATAACGCAAACTAATGTTATGCTTTATTGTAATCACACTTTCCCTGAGGTGCAAGTTCGTTTTTAATGTTGTGACGGGTAAGAGAGGAATTTCCAGCTTCACAAGTTTTCACTACCTACTTTAGGTCAAAATAGATGGCAAGTAAGGAACAATATTATATAATTTACAAAGGGAAGGATACAGGTGCAAGCAGCTGATTAAAATTCACCACCCCATCAGTTTACTCACAACCATCAGTAAAGCAATGGAAGGTGCCATCAATAGTACTATCAAACAGCACCTGGTCTGCAATAACCTGCTCAGTGATGCCTAGTTTGGGTTCAGCCAAGACCAACTCAGCTCTGGACCTCATTACAGCCTTGATTCAAAACACGGACAAAAGAACGGAATGCCAGGAGTGAGGGGAGAGTGACAACCCTCGACATCAAAGCTGCATTCAACTGAATGTGGCATTAATGAGCCCTAGCAAAACTGGAATCAAAGGTTATTGGGGGAAAATTCTCCGCTGGTTGGAGTCATACCGAGCACATAGGAGGATGGTTGTGCATGTTGGAGGTCAGTCATCTCAGCTCCAGGTCACCTCTGCAGGAGTTCTTCAGGGTAGTGTCCTAGGTCCAACCATCTACAGCTGCTTCATAAATGACCTTCCCTCCAGCATAAGGAGAGAAGTGGGGATGTTCACCAATGGTCACATGATATTCAGCACCATTTGCAACTTTTCAGATACCAAAGCAGTCCATGTTCAAATGCAAGGTCTGGACAATAACCAGGCTTGGGCTGACAAGTGACACACAAATGCCAGGCAATAACCATTTCCAATAAAAGGGACAATCTAACCAACGCTCCTTGACATTAAATGGATTCAATGACCATCACTGAAAATCTGCCACTAACCAAATTGGGCTACCACTGACCATAAACTCGACTGGACTCACTACATAAGCATACAGTGTCTACAAAAGCAGATCAGATGCTAGGAATACTGAGGTGGCTAACTCACCTCCTGATTCCCAAAAGCCTATCCACCACCTACAAAGCACAAATCGGGAGTGTGACGGAATACGCCCCACTTGCCTCAGATGGATACAGCACCGACAACACTCAAGAAGCTTGACAGCATCCAGGACAAAGCAGCCTGTTGACTGGCACCACATCCACAAGCGTTCATTCCCTCTACCACCAATGCTCAGTAGCAGTGTTTGCTGCAGAAATTCAAAGATCTTTAGACAGCACTTCCAAACACAAGACCACTTCCATCTAGAAGGAAAGGGCAACAGATATACGGCAACACTACCATTTGCAAGCTCCCCTCCAAACCAGTCACTATACTAACCTGGAAATATATTACCATTCCTTCACTGTCACTGGGTCAAAATCTTAGAATTCCCTTCCTAAGGGCATTGTGGGTCAATTGACAGCACATGGACTGCAGTGGATCAAGAAAGCAGTTTACAATCACCTTCTCAAGGGTAACTAGGTATAGGTAATAAATGCTGGCCAACCAGCAACACCCACATCTCACGAGTGAATAAAAAAAAAGCCAGAAACCAAACAAAATAGTCCAAATGCTGGGTTGACAGACTTAAAAATATCAGAAAGGGATTCATCACATTTCACCTAAACATTATGGGTCATCTCGATTGCCCTTTTTTTTGTAGGAGTACTCCCTGTATAGAATTTCTACAGTGTATGTACAATCATAACCTTTATCACTTTATATCCTGCTCACATCCCATTGCTTATTTCTTTTTTCCATCACACTAATCTCAAGTAAGTGCAGGAACATGTTCAAGAGTGGTTTCTGCTACGACAGCAAGCTGGTAATAATAGTTTCACCCGTCTAAATATAATTCCTCACCCTTAATTCAAATCACTAACCCCACCCCCCACAAAATCTAAATTGATCAGCATAAATATCAAAATGTAGTTCCTGTTACAGTCTACACAACACTGCAGTATCACTAATGATGCATTCATTGCCAACAGGCATTTCTGCAGGCACAAAAGAGACTCCAGGATGCTAAGTTGCCTTGCTGGTGCCAAGGTCAGGGATGTCACTGAACAGCTGCAGGGCAAACAGACAGATTATGGTATCAGCAACATAGAAAGAAAAAGGATGAGGTCCTGCAAGTAGAATTTAGGGAACTAGGAAGTAGACTGAAGAACAGGACCCAAATAGTTGTCCTCTCTGGATTACATCTGGTGCCACCTGCAAGTGAATATGGAAATGGAGGATTTGTGCAGGAAGGTGGACTTTTGATTTCTGGGACATTAGGACCATTTTAGGGGCAGTGGAACCTATACAAGGGCAAACAGATGCACCTGAACCAGGATGCTCGTCCCATTCTTGTGGGGAGGTTTGCTAGTGTTATTGGGGATGGTTTAAACTAACTTGGCAAGGGGTGGGATCCAGAGAAGTGGTCCAATGGGGCGGGGGAGTGATGGTTGGTCAAAATTAGGAGAGATAGCAAGGGCATCAAGAAGGCATAGGAATTGTATGCCAGTTACAAGGGAGTTTGGTAAGATTGGATGGCATTTATTTTAATCCAAGGAGTCTAACAAACAAGGCAGATGAGTAGAGGGCACAAATTAAAACATGGGGGCATTGCCATCACTGAGGCATGGTTGAGAGAAGCTCAGGATTGGCAGCTTAATATTCCAGGATATACAGCCTTCAAGCGGTACAGGAAAGGAGGTAAAACAGAAGGGAGTGTCGCAATTTTGATCAGGGAATCAATTACAATAGTAAGGAGGGATGACGTCTTCATAGGACCTTCAGTAAAGTTGCATGGATACAACTTACCACGGTTGGTTGGCTCACCGAGCTCGTTCATTGTTCTGCAGATGTTTCATTACCCTGCTGGGTAACATCATCAGTGCAGCCTCTGGTGAAGCGCCATTGTACTTTCCCACCCATCATTTAAACTCTGGTGTCCGTTGAGCTGGGTTATCTCACTTCTAGTTTTCCTTCACAGTGCAGTATATATAGGGTCTAGCTCTATAGTATTTGTTGATGGCCTTCTTAGTGGAGAACCAGACCTCTAGTTGGCGTAGGGTTGATGTGGGTTTGTGTCCTACATCAACTGTTAACCCGAACCAAAGACCCGTTGTCCACTATGGACAGGACCAACATATTATACAAGATCCCCTGCAAAGACTGCAACGAACATTACATTAGACAGGGAGGAAAATTAGCCAGAGTACATGAACATCAACCAGCAACAAAAAGTGAAAGATCTGCAGCACAACGAACCAGCTAGGCGAGCCAACCAACCACAACATCCACAACCCGAGCTACAAGGCTGTTCAAAAACCTTAGAAACAACTTGGAAACCCAAAAAAAGCAAAATCACCCTGCTGGGTGCATTTAGTAGGCCTCCTAACACAGTCTGAGATAACGGGAACAGCAGACATCTAGGCAAATTTCAGAGAAGTATAAAAGTAATACGGTAGTGATAACAGGGGATTTCAACTTTCCAAACATTAACTGAGGAGGTCAGTGTGAAAAGGCTTAGAGACAGAGATAATTCTGAAAAGCATCCAGAAGAGCCTTTTAAAAAAAAAAGTATCTAGAAGGCCCTGCGTGAGGAGGCGGTCCTGGGACTTAATTTTAGGTAATAAAGCTGCGTAAATATTTGAAGCATCAGTGGAGTAGCATTTTGCAGACAGTAGCCATTACTCTATTAAATTTAAAGACCATTATGGAAAAGGACAAGGATGGGCTAGAAATCAAAGTTCTAAACTAGGGGAAGGCCAATTCTAATAAGATCAGATATGATTTAGCCATTGTGGACAGGGAACTGGTACTTTTAGTTAAATCTGTCAGTGCAGTGGGAGGCATTCAAGGAGGAAATTAGGGGTAGTACAGGGCCAACGTGTTCCAATAAAGCCAAAAGGTTGGACTAATAAATCCTGTGCACCTTGGATATCAAGGGATATGCAGGATCGAATAAGGAGGAAAGAAAAAAAGAGGGGTTACAGCAGATACCAAGGGCTTAAAACAGCAAAAACCTCAGGAGGAGTACAGAACGTGCAAGAGAATGTCCAGTGGAGTTCTGCAGGGATCAGTGTTGGGGCCATTGCTGTTGTGCTAAATATAAACAATTTACTCTTAAATGCAGGAGGATGGATCAGTAAGTTTGCAGATGATACGAAAATTGGTGGGATGGTAAGTAATGAGGCGGATAGCCTTAGATTGCCTAGGGATAGAGACTGCTTGTTCAGTGGCAAATGGAATTCAATCTAGATAAAAGTGTGAGGTGATGCACGTGGGCAGGACAAATGAGGCAAGGAATTACATGAACAGTAGGACCCTGGGAAGCACGTAGGATCAGAGGGACCTTGGTGCGTATGTTCATTGCTCCCTTAAAGGTGGCAGCACAGCCGGAGTCTCCAGGTTGCAGGGAGAGTGTATGGGTCTGGCACAGGCACACGGCATCGGCACCCCTCAGGTGAGGTGGGCCCACTGACAAACAGATGCTGCCTGAATACTGGCGACTCCGATGTTGGTGGCTCTGGCACAGGCAGTAGAGGGGTGGCAGTGCAGGTGTTGGTGGTCAGCCAGCTCGAGGCTCAGGACTCATGGTGGAGGCATGGAAGGAAGATTTTCTTTCAGCTTTAACTTTTTATTCTTAAAATATTCAAGTGGCACTGGATTGTGGCAACAGTTGAAGCTTTTCACTGTATTTTACTGTGTTGTTCATTGTAGAAGACAAATGACAATAAATCATCATTCGAATGCTGCAGAACTTGCAAGAAACAGGACATCTGCTTTCCATCTCAAAGCATACTCTATTTAATAAGTCTATCTATACAACACAACACCTACAAATGTAAGTCATCACAGCTGCTGCATCTGACTTCAAAAGGTTAACCACCTTCCCTTACTTCAACAGGAAAGACTCAATGGCCCAACAGTACCCAGAGACATTACTGGGCTTTCTCATTAGACATTACTGGGCTTTCTCATTAAACATTGTGTCTTATCTGTATTTGATTTAGTGTTGGTATTCTTATCTCTTTATTCTTAACGAACATCCAGCTGTAGCCTGTGCACAAATGTGCCATAAAAGTATAAATAATTTACCACTACAAAACTAACATTTAACATGTTAAAACAAAAGCTCAATTCCTGATTTCCTTTAACTTGGATTGTACAAAAGGAAAGTAAATGAGTGAGATAGTTTCGAAGTTCACTGATCACACTGCGGACACATCTGGTTTTGTCACACAATAATCACTTCATTTGGTTCTTTTTATACATTCTTGCATAGTTAGCCATCTCTAAATCAAATGCAAATTTTTTTAAGAAAAATAACCAAGGATTCACAACTCAATCCCAACTGTGAAATCAAACAAGTTGATTTCTTTCCTACAGAAAAACAGAAATTAAGAAACAAGAATTTAATCAGTTTTGTTGGTTTTCCTAAAAAAAATAACATTTTTCTCTACCTTCACCTCATCCTCATCTTTTAAGACCTTTCTTAGAACCTACCTTCTTAAACAAGCTTTGGGTCGCCAGAACTTCTTTACTTCAGCATAATTTTTTTAGTCTGATTACTCGCCTGAGAAGTACCTTGGGAAGCTTTCTAACAAAGGATCAATTATAAATGCAGGGGATTGTTGACAACTTTTTTGAAGTGTAGATTATTTCACATGATGAGAATCAGTAATGATGATCTTTTACCAAACTCCATCACAATTTATTACTGTATCCAGGATACCACATGCTGATGAAAATGCACTACTGTGACATCATAAATAGAACAGGAACATTGGGCAGAGACTCCTCACAAATAATATGACATGATCTGTTATTCAGCATTTTCAACCTGGGTTTAAAAGGGCTCCTTAAGCATGTAACTTGCACCAAGCAGGATAGCTATTTAATGTGCCTGTGTAGCATTGTGTTAGATTGACAATATGACATAAATCAAGGGCACATTGAATTCTATAATTATCCTCTGGGCATGACTGTTGTGACAAATGGAAAACATCATTGTTGTTCGATGATGCACTCAGGACTGAAAAACTGTAATGGTAGAGGGAATTTTACACTATATCTCACCCAGGCATTTGATAACAACACTAGAACCAAAAACACAAAGGGGTGAACTTAACCAAATAAAAAAAAAAATCAGCAAGTTCAAATTTTGGGGAGTTTCAAACAAGGTTTTTAAATCAGGGGGCTGTAGCAAGTTCGCTCACACAATTCTCCACATCTTGTCTCATCATGCATGCACCATGCCTCTGTCACAGCCCTACTGTGCAGCTCACTGGCGGTAAAGTACTTCACCGTTGTGGGACCTCTCAGGATTCCTTATGCCATATCAAAAACACAGGTGTACACTCTGTGCACCAGGTCAAGTGGCAGATATGAGCTGTACTTCAGAGGCCTTGCATCCAGAGAATTATCCCAGCAAGGCAAGTTGGCACCCAGCTTCACCGGAAGAGATCTGGAGCTCCTGCTGGAGGATGGTTCATCTCATTCATCAGGACTGAAAGAAGGGACTGTGCCACCAGACTGATGCAGACTCAATGAACTGGGAGGGTCTTTTCCTGCACTGCAGGCATCTGTGACTCTATAACCTCATCAGCTACGTCTGAAGTTGCCACCCAGGTCAGTACACTGTCCACATCCAGAAGAATGCCCAGCAATGCAGGAAGATTATTAATAACCTTCTGCACTATATTCACCATATTCTTTCTGCTACCTCACACTAACTCTGTGACTGTACCTATGTCCTACTAAAACTACTGGTCTACCACCTCTCATTATTGTATGCAACCAAATTTTTTTTAAAATCAAACCATTCAGTTGCACTTGCATTGTGATTATACAGGGGATACTGCCCTCAGCAGCATCAAAACACTGAGTCAGTGAAAGAGAACTTCATGCAACTCAGTTCCATTGAATGAGATTCACAAAAAAAGGTCCTGCCTGTGCTGCTTTGACTGAGACTTCTGCACTGCAGGTATTCTTCCCTCTGAAGAACATACTCATATTCTTACTCAGCACAATGCTGTGACTCTCTCAGATCCTAATCATCAATCCCATAGTGTTTGTGCATCTTCAAGTCTGCAGCAGAGATTCTGAGGATTATACCGCCCTTGCTAGCTGGATAGTATTGGTCTGAAGCACCAGGCCTGACCTTCATTGAAACCAGATGTGGAAGGGCAAGCCTATAGCCCTCGGTAACAGAAAGTGTCGCATTGCAGATAAGCTGGACAGCATGAAATGGCATTCTGCCTTCCATCACTGGTCAAATTATAGTGCCACTGCCCCTCTCTCATCGACATAGCATTCCATAGAGTAAGTGAGGAACTGCAGTCTTTGTGCATCTTCATTCCATCATGACGGTACCTATGGCTACAAACTCCAGAGTAGGGGTCATCTCTGCATCTGAGTATGTGGACACGTGTCCAGACACGTGTTTCCCATCCATTCAGAGCGGACCTTAGTGCTGCAGCAGACACGGGGATGACCACAGTTTCTGTGCCTGGATCCATTAAGATGGTTTCAATGAGCTTATAAAAGGACATGGAGGCCAATCACAGAGGCCCCAAAAAGCAGGCCAGCAGGATGCCTGTCACTGATGTTGGACATCATTGCCAGACTCGTGACCTCTGCTGCCCAAGACTTTTGTTGCATTTAGTGCAGCAAAGTGAGGACCTCTCACCTATCCCCAACAGTACCCAAGATAATAGTGTGAACATTTTATGGCGGAAGGTGTGAAGTGCACAGCTCCCGCAAACCTTGGAAGGCAACTGCTACTTTGGCAACTAGGGTGAATCTTTCTGGCCTAAAAGACATTACAAATCAATCATTCCAATGGCTGAGAGGACGTAACATTGAATGATATGGTCAAGAGTGCATGGGGCCAGGGGTTTAGGTAAACGCAGCAGGCTAATGCACAAAGGTTCACATTCAGCAAAATCACAGATACAGGGGAAGTAGGCCATTCAGCCCATCATGGCTGCCCCATCATTCAATGAGATCATGACCAATCTGTTAATCCTCAAACCCACTTTCTTACCTTTTTCCTACAACCCTCGACTCTTAACCCTCAGATTAGAAAAATCTGTCCATCTCAGCAACAGATGTCTTTCACCCTTTGTGTGGGTACCAGTTAAATGCCATTGCCTTTGGAAAGGTCTTGCATAGGAGAAAAGCGACGCCACCCATTTCAAATTTAGATGAGAATGGAAGGTAATATAAGTCATACATCACAGAGGGAGTCACAGGGTCACCCTCATAATCTAAGTGACCGCTCTTCCTACAAATCTTTGTACCCTCCCTCTGCGTCAATCCCATCAGCTTTGATCCTCTTCACATTCCTACCAACCCATTTATTTAACTACTTATCTCCTCACTCTACAGAGCCCCAGATATATGGCTTAGTCATACCAACCATCATGATTCACTGTCTCCGTCCCCAAAGCCAAGGAGATTGGAAAGTGGTTCATTCATGGTTCCTAAGTACCTCTTGCCATTCAATGCCATGGTCGTCTCCCACCTTTATATATATTGTCTATATCAACCTGTACAGAAGGATTTCAGTGCACATCTCTGGAGCAGGTGAGACTTGAACCCAAGCGTGCTGGCTCAAAAAGGTAGGAGAACTATCACCTTACCACACAGCCCCCAATCTGCCAACCTTTTTCACTAAGTCTTATGCTTTATAATCTGACTTTAAGATGTTATAGATAAAGATAACTCACCATTTGAAACTAATTTTTAGATTACTCCTGTAATCATTCCCTAATGCCTGCAATTTTCTTATTGTAAGGTTACATATTCATGGAGAGATTTCATTCAATTCAAGCTGTTTTGTGACAGATGCTGACTCCAACTGTCAATATGGTCCATTTCACTGATCTTTGATGATGCTTTTAGCACAGGTTTAAGAACTGGCACTATCACAAGTTTTATTCAAGAATCGACAATACTTTAATGGGATTCTACACTCAAGAAACACAGAAAATAAAATTACGCAGCTATGTTAAAAAGTTACTGCTGACACAGGGAATAAATAGAACAAAAATGTATGGCCTGTTAACAGAAATTTTAATGGGACCATGAGAAGCTCACATGGCTTCATGTTCGAAACGTGCAAAATGCTTTAAAAATTGCTGTCACAGCATTCTCCCCAGCTAGAAGCAGAGAACAGTTCACAAGGTACAAGAAGGATAAGCAAATTACAACTAACGGATATTGTTGGCATAGCGGGTTGCTGCACAAATCTGTCAGCTTTGGAGCAGTGCGCATAGCATATTAATAGTTTCAGAGTCAGAAATTCTGGAACCACTAACAGAAACACAACAAATAGATCACTTTTATTTGGTAAATATTTATTTTAAAAGACATAACGTTATTTTGCAAAGCACCCATTGTTTAATATTTCACATTGCATTTGAACTTTGTTATTCCTCTGTGCTACTCCCAAAGTTTCCTGTCAACCATCCTTCAAAATAAAGCTCGATCTCTATTTTTCCTACAGAAAGATTAACTTCACGTTTAGAAAAGCTTCAACAACTGAAACTGAAAAACATGGGCTGAATTATGCAACATTCAGCCAATCACTTTAGGTCCTCCATTAAATCAATTTTTATTCAGAAAAAGCAACCAACCAATCTTGTAATCACACCTCTAGTTTGGCTATACATTCAATGGCCTCTCAAGAAGCCAAATGGAGAAATACAACAGATTTGAGTAGGCAATCTGATTTAAATCTCTAGTTTGGGACTCAGTCACAATAGCACCTCAGGCTCATTTTCGTTTTCCACTTACAGAGCAGACGGCTGCATCGTCCATGCTCTATAGCACCAACACTATTTCAGAGCTGTATCAAGTCAGATATAAAGAAACATGGGGCTAGAATCTTCTTAACATGCACATCCTGGAATAGTCACTCAAAATTTTTTTGACACTGCACCATTTTGCCAATGCCAAATTACATGCAAGTATCCTGGCAATCTGATTTGAACAGGTCAGAACTGAAAATAAGAAACCGAGAAGTGTATGTATTATTCCAACATGTTTGAAACTTAGATACCGCTCATGGTATCAAGGTACTAGGATAGAAAAAAGTAAAGAAAGTCAAAAAAAAGGAAGACAGGAACAAAAACAGAATTTACTGGAAAAGCTTAGCAGGTCTGGCAGCATCAGTGAAGAGAAATCAGAGTTAATATTTCAGATCCTGCGACTCTTCCTCAGAACTGATGGTTAATATGAAAATGTTGGTTTACATGCAGAAGGTAGGGTGGAGGGAGGTGGTAAGAGGTAAACAATAGGTGAAATAGAGCCCGAAGAGAGAGAAGAACAGTTGGACAAAGGATTTGATAACAATCTGGCTAGGAGGGTGAACAGCTGTTAATGGAAACCGTTAGCGGATAACATTAGGTAGGGTTCAATGGCAGAGTATGTGATAACAAAGCCTGGTGTGTGGGGTAGGGGGCTAGGATATGGGATAGTTCAGGCCCTAAAATTATTGAATTCGGTATTAAGTCCAAAGGGCTGCAGGGTCCCCAAGTGCAAACGGAGGTCTGTTCTTCCAGCTTGTGTTGAGCTTCGCTAGAAAACTGCAGAAGCCAGAGACAGAGATAACAAGTGTAGAGCTGGAGGAACACAGCAGGCCAAGCAGCATCAGAGGAGCAGTAAAGCTAACGTTTCAGGTCTCCACCCTATCTTCTGCGTGTAAACCAACATTTCTGAAGAAGGGTCAAAAATGTCAGCTTTCCTGCTCCTCTCATGCTGCCTGGCCTGCTGTGTTCCTCCAGCTCGACACTATGGAAGCACAGGTCTTTTTTGCGGGCAGAACACTTATGTTCTGCAAAGCGGTTACCCAGTCTATGGTTCACTTCCCCAATGTAGAGGAGACCACATTGTGAGCAGCAAATGCAGTAGACTAGATTGTGGGAAGTGCAGGTAAAGTGCTGCTTCACGTAGAAGGTACATGTGGGCCCTTGGATACTGAGGGGGGAGGAGGTAAATAAGTAGGTGTTATACCTTCGGCAGTTGCAGTCGAAGGTGTTGTGGGGCTGTTGTGCATTGGGGGGTGAGTTGGAAAGTGAAAGAAGAGTAGACCAGGGTGTCCCAGAGGGAACAGTCCCTGCGGAGGGACAAGGGAGGGGAGGGGAATGTGTGTCTGGTGGTGGCATCTCTCTGGATGTGGCGGAAATGGCAGCTGATGATCTTCTGGATGTGGATGCTGGTGGGATGACAGGTAAGGACAAGTGGAATGATGCGGGAAGGAGAGAGGGGCTGAGGGCAGAACTGCAGGAGATGGGTCAGATCTGGTTGAGGGCTCCATCAACAACGGTGATGGGGAATCCTTGGTTGCGGAAGAAGATTGACATTTTGGAGGCTCCCGATGGAGACAGAGGAACTGAGAGAATAGAATGGAGTCTTTACAAGAAAGAGGACGCGAGGATGTATAGTCCAGGTAGCTGTGGGAGTTGGTAGGTTTATAGTGTATATTAATGGCCAGTCTATCCCCAGAAATAGAAACAAACGAGATAGAGGAAGGGAGGAGTCAGAGATAGGCCAGGTGAAAGTGAGGGCAGGGTGAAAACTGGAAGGGAACATCCATGAACTTTTCCAATTCTGGACAAGAGAGAGAAGCAGCACCGATGATATCATCACAAATATCGGTAAAAGTATTGTGGGTGGGGGCCGGAATAGGACTAGAACAAGGAATGTTCCACATAGCCCACAAAGAGACAGGCATAAATGGGGCCCATGTGGGCACCCACAGCAACCCCTCTGACCTGAATAAAATAAGAAGAGTTAAAAGATATTTTGTTGAGGATGAGGACATGTGCAGCTAAGTGGAGGAAGGTGGTGGTGGGTGAGGCCGGTTCAGGCCTTTGCTCCAGGAAGGAGAGCCCGGACACCATCCTGGTGGGGGATTAACACATAAAAGGATTGCACGTACATGGTAAAGACAAGGCGGCTAGAGACTGCAAACTGGAAATTCTGAAACCAGCGTAAAGTATCAGAGGAATCACAGATGTACGTGGGCAGAGACTGAACCAGGGGAGAAAAGACTGATTCAAGGTAGAAAGAGATGAATTCTGTGGGACAGGATTCCCACAGGAGCAGGCAATCAATCCTACCTATCTCTCTCCAAACTGACTGCATTCCGTGTGCTTAGATCCAACCCTGACTTTGTTATTAAGCTTGCCGCTAAGGGTGGTGGTAAGCTGGCATGTTGATCTTTACATTGCAGAGGCTGATCGCCAGCTCTCAGATACCTATTCCTATCTTCACCTGGACCATGGCACATCAGGCCTTTGTATCATTTCATCTAGTGATCTCCCCCCACCCTCAGAGGCCCAAGCTGATAGTACCCCAATCCCACACAGCTCACTTCTACTGCATTTCAAAAATCCACAAATAGGAGTGCATGGGCAGACCCATTGTTTCAGCCTGCTCCTGCCCCATAGACTCATCTCTTCCTATCTTGACTCAGTCCTTTTCTCCCCTGGTCCAGTCCTTATCCAGGTACGTCTGTAATCCCTCTGGCAATTGATGTTAGTTTCAGAATTTCCA
>JAHRHZ010000035.1:22663870-22706440 GCA_024137785.1 Ginglymostoma cirratum
AGAGAGAGAGAGAGAGAGAGAGCGCGAGAGAGAAAGAACACACACGACAGACAGCGAGAGAGAAGACACAAGACAGAGAAACAGAGAGAGAGAGGGAGAGAGAGAGAGAACACACACGACAGACAGAGAGAGAGAGAGAGAAGACACACAACAGAGAGACAGAGAGACAGACAGATAGAGAGAGAGAGAGAGCACGCCCACAACAGAGAGAGAGAGAGAGAGAGAGAGAGAGACTGAGAGAACACACACGACAGAGAGAGAGAGAGAACACATACAACAGAGAGAGAGAGAGAGAGAGAAAAAAAAACACAGGAGCACGAGAAAGAGCGCGAGCGAAGGACCGACTGCAGGACATTCTGAAGGGGGAGGGTGAACAGCCAGCTGTCGTGGTGCACATAGGCACCGAGGATATCGGTAAAAAATGGGATGAGGTCCTACACGCAGAATTTAGGGAGTCAGAAGCTAAGTTTAAAAAGTAGGACCTCAGAGGTAGTAATCTCAGGATTGCTACCAGTGCCACGTGCTAGTCAGAGTAGAAATGAAAGAATAGGCAGGATAAATGAGTGGCTTGAGAGATGGTGCAGGAGGGAGGGGTTCAGATTTTTGGGACATTGGGACCGGTTCTGGGGGAGGTGGGACTATTACAAAATCAGACGGTCTACACCTGGGCACGACTGGAACCAATGTCCTAGGGGCTGCTTTTGCGAACACTGTTGGGGAGGGTTTAAACTAATGTGGCAGGGGGATGGGTACCAAATGAGGAGGTTAGTGGACAGTAAAGGGGTAGTAACTAAAGCCTGTAAGGAATTAGATAATGAAGTCAGTGTGACTGAGGGGAAGAGTAGGCAGAAAGCAGATGATGAACGCAGAGGGACAGGTGATCTGAGGTGCATTTTTTTTAATGCGAGAAGTGTAGTAGGTAAGGCAGATGAACTTGGGGCTTGGATTAGTACCTGGGAGTATGATGTTATTGCTATTACTGAGACTTGGTTGAGGGAAGGGCAAGATTGGCAACTAAATATCCCAGGATATAGATGCTTCAGGCGGGATAGAGTGGGAGGTAAAAGGGGTGGAGGATTTGCATTACTGGTCAAAGAGGATATCACAGCTGTGCTGAAGGAGGGCACTATGGAGAACTCAAGCAGTGAGGCAATATGGGCAGAGCTCAGAAATAGGAAGCGTGCAGTAACAATGTTGGGGCTGTACTACAGGCCTCCCAACAGCAAGCACGAAATAGAGGCACAAATATGTAGACAGATTATGGAAAGATGTAGGAGCAACAGGGTGGTGGTGATGGGAGATTTTAATTTTCCCAACACTGACTGGGATTCACTTAATGTTAGGGGTTTAGATGGAGCAGAATTTGTAAGGAGCTTCCAGGAGAGCTTTCTAGAGCAGTATGTAAATAATCCAAATCAAGAAGGGGCCAAAATGGACCTGGTGTTGGGGAATGAGCCTGGCCAGGTGGTTGAAGTTTCAGTAGGGGATTACTTTGGGAATAGTGATCACAATTCCGTAAGTTTTAGAATACTGATGGACAAAAACAAGAGTGGTCCTAAAGGAACAGTGCTGAATTGGGGGAAGGCCAACAATAGCAAAACTCGACAGGAGCTCAGGAATGTGGACTGGGAGCAGCTGTTTGAGGGTAAATCCACATTTGATATGTGGGAGGCTTTTAAAGAGAGGTTGATTAGAGTGCAGGACAGACATGTCCCTGTGAAAATGAGGGATAGAGAGGGCAAAATTAGGCAACCATGGATGTCAGGTGAAATTGTGAGACCAGCAAAGAGGAAAAAGGAAGCATACATAAGGTCTAGGTGACGGAAAACAGATGAAACTTTGGAAGAATATCGGGAAAGTAGGGCCAATCTCAAATGAGGAATTAAGAGGGCTAAAAGGGGTCATGAAATATCTTTTGCAAACAGGGTTAAGGAAAATCCCAAAGCCTTTTATTCATACATAAGGAGCAAGAGGGTAACTAGAGAAAGGGTTGGCCCACTCTAGGACAAAGGACGGAAGTTATGCAAGGAGTCAGAGAAAATGAGTGAGATTCTTAATGTGTACTTTGCGTCGGTATTCACTGAGGAGACGGACATGACGTATGTTGAGGTTAGGGATAGATGTTTGATTACTCTAGGTCAAGTCAGCACAAGGGGGGGGCAAGTGTTGGGTATTCCAAAAGGCATTAGAGTGGACAAGTCCCCAGGTCCGGATGGGATCCATCCCAGGTTACTGAGGAAAGCAAGAAATTAAATAGGTGGGGCCTTAACATATATCTTTGCAGCATCCTTGAGCACGGGTGAGGTCCCGGAGGACTGGAGAATTGCTAATGTTGCCCCCTTGTTTAAGGAGGGCAGCAAGGATAATCCAGAAAATTACAGACCAGTGAGCCTGACGTCAGTGGTGGGGAAGCTGCTGGAGAAGATACTGAGGGATAGGATCTATTTACATTTGGAAGAAAATGGACTTATTAGTGACAGGCAGCATGGTTTTGTGCAAGGAAGGTCATGTCTTACCAACTTGATAGAATTCTTTGAGGAAGTGACAAAGTTGATAGATGAGGGAAAGGCTGTCGATGTCATTTAAATGGACTTCAGTAAGGCGTTTCATAAGGTTCCCCATGGTAGGCTGATGGAGAAAGTGAAATCGCATGGGGTCCAGGGTGTACTAGCTAGATGGATAGACAACTGCCTGGGCAACAGGAGACAGAGTTGTCGTGGAAGGGAGTTTCTCAAACTGGAGAACTGTGACCAGTGGTGTTCCACAGGGATCCGTGTTGGGACCACTGTTGTTTGTGATATAAATAAATGATCTGGAGGAAGGTATAGATGGTCTGATTAGCAAGTTTGCAGATGACACTAAGATTGGTGAAGTAGCAGATAGTGAAGGGGACTGTCGGAGAATGCAGCAGATTATAGATAGATTGGAGAGTTGGGCGGAGAAATAGCAGATGGAGTTCAATCCAGGCAAATGCGAGGTGATGCATTTTGGAAGATCCAATTCAAGAGCAAACTATGTAGTAAATGGAAAAGCCCTGGGGAAAATTGATGCACAGAGAGATCTGGGTGTTCAGGTCCATTGTACCCTGAAGGTGGCAACACAGGTCGATAGAGTGGTCAAGGCGGCATACGGCATGTTTTCATTCATTGGACGGGGTATTGAGTACAAGAGTTGGCAGGTCATGTTGCAGTTGTGTAGGACTTTGGTTTGACCACATTTGGAATACTGCGTACAGTTCTGGTCGCCACATTACCAAAAGGATGTGGACAGGGTGCAGAGGAGGTTCACCAGGATGTTGCCTGGTATGGAGGGTGCTAGCTATGAAGAGAGGTTGAGTAGATTAGGATTATTTACATTAGAACGACGGAGGTTGAGGGGGGACCTGATTGAGGTCTACAAAATCATGAGAGGTATAGAGAGGGTGGATAGCAAGAAGCTTTATCCCCCCCAGAGTGGGGGACTCAAATTACTACGGGTCACAATTTCAAGGTGAGAGGGGAAAAGTTTAAGGGAGATATGCGTGGAAAGTTCTTTACGCAGAGGGTGGTGAGTGCCTGGAACACGTTGCCAGCGGAGGTGGTAGAGGCGGGCACGATAGCTTCATTTAAGATATATCTAGACAGATACATGAATGGGCAGGGAGCAGAGGGATACAGATCCTTGGAAAATAGGCGACAGGTTTAGATAGAGGATCTGGATCGGCGCAGGCTTGGAGGGCCGAAGGGCCTGTTCCTGAGCTGTAATTTTCTTTGTTCTTTGAGAGAGAGAGGACGAGAGAGGAGAGACACACACACAGACAGACTAGGGTCCAGACACGAAACGTCAGCTCTCCTGCTCCTCTGATGCTGCTTGGCCTGCTGTTTATCCAGCTCATCATCTTGTTATCTCAGGTTCTTCAGCATCAGCAGTTCCTACCATCACAGGCAGACAGACAGACAGACAGACACAGACACAGACACAGTGTTCATTTGATGGGTTTTTTTCTTAAGGGGGGAGGTTTTGCCAAGTTGGATAGAGTACATGTAGATTGGGAGGCAGGAAGTTAGAATTTGGTGTTTGTAAAACGCTGGGGGGAGAAAGAATTGCATGGTCCCTTTAAAAGTTCATGTGCTTTTTCTGTGCTCAGAGATTTAAAATGGATGGCTGTGAGCAGTAGCTTGAAGGTTTGCAAGTACACAGACAGCACCCGAATTGAAACATTGTACTGAAAGGCCATACAGTTAGCAGGCCAAGCAGCAGTTGTGTACAAAGACAAGAAGCTTTTGAGTTTAGCTAATGAATTTGAACCAGGCACTTAGATACTAAAAACATATTAAAATTTAAATCTGATGGTTTTGACAACATAGGACCAATCTTATTGTAAGAAATATTGATGTGTAATCAGGGGTGTAAAAAGAAGGGGACAGTTGGACATAGCCCCAGAACTAGCTGCTATCCACCAAACCTAACAGCCCTCAGCTTTTAAGAGGGTATCTATCGCTGCCTCTCACAGCCTTCTTTATGTCTTAGAGAAAGCACCATCTAAATACCAAATGGTACCAATGGCGCAACTAGTTAATATTCCTGACAGAGAGAAAAAAATTAATCAACAGCGAAGTTATTCATGACAGAAGAAATCGACAGAGAAGGCACAAAACTTTCTGGAAGACACGTAATCTGGCTGTAATTTCAAGTGACTAAATTCTATTTTTCTTATATAGAGGGTACTTATATTTATTGGAACAGCATACTATTAGAATCTTGCTTTATTCCGTAATAGTTAGGAGTTAGAAGGGATTTATTAGGTTTGTTAACAGGTTAGTTAATTTGTTCACTGTTCGAGTTTGATTAGAAATCAGCAAGTAACAATTTAAGTGAGTGTCAAGAGATTTACTTTACTTAACCACTAGAAGTTGCTGAAGACACGTTACACCATTTTTCACACTCCTTTCACAAATTATAGGGCAAGATGCTTTTTCTTTAGGTGTTCCAATGTTAGCTCTCGAGGTGGCAGGGAGAAGGGAGGGGGGTCAATCTCCACATTATAAGATACTTCAACCCCCTTAAAATAATGGCTAAAATTCCATTAGCATTCCTCATTACCTGCTGCACATGTGCTGGCTTTCTGTGTTTCATGCAGTAAGAAGCCCCAAGTACCTTTATGTTGCAGCTTTCTGCAGTTTTTCTCTTTTTAAATAACACTGTTCTTTTGTTCTCCCTTCTAAAATGAACTTCACATTTTCTCACATTATACTCCATTTGCCTATTTACTTAACCTATAATTATCTCTTTGTAAACTGTTTGCATCCCTCTTGCAATCCGCCAACATATGTGCACACCAGATACCCCTTTTTACCATATTTTTCCATTTATAGTACGCATGCCAGAGGAAAGATTACACTGCTGGATTCATTTCATTCATTTTAGAACTTATCACTAGCAAACATCATAAAACTATTAATACTTATTTTAAAAAAATTCCTCTCAATGGTTATCTATTTTGAATAATTTTATCACCAATACATATCATGTAGGTCCAATAAGAGACAATGTTCACATAACCTCAAGGCTTGTTCCTGTTATATACAAAAATCTAGAAGTGGCATTGAAAACTATGTTTTAAAATTGTTTTTGATCAGTTCGTTAACCTTCAAATCACTGGAACATTCAAACTAAATTTTGGACACTCCAATTGTATTTAGTGCTGTTGCATAAGCAAACTTAACTCACATTCATGAACACCTGCCTAAAGATCAAATGAAAGCGTTGGTAAAATTCCCTCCAGACATTAAGTGCATCACTTTTCTAACAAGGTGAAATTACAACAGCAAACGAGCTAAGAAAAAAAAAATCACAAACCTGAAAAAAGTTAGTGAAATCTTGTGGTCAATAAGAAAGTCAAGATGCCACAATCTAACTAGCCCAAAATTCCTCTCCCCGACTCTTGTTGACCTCATGTTTTCTGTTTCCCTCTCCCAAACTTTTCCTGTTCCTCCATTCACTCTCCCACAGCAAGGACTCAGAACAGGTAAATGGGAAACATTCAGATTTAAACAGAAGTCATGGTGGCAGTTCATTTTTTAAAAGCAATCAATATATGCAGTAACTGCACTGAAATAAAAATGTTCTAATAAAACACTCTAAATAGGGGATAGCTGTATTAAATCATGTGCATGTTATCTGCGTTGATACAGCTTCAACATCAGCATGTTAGCCAAATAACTTACTGTCTGATTTAACACGGCAACACAAACTCAGCTTTGCACATTTCAGTAATTGAATATAAAACGGCACAAACTGCACATTTTTCAACTTTTAAGCCTTTAGAGTAATGCAATTTACTGTTTTCTATTGTATTAGAATTTACTGTTGTGAAAATTATGTTTTACAAAAATCATCTATTCAGTCTTCATTTGATTTAAAAATTTTGTTTCATCTTTTATTGCTCGAAGGTGAAGACTCTTACTATGGTGAAGTACCACAGATTCCACCCATCATCCATTACCCAATGTCGATCTGTGACCCTGGTCAATAAACTACTTTTCACCCAACATGAACACACCCTGGAACAGGAATGCTGGTAGATTGTTCTGTTACATTTTTCAACCCTCAAGGCACTAATCCACTAATTACTGACATCGGTTACAGCTCAACTGGTAACATGTTAAAGGCTGAGATTCTACTGAATTTTTGAACAAGAGTGAATCAAAAATTTATTTCTATTATATAGAACTTTAAATACCGGCTATTTTAAGATTAATTAGCTATCTTAAATGGCCAATCTATTTTAAACATTTGTAGAAAGATCCCTTGACATAAATCCCAATTCTAAGTCTGTAACTAAAGTTGTGCACATGGAGGATAAAAATTGTAAAGCACAATTGTATTTACATTAGAACAAAATAAAACAAAGCAGGAACCATTTAACAGGCTACTCAAAAATCTGAGGTGAAGGAGAATCAAATATGCAATGGCATGATTATCTATTCTTTTCTTAGAATGTTGCTCATATTTGTTTCCCTCATACCTGTTACATTAAATTTTAAGCATTGAGATAAACAGTATCCACATTCCCTCAAGGTCAATCAAGAACCAAATGGAGGTCATACACTCCTTAGACATCAAACATTGACATGACATTAATTCAGCTTTCCAACACCACCATGATATGCAACACTTATATTCTCTCAATTGAGTTACTCAAACAACAATATAATCTGTTTTGCTTGGCTTTGAGTTATTTTCAATACAAATGTCAAACTAAAAAGAAGTATACTTGTGTCAAAAACTCAGCTGATCTGTTGAAATGTAATAGGTTTGCGTTATAAAGAAAGGCAGATTAGGATGGGAATTTTTTCACTGGAGCATAGGAGGTTGAGAGGCGACCTGATAAAGTTAATAGCAGTTGTCTTTTCCGTAGGATGGGGAAGACTAGAGAACACATTTTTAAATGTGAGAGGAGTGAGATTTAAAAAAGACGCAAGAGGCAAATCTTTTACAAAGAGGGTGGTTCGCGCATGGAATGAACTTCTTGAGGAAGTGGTGGATGTGGGTACAATTACAACATTTAAAAGACATTTAGATAGACACATAAATAGGAAAGGTTTGGAGGGATATGGGCCAAGAGCAGGCAGGTGGGACTAGGTTAGTTTAGGATTATGTTCGGCATGGATTGGTTGAACCGAAGAGTCTGCTTCCATGCTGTATGACTCTATGACTCCATGAATAGATAAGACAATACTAGCCATTGTTACTGAATTTTATTTTAAGAATTACTCTGAAATTCTCTTTGTTTACTAACTAATTTCAAAGATTTATGGACAATTTGTAGATAAAACTAAAATGCACACTAAAATTGCCCACACCACATTAGAAATTAAATGTGCATAATACACTGGCTCACAACTCTCTATAAAGTGTTCTGATACTTTCGAAGAAAAAAAGACAGGAAGCAAAAATGTTTTTATTTAAAAACGCTATTTTTTAAACCTGTAAAATGGAAATGGTTATACAAAAAAAAACAAAAAGGTGAGTATGATCAATGTGAAAGCATTTTAAAACAGTGAACCAAAATTTCTAACTCTTGCTGTGAATTCTAATTTTGAAAACTAATAAAGTTGATTAAATAACTCTCCATTCTGCAGGCAACTACTGGGCCAAAATCTGTACCGATACAACTATAGCTGAGAGTCAGTCATAAAAGCCATGCACAAAAACAGCAATGTTTCAGCTACAAAATCAACCAAGCATGACACTAAATAGCCACTGAGATCGTATGGCATTGCCTTCAGATATTTTGATTATATCTAAATAAAACAAAATTTCCTGTTGCAGTAGCTATTATTCAAAAGTCAGAAAAGATCTTCATAACTATAATGGTCTATCTGGAACACACCTGCAACAACAATATTTGAAAGAAGAGAATGATGCCCCAACTCTTAATAAGAAAATAGAAAGTAACTGTTTCAATCTAATTTCTGCAATGTAGATCACTCCTTATCAGCGTACGAATCAATGCCACTGCAACCCTACTAGGCAGACATTGTTGATTTACTGACAGAGAAGCATTTAATTTCTATTTATTTAGTAAACACTTACAAAACTTAAAAGTTCTGAATGCTGAGATAATGTTGAGTGCAAATGTATAATTGAAAAACATATTGTCCATTGACAGTTAACATTAAACATTGTTTATTACTCTTGTTCTAATTATAACAATGCATGGTCAACATCAATTTAGATATATTTTTAAAATCTTAAAATGTGACATAAATACCCTTACTGTGATTATTGTTTACACCCCATTCCACTGTTCTTTCCTCCATGCTAGGTTTTGTTTACACCCACCTTCCTGACCATTAGTTCTGATTAGCTTACTCCAATCCTGTTCCATGATTTGCCATTAAAACATAAGAAACACCCCAACTACTAGTCTTTCAACCTTTCCGCTCCATTCAACTGAATAGCAGCCCTCCATTTGTGCAATTCTTGCAATTACATGCACAGTAGTGACTGGGAATACTGTATAAAAGAAACACAATGCACATTTCACACCTAATGCAGACATTTAGGCCTTTTGAACTTCTCTTTTTTACAAAACACAACTGTCTCTTACTCATTCTACCTCAGAAAGACTACAGATTATGGTAAAGAGATTGTAGGAACTGCAGATGCTGGAGAATCTGAGATAACAAGATGGACAGCTGGATGAACACAGCAGGCCAAGCGGAGGCTTGGGGACCACTTTGCGGAACACCTACGCACGGTTCGCACTAAACAAGTGCACCTCCCAGTCGCGAACCATTTCAACTCCCCTTCCCATTCCTCAGACGACATGTCCATCCTGGGCCTCCTGCAGTGCCACAACGATGCCACCCGAAGGTTGCAGGAACAGCACCTCATATTCTGCTTGGAAACCCTGCAGCCTAATGGTATCAACGTGGACTTCACAGGCTTCAAAATCTCCTGTCCCCCGACCGCATCCCAAAACCAGCCCAGCTTGTCCCCACCTCCCTAATCTGTCCTTCCTCCCACCTCTCCCCTCTTCCCACCTCAAGCCCCACCTCCATCTCCTACCTGCCAGCCTCATCCCACCCCCCTTGACCTGTCCATCCTCCCTGGACTGACCTATCCCCTCCCTAACTCCCCACCTACACTCACTTTTACTGGCTCCATTCCCACCTCTTTGACCTGTCCGTCTCCTCTCCACCTATCTTCTCCTCTATCCATCTTCTATCTGCCTCCCCTTCTCTCCCTATTTATTTCAGAACCCCCTTCCCCTCCTCCATTTCTGATGAAGGGTCTAGGCCCGAAACGTCAGCTTTCCTACTCCTCTGATGCTGGTTGGCCTGCTGTGTTCATCCAGCTCTACACCTTGTTATCTCAGATCATGGTAAATTACAGTTTCCTCATGTTCTCTCACCTCAGTAGCAGTTTACTTGACCACTGGAATCAAAACAGCTCAGATCCATCAAAAATCAGTATTAGCAGTTCCCACATAGCAATGAGGACAGGAACTTAAACTGAATTTCACTGAGAAGGAATATTGTCCACTATTAAGTCAATAAATAAAAGATATGTATTTAAGCTAAATTACTCAAGAGCCAGGAGGGAGAATGTGGGATTTCTTTTTAAAAAATTACGTGATCTGGGTTACATGGCCTGAAAGAACAATGAAAGTAAATTCAATTTTTTTTTTCAAATCAGAAATGGATATGGATGTCAAAAAGGGAAAAGAAACACAAGGTTGTGGAGAAGAGTCAAATGGCTCTTAGCAAGATGATCCATATTTCTCCATTATAAGGTTCTGTTACATAAAGCAAATATATGACCATTGTTGAATCTATACCAAGTATTTCAGAAAGTGTGATTTGTGTGTTTAATAACCAAAGGATTTGTTTCTGATGTAACCTGAAGAATAAGTATTCCAGATACATGAGGGAAAAACATCCTTTCCAAAAATAAACTACAATGAGTATTTTATGTACATTTGAGAATGCAGACAGGATTTTTTCCAGTTTAACATCTCATCCAAAACATGGTACCTTCAACAGTCGGCCCTCGCTAGTTCAGCACTGCAATTAACATTCAGACTTCTTCACAGTTCTCCCCAGACCTGCTGAATTCTCCAACACTCTGCATTTGTTTCAGATTTCCAACATCCACAGCATTTTGCCTTCACTGGAACATCAGCTTCAGCTTTTGTAATGTGACTTTAACTCATAATATTGCACCTTGGAGGTGACAGTGTTGCCAAGGGAGTCATAATTTCTCATGAACTTCTATAATGAGTTCAGTTATCAGCTGTTACTATTTTCTAAAACTGAAAATACTAATAAATTATTGTAAACTACAGAACAGGACACAAATTCTCAAAAATTTTGCTGTCTGTTTTTCCTTGCAATCAAATAGCAGATACTTTACACTCACCAGGGTCTTAAAAGGAAACCCTTCATCCTTTTCATCTCACTTCACAGGTCTACATCTCTCTCACCACAATTAATTACATACCACCATTTCTCCCAGCAGCAACTGATCATTGAGGGAAAGAGAATACATGTACACAACAACTTGTATTTCCAATGTACATTTAACACAGTAGAAATTTCCTAATTTTCCAAATCAAATATCAAAATCTGAAAGAGCCATAGAAGATAGGAAGACCACTGACCAAAAAGTATAGTCAAAATTAGGCTTTAAAAGAAGAACCTTACAGAGGAAGAGTGTGCAGAGAAGAACGTGGTAACAATGCGTCACCTGTGGCTCAATCTTACCCTGTTTCATAAGGTCATAAATTCAAGACACCCTTCAGGGACACGCACAAATATTCCAGAACCTGTTATTAAACTCCCAGATGAGCCCCTTAACCACGGTTCATCTATTTGCTGAGGTAGCGGGAATACTATGATAGTACTTGAAGATGTGCAGGGGTCCTCGCCTGATGTCCATTTTAAAACTTCAACCAAGATCAACACAAATGTCTTTTATCAAACGTGGGACTTCGTAATGCAGAAATTAGCTGCTGCATTTCACTGCATTACAGCAGTGATGCTAACTCTAAAAACATACCGGCTGCAAAACGCTTTGGAACCTTCTTGGTTGAGAAAAGTAATATATAAACGCAATGCTTTTCCGGACAAGGATAATAACCAGCAGTCTAAGGTGACTCTCGACAACACGCAAACAGGTCACTTGTGAATACGTGAATCGCCAATCTTAGTGACCCATTAAAAAGAAAACGAGGCGCCACAAGCAATCTCAAATTGTGATCCGTCTTTTTTGATCGCAGGCGAATGATCTGCCCAATTGTGACTGCTACAGATAGCAGAAAATTGCTGAAGCATTTCAAAGACAACATTCCACACCACCAGCGACCACCCCGCCCCCACCCCCGTCTCCTTTGTTATATGAACTTGCCGTCATAATTTGTTCTTTCAGCTCTCGGGACATTTAGATTAGACGTTCTACACATTAAGCACAAAAAATACAATGGGATAACTGCAGGTCTGGAAGCTGCTCTGCTGGAGGTACAGAGATAACACACATGTCCACCTGCTGTCAACCCGTGGGGCTCGTACCCCGATCACATCCGTGCCAAACCTCCGTCCCACCGCCATCACCATCGTCCGTCTTACCTGTTCGGACTCCCTTCTTGTTTCGATCCTCCGGGAGGCACGGCCTAAACGGAGGGTAGCCAGGCTTTGAAAACAGGAAGCTTCTCGAGCCGATAGCCGTTATCTTCACTCACACCAACCCCTCTCGCTCTGACGCAATGAAGCTGCTCGGTCCTACTACAGCGTTTCTTTGATCCTGCCCGACCCCCTTACCTCACAGCCGTTTACTCTGGCCCGATCCTCACCGCCATCAGCTGCCGCACCTGAGACCAACTGTCACCGAGTCAGACGCAGTCCCCTACGCCTTTTACTACGCGCGCCTCACACGAACATCGAGGCGCCGCGCCAGGCCCCGCCTCCTCTCGGAGTTTGTGCCACAGCCATTAGTCATGGCACACCAGCAAGCCCCGTCTACTCACCAATAGCCTCCTCCTCTATTGGGCTCTACCAGCTTCAGTTATGTGATCTCACACAGGGATGGGCGGGCTGAGGCGCGTCAAGTTTGGTTGCCTCCGGTTTACGGCTCGGGTGCGGGACACTTGGGAACCGTCAGCCAATCGGCGGCAGTGGCAATGCAGCGCCACCAGTTTCGTTTCTGTGTCGTTCATAAAATGTTAAAACAGGCTCCTAGTTATTTATTGCCCTCACGATATTTTTTCGTTGCGTAAGTACATGAAAGGATTGGCACAAAATTTTATGCTTTCTCCCACTCGAAGACTCTGGAGTTGCTATGTAACGAGCCCAGAAAGTATTTGTATCCATCATCGTGGATGAATGAACAAACTCCCCACCCCCGGCGAAGTCTACACCAAACCTGAAATACCCTGTTCTCTCCAACAGCACACTGTTAGCGCAGAAAAAGACTGGCACGTTTCCAAGTTTCCATTTTCCTAACAAAAACAAGGGAAAGACATAAAATCTGGTCACATTCACAAGGATCTTAGTCCTTCCGTTTGTGCCGGCTATGGCTGAGCTGTCATAATCACACTTCAGAATAAAGAGGTAGGGAATCCAAATTCAGTCCACAGATTGAAGCACGTACATCTGGGTTAAGACTTCAGTTCATTGTTCAGCCGGTGCTCCTACCCATGTTGCTGTCTTTTGGATCAGGTATTAAAATGCACTCTCAGGTAAAAGACCCAACAGCATTGCTGCAAAGGAAGCAGGGGTAATATCCCCGTCATCGTGGCCAACATCCATCTCCCAATTAACACTATTGAGAAGATTATCCAGTCATCATTCTCTCCATTTTTTTTCCTTTCTCTGTGGAATGTTTCTACTTTGTGTATTCTAAAATATGAGATCATTATGAGATTTATAATTATTCTAGCATATTGTACATTATCAGCAGTAGGTGTTAGAGAATATTGTTAAAGATTTTTGATTAAGGATAACGTTATGGCTGTACTTAGGGAGGGTATTCTTGGGAGTACACCTAGGGGAGCTACTTGGGTGGAACTCAGAAATAAGAAAGGGATGATCACCTTATTGGAATTTTACTATACACTCTCCAATGGTCAGTGTGAAATTGAGAAGCAAATTTGTAAGAAGAAATCAGTTATCTGTAAGAATATTACAGTGGATATCGTAGGGGATTTTAAATTTCCAAACATAGATTGGGACTGCCATAGTGATAAGGGCGTGGATGGAGAGGAATTTGTTAAGTGTATACAAGAAAATTTTCTGATTCAGTATGTGGATGTACATACTAGAGATGGTGCAAAACTTGACCTACTCTTGGGAAATAAGACAGGGCAGATGACTTTTGGGCCAGCGATCATAATTCTATTAGTTTCAAAATAGTGAAGGAAAAGGATACACCAGATTCAAAAGTTCAAGCTCTAAATTGGAAGAAGACCAATTTTTCCAGTATCAGACAAGAACTTTCAAAAGTTGCTTGGGAGCAGATATTCACAGGTAAAGGATGGCTGGTAAGTGGGAAGCCTTCAAGGATGAGATAACGAGAGTCCAGAGACAGTATGTTCATGTTAGGGTGACCAGCATGGCTGGTAGGTGTAGGGAATGCTGGATGCCCGGAGAAATTGAGGTTTTGGTTAACAAAAAGAAGGAAGCATATGTCAGGTATAGATAGCAGGGATCGAGTGAATCCCTAGAAGTGTATGAAAGCAGTAGAAGTATACTTAAGATGGAAATCAGGAGGACAAACAGGGGACATAAGATAGCTTTGGAAAATAGGGTTAAGAAGAATCAAAAGAATCCATTAAGGACAAAAGTGTAACTGGGAAGAAAATAGGCCCTCTTGAAGATCAGCAAGGTCCCCTATATGTGAAACTGCAGGAGATAAGGGAGATACTTAATGAGTATTTTGCATCAGTGTTTACCGTGGAGAAGGATGTGGAAGATAGAGAACTTGGAGAAATAAATAGCAGCATCTTGAAACTGTCTATATTACACAGGAGGAGGTGCTAGAAGTCTTAAAGTGCATAAAGGTGGATTATTCTCTGGGACCTGATCAGATATATCCTAGAACTTTGTGGCAAGCTAACAACGTGACTGCTGGGGCCTTGTTGAGATATTTGTATCATCAATAGCCATAGGCGAGATGCCAGAAGGCTAAAGGTTGACTGAAGTGATGCCATTATTTAAGAAAGGTGGTAAGGAAAAACCAGGGAACTATAGACTGGTGAATCTGACATCAGTAGTGGGCAAGCTGTTGGACGGGATCCTGAGGAACAGGATTTATATATATTTGGAAAGCAAAGGACTGATTAGGGATAGTCAACATAGCTTTGTATATGGAAAATCATGTCTCACAAACTTAACTGACTTTTGTGAAGAAGTATTGAAGAGGATTGATGAAGGCAGAGCAGTGGACGTGATCCATATGAACTTCAGTAAGGCGTTCGACAAGGTTCTGCATGGTAGACTGGTTAGCAAGGTTAAAGCACATGGAATACATCAGAGAACTATCCATTTGAACACAGAACTGGCTCGAAAGTAGGAAACAGAGGGTGGTGGTGGAGGGTTGCTTTTCAGACTGGAGGTCTGTGACCAACAGTGTGCAACACGGATCGGGGGTGGGTCCACTGCTTTTTGTCATTTATATAAATGATTTGGATGTGAACGTTGGAGGTATGGTTAGTAATTCTGTAGATGACACCAAAATTAGTGTAGTGGTCAGCCAAGAAGATTAGCTCAGAGTACAATGGGACCTTGATCAAATGGGCCAGTGGGCTGAGGAGTGGCAGGTGGAGTTTAATTTAGATAAATGTGAGGTGCTGCATTTTGGAAAGTCAAATCAGAGCAGGACTTACGTGCTTTAATGAACAAAGAGACCTTGTAGTGCAAGTTCATAGTTCCTTGAAAGAAGAGATTCAGGTAGACAGGATAGTGAAGAAGGTGTTTGGTATGCTTGCCTTTTTTGGTCAGGGCATTGAGTATAGGAGTTGGGAGGTCATGTTGGGAGGACATTGGTCAGGCCACTTTTGGAATACTGTGCGCAATTCACATCTCCCTGCTATAGGAAGGATGTTGTGAAACTTGAAGGGGTTCTGAAAAGATTTACAAGGATGTTGGCAGGGTTGGAGGTTTTGAGCAATTGGGAGAGGCTGAATAGGCTGGGGCTATCTTTGGTAGAGTGTTGGAGACAGAGGGGTGACCTTATAGAGGTTTATAAAATCATGAGCAGCATAGATAGAATGAATAGCCAAAATCTTTTCACCAGGGAATGGAGTCCAAAATAGGTTTAAGGTGAGAGGGGAAAGATTTAAAGGGGACATAAGAGACAACTTTTTCACACAGAGGGTGGTGCATGTATGGAATGAGCTGCCAGAGGAATTGGTGGAGGCTGGTACAATTACAACATTTAAAAGGCATCCGAATGGGTATATGAATAGGAAGAGTTGAGAGGGGTATGGGCCAAATGCTGTCAAATGGGACAAAATTAATTTAGGGTATCTGGTCAGCATGGATGAGCTGGACCAAAGGGTCTGTTTCCATGCTGTACAGCCCTATGACGCTAAGGACACTTATAAAAGCTTAGAGTTGTCAGGCAGAATCAACATTGTTTTGTGAAAGGGAAATGTTATTTAACCATTCTATTGTAATTCTTTGAAGAAGTAACATGCACTGTTAATAAAAGGAAAACAGTGGATCTACTGTATTTAGATTTCCAGAAGGCATTTGATGTAGTGTCACAATAAATTTATTGTGAAAAATTAAATTACTAGTATTGCTGCATTCTTATAACTCCAAAACGTGCTGCTTTAAGAAACTATCCTGTAAACATTCTATGAACTTGTCACATCGGCTTCATTTGCACATCTGAGTTTTCCAGTCCATGTATGAATTTAAATCCGTGATTAACACCATATCATTCTGACAAGTTCACATTATTTCTTCATTTGTACTCCATGCCACTACAGTCAGTTCTGCTATAATGCTTATTCCGGTAATGTAAATTGGCTATAACATGAATAGGGAATGTTGTTTCTAAAACATGAACTTTTGTTGGCTATAACACAATTCTCGGAAGCTTCTCCCAGATTTTTTTCAAGATTTTAAAGGTTTTGATCCGCCAGAGGAGCTTCCAAGAATCAAAGAACATCGTGTTGATCTTGCAAAGCAAATTGGATTTGAAGGAGAGTGAGGAGGTTGAAGAGCTGCTTGAATCCCACTGTGAAGACCTCTCTATAGCTGACCTACAATAATTTGTCACTGAGGGGGAAGTGGAAGCTGGAGATGAAGAAGACGAAGTCCAGAATGCAGCACCATGAGAGCTTTCTACTTCTGTTTTGTCTTCTATCCTAAGGAAAATTGAGAAGCGCTTGCAGCTCTTAGAAGATAATGATTACAATGCAGAATGCAGCAGGGTAGCAGTTTGTGGAATAAGATCTTGTTTGACAGTCTATGAACAGTTTCACAGGGGGAGGCAATGGCCTAGTAGTATTATTGTTGGATTGTTAATCTAGAGACTCAGAAAATGCTCTCTGGACCCAGGTTCAAATGCCACCACGACAGATGATGGAATTTGCATTCAATAAATATCAGGAATTAAGAATCTAATGATGACCATTAATCCATTGTTGATCATCAGGAAATGCTCTTTGGGGAAGGAAACTGCCATCCTTACCTGGTCTGGCCTACATGTAACTCCAGACCCACAGCAATGTGACTGACTCTTAACTGCCCTTTGGGCAACTGGGTTGGGCAATAAGTGCTACCTGGCCAGCAACACACTCATCCTGTGAATGAATAAATAGAAAAAAAAGAAAAAGGGCAAAGCAGCAAAAACTGGATGCTTTTTTAAAGCCAACTCCCTAAAAAACATTGTCAGAAGACAATGAACCACAGTCATCCACTTCTGGATCAACTATTTTTTGCCCTAACCCTGCAACTACAAGTGCACTGAAAGTGATGATGATTAAAATGACAACCCTCAGCCCTTGTATTAACAACAGAG
This sequence comes from Ginglymostoma cirratum, assembly GCA_024137785.1. Classification (NCBI taxonomy): domain Eukaryota; kingdom Metazoa; phylum Chordata; class Chondrichthyes; order Orectolobiformes; family Ginglymostomatidae; genus Ginglymostoma; species Ginglymostoma cirratum. The sequence continues at coordinate 22,681,385 of JAHRHZ010000035.1, forward strand.
CAACCTCAAAACATCCTCCCCCATCAAGTCATCTCAACATTTTTTCAAGGTAAGGTGTTAAATTTACTTTCATTTCATTATTAGATATGAATTAAACAGTTATTCAAATGGTGCTATCCTTTGTGTTAGGCTTTTGAGTGATTCTTGAGCAATTTTGAGTGATATTTTTTGGTGGTTTGCCCCTAACCCCACTTGTCCCATAGGCCCTGTTATTTCTATGGCAATGTTATAGTTATACGGTATGATAGTTACAGCAGAACCAACTGTATGTGGCCACTATTAAGAGAGTTTGTACACCACTCCTACTATGAATCCTTGCCTTTAACATTTCTCATCTCTAACCTAACCACTCCGACATCCTCGGTTTCCTGAACTTCAGTCAACCCCATAGTGTTCATACCATCACAATTACAGTCACTCCTTAACTGTCACGCACCTTTCAATATTTAGGTCCCAATCTATGTCATCGTACGGTCATAATTCATCTGTTTTGATTTGAATGCTACATTCACTCAGGCACAGAGTCTTCAGTTTTATCCTTTTTATCCTTATTACTTTTGGAACTTCTAGCCTTATGTGTTGATTTGTTCACAGATTTGTACTCTGTATCCCTTCCTATGGCATTCTGTTTATTATTCCCCATGTTAATACCTTGCCTGCATTCTTTGATTATGTCTTCCCAAACACGATACCTTGCCTCTGCTATTTTGTTTAAAATCTTCTCGACGTCCCTCATTATGTAGGAAACACAGCAGCCAATTACACATAGTAAGTTCTCCAATGTGATCAAAGCCAGATAATCAGGCTTAATTCTGTTAACTGAGACACAAGAGTGCTGCTGGACCCATGAAATGATATTATCATCAGCAACGCAAGATCACACAGTATAGCACAGATGTTAAGATCCCAGCTGTTGTTAAGATCCCAGCTGTTGTTATTACCGTACAAGTCAGTTCCTGGAGTTTAGCTTTATAGAACATAATTTATTTTGTTTTTATTTCACAAGGTGGTCTTTCACTGAAACATAAGTGTGTAATTCTGTAAATTTAATTTTCACAATAAAAATTTAATGTGAAAGAAATGAAAATAAGAGTAAACCAAATTCTTTACATATAAAACAATTTGAAAGATATTGAAAAATGCAATCCCATCTATCCCAACACCATCACTTTACAGTATCCTAACATCAGTGAAAGTTTGTTTTCCTCTCACACCTGCTGGTTTAATTTAAAAGTTTGTTTTCATCCCCAGTTGAGAGTTTGATAGCCCTTTATCTTGATTAGTCACACAAGAGCTTAAACTCTCTTACTTCAAATAATCCACTTAGGTTCTAACCAAACACTTCTGGTTTGGAACTTAAAACTCAATTCCATACACTGAGATAGCCTATGTATTAATTTCCCTGAATTATCTCCTTTCTCCAGGAGAAACAGTGTCATACATATAATTTCAACTAGGATTTCTGGAAAATAAAAAAAGCTTTCCAAGCTATGGTTTTTCCCACGAAGAAAAAGAAACCCTGATTTTTCTAAATACAAGACAAGCTAATTCTCACTAATGCTCCTCAATGCTCAAATTAAAACAAAAAAAAACCGTGGATACTGGGAATCTGAAAGAAAAACAGCAAGTGCTGGAGAAACTCAGCAGGTTGTTTCATGTCCAGTGACCTTTTGTCAGAACTGAAAATAGCTGGGAAAGAATGGTATAACTGTTGGGGGCAAGAACAAATGGAGTACATAGAAATGGTGTTCAGAGGGAGAAGGAGAGAGACAGAGAGAAAGGGAAAAGGGATAGGCAAACAAAAAGGTTGCTAACGATAAGTCAAGGAAGATAAAAGTACTGGGTAGGGTACTAATGAGAAATGTAAATGATTGAAAATAGGTTTTTCTATGGGTTGCTCCCAACACAGCCAACAATTCTGAAATATAGAATATCTGATGATTATCACATTCCACTTTGTGAGAGCTGCAGTTTTCTCTAGATTATAAGTGCCCTCTCTTCAAAAGTACTTCATTGGTTACAAACTGCTTCTAGATGTCCTGAGGTAGTAAAAAAAAATTTTACATGCAATTCCTTTCATTTCTTTAAGTGTCAATCTGCATATACATTTTTGTAAAAGGGAACGATTTTGAACATTACTCCATAAAAGACAGCTCACATAGTAAATGATAGAAATAAAGTAAAATTAAAATGGATTATAGCAAATCAAAAAGACACCAATTAATCTGTATAGATTTTAGACAGTTAATAACTAGTTGAGGATGGGGATGGATTTACTGAATGTCTTTTCTTTGCTGCATATTCTTATTTCCTTGTTCTTCCCTAATATGGCTTGTAATAAATTTTAAGGAGAAAACTCGAAACTAAAAAACGTATTTATTGAAAACAAACCTTTTGTGGTAATTTTCATTTGAATTCAATGAATAATGATTAGGGAAGTAAAATGATATATCAATTAAAACTAGCAAAATCATGTATCTATTTACATTGTCTGGCTTTTACAAAAGCAACACCAGAATCACATTTTCAATAGTGCATCATTTATTCTGCGGGTGATTCACATTTCATTTTTGTTATGTCCTCCAGGAGACAATTTACCAATGATTCACTGCAGTTGAGAAACACATTACTCATCCTCATCAAACAAAATATAACACTTTGCATGGTTGATTACAATTGATGCCCATAAAATTGCCATAGGGCTACGCTCTCATTCGCGAGAAATGAGTTGTGGTGGTTAAACCTGAGGGTCACCATGCCTCAGGCAAAAAGAGAGGTTAAGAAAAAGAGTTGAACTGAACCCACACTGTTGGCATCTCACTGCAAACCACCCATCCAGCTCAACTGAGCTAACAAACCCCCTACTATTATAACAAATAACAGTGCACAACAATAGCTCATGGTGGAAAAATACAACTTTTTCAACATACTTGGAGGTGAAGAATAACTACATTTAGAATGAAGAGGTATTGTGCATTTAGTGCATGAATAATTAGAAAGCAACAAACTAATTGAACTAAACATGGGAGGTGAGAAAACAGTGCAAGGCTACAAAGGCAGAAGAGAGGGTGTGGGAAGGACAGATCGGGGAGTAGAAGGAAGTAATGCGAGGGGAAATGAAACATGGAGAGATAAGAAGAGTTGGAGAAAGCAGTTAAGATGAATTGAATGAGGTGAGGAAGTGGTGAGGGTACAGGAGGAAAAGGGAATGAAAAAGATACAAGAATAGTGAAGATAGAAAGGCTGAGGCAAGAGTAGAAAAGAGTCAAATGGAGACTGAATGGTAAAGTATGCTGAGAAAGGTTGGGGAGAGAACCTGTTCCCCCAAGCAGGTGAGATGGTCATTAAACAAAGGAACTAAATGGAACATATCAAGAGGAATTTGGCTCAACAGAGGTGAGGATTGGAGGATTGTGGCTCCATCATTTGATCAATAGGTAGTGGGGGAGTGGGAGTGAGAGCTACTTGTGTCTTGGGGTGTTTCTGGTTACCTACAAGACCCAGGGTTGTTGGATTTCCTGTTCCATTTCTACCTTGAGTGCCAAGGGGATGATATTGACGAATGTCAGAAAGGGAATTCATATTATTGCCAGATGCAAATTTCTGGATGAGGAGTGAAATTGGAGGAGTAGAGACATTTCGTCTAAATGTTATTAGATAAAAATAGTCCATATAAGACAGTCTAGAGAAACATCTGTAAAGGTAATTGAACCCAAAAACCAAGCTACTTAGAGTTAGGTCATCACCTCTGTTCAGAAGTTAATTTAATCAGAAATTATCAATTTTCCTAAATGTTTTTTGGAACTGATAATGCAATCAGTTTTGCAGACCAAAGGAGAAGGTATATCTGATAATCATCAATGGTAAAACTATCCATAAAATGTAATTTGAAACAAAATTGAATTGATTTAGGCATTGACAGATATGTAAATTCCTGACTAGTGTATCCAGCAAGCACTTTCAAATTGTTTTAGATCTGGGTGCTCAAAATTGATTTTGAAATCTCAGAAAATGGTCTAAATGGTGAGGTCTTACCTCACGATTATCGTGCCATGTTTGTGATCTACTTCCAAGTGGACACAATGAAGAAAGGTTTTCTACGTTAATTGCTGACATGATATTCCATTAAAAACTCAGTTAAAAGATTTGGAAATCGCAACAAAGATTTTGGACTATATTTTTCAAAGAGATCAAGTATATGCCTATTGTATAGAAACCAAAGATAACATATGGTGCAACAAGAAGCTGCTTAGCTATCCAGTCAGAAATAACTGTCATTAACTTTAGCCCGAATGGTACTAACAATTTATATTTATTAACTTTCAGAGTGGATAGGAGAACATGCTGAGCAGCCCACATGGTCTCTGATCTAAAACCATGATAAAAGGGTAAATGCTATTGACGTAGTATGCTATATATTCAAAATATATATGTTGTATTAGTTCCAAGTTAATGTAGGTCTGCTAAAGGCGAGACTATAATTGAAAAGCATTCTTGAATTTTTGAAGTAGCAAAAGTAGCCTATATGGCTAAGTCAGTGTACATATTTGGATGGCCAAAAAGCCTTTCTCGTACCCAATGACTCATGACTAAGGTAAGGCAATACGGAGTTGGGGACAAAATCTGTGAATTGGTCATGATGGCTATAGGTAATATGGAGAAGGGTCAGAGTGAAAATACAGGGTGACTGTAGCAAAACTGTACCAACTTGCAGAATGGGGCTATAGTTGGCAAATAAATTTGTTAAGCTGAAGCTCACATGGAATATAAACACCTGCATGGACCTATTGGACTGGATAACTTGTTTATGTTGTAGATATTCATAGTGGAAATAACTCCTGTTCATAAAATATAAGCTCAGTTTTTTGAGGAAGTCCAAATTGTAACAAGATGCTCACTATTATGTTTAATAAAGTATCAACTATGGCTAAATTTAAAAATGTTTTTATTAGAAGTGAAACATGCTATGCATCACAACAGTTATTAAACTACATATAACTCATTAAAACAAAGTTATAAGTCATTCACTATCAAATTGAGATCACAATGTTATAAATGGTATACACTTTGTGAAGAAAATTGAAAAAGGACTTTTACTTCACGGGCTTGTGGATATTTGCTTATTAGTTTTTGCAGTAAGCAACTTAATTAAGATATCTAGTCTTGATACTAGATTTCTATATTCCATTTTATCTTACAATATTTTTGGAATTAAAATACTGTAAATTCATATCTTGAATGCAATATTCAATGTAGGCTGAGTTGTACTCAAGTTGGATAGAATTATTCACCTTCTGAGAAGGCACAAGACAGTTTCATTTGTTCAAGCTCACGACTAATATAATTTTTCCACAGCATGCAATTATGTTCTGAAGCAGACCAAAAAATAAAAATCACTATTTTTAAAGTCTAAACTAAATTTAATAATTGAGATCAGTTGCACAGTGGTTATCAAAATGCAGTTGATGGAAAGGGACATACAGTTCTATATGCCATATAAAACAAAGGACTATCACAAAAAGTGCTCAGCAAGAGGGAAAAGTGAAATAAATAAAAGTTGAGGAGTGAGAGGAGAAGCTTGAAGGTTTCAGAATGGATTGTCATTTTAGAAGAAAGCAGCATTGGTGGTGAAGAGTCAGCCACCAACATAGGAGCAAAGTAGCAAAGAAGCAAAGAGTTGTCCCTCGTGTCAACAGGAGTTGGTTTTATATCTGCGCAGTATAAGTAGAGGATATTGCTGATAGATTGTGAGGACGCTGCAGAAAAAACATGAAAAAAAGTCATAAAAGTGAATGACAGTATTTGGAATGAATTGTAATTCGAGCTACCATTTGGAAAATCACAGGTGTAGGTAATGAAGGCTTGAATTTAGGTTTCAGCAGAGGAGTAGAAGTTGGATGCGTGGAATAGGGTTTGGATACTCCAAATAAGGACAAGCCAGCATTTTATAAGTGGTTCAGCATGATTACTTCAACTTGCTTATTTATAACAGCTACAATCCCCCAAGACTTAAAATACTACATACTCAACTTGTTGTGTCACCTTCAACAATTTGAACACTACCAAATTCCCTCTGCTCTTGCAATACAATTCTAAATGAACCTTTCAATTTATATAGCCTTAACTTGATCTTCCTACCAAAGTGCATCACTTCATATTTCTCCACATTAAATTTAACATGCGACATGTTGATTTTTTTTCTATTCATGGGATGCAGATGTCACCGGCTGGGCCAGCATTTATTGTTCATTCCTACTTGCCCTTAAGAAGGCGGTGGTGAGCTGTTGCCTTCAATAACTGCAGTCAATGTGCTGTAGGCAGACCTATAGCACCAAAATCTCAAGCCAATGCCTTCCTAAGTCACCCACCTTAGTTGACAACGTTTCCATTTTGTGCCATGTGCAAATTTTAAATTTCCCACACACACTTAGTCGAGGCTATTAACACAGATGGTGGTAAAACAATAGCCCCAATACTGACATATACCTTTCTCTAGCCCACACACAAAAAAAATTCACAAGTACTCCTTTTCCTGTCACAACTAACTTGTTGTCAATACTGAGATTCTAATTCAAATATGGATTTCTAAAACCTCTCAGAAAACACGTTCATCATATCAACTGGATTATCCTTATCAATTTTGCATGTTTATCTTGAACTAGGCACGGTGGCTCAGTGGTTAGCACTGCTGCCTCACAGCACCAGTAACCTGGGTTTGATTCCACCCTTGGGTGACTGTCTGTGTGGAGTTTGCACATTCTCCCAGTGTCTGCGTGGGTTTTCTCCGGTTGCTCCAGTTTCCTCCCACAGTCCAAAGATGTGCAAGATAGGTGGATTAGCTATGCTAAATTGCCTGTAGTGTTCAGGGATGTGTAGATTAGGTGGGTTACGGAGGGATGTGTCTGGATGGGATGCTGGGAGGGTCGGTGTGGACTTATTAGGCCGAAGGGCCTGTTTCCACACTGTAGGGATTCTAGATTATTTTTCTTGAAAATACTATTTGCATAAAACAAATCATGCTGGTTTTCCTTATTTAAGTCAATATTTGTTCTTTTCTGCCTAGTTGAAATAGTACCAAAAATAGTCAAGAGATTAGACCAGGAACACACCACAGTTTATGTTAGCATGAGCACAATAAATATTTGAGAGAGATGCTAAGGGTTAAATGCGCAACTGCATGCTCCTGCATGGTTAAGTAAAGTTGCCATAATCCTGCTGGATAAAGGGCTGTTCTCTCATTTGAGAGGGATGACTGGTGGTGGTTTAACGTGAGCGTCACTGTGCCTCAGGCAAGGAGGGAGGTTAAGAAGGGTCCTTCAATGGCAACCTCAGCCGTTGCAGGAATTGAACCCATGCTGTTGGCATCACTCTTCATCATAAACCACACACCCAGCCAAATTGAACTAACTGCTCCTCCTGAATAGAACACTGTTCACAAAAGCATCATTGCTGCAACACCCAACTCTCAGACAAACTCTTTGCAAGCCAAGTTCCCCAATGGGAGTTCAAAATTGTAGAGATACCTGTCAAATCTAGATTCTTTATACATCTTAAATGTAATGCTTTAATTCTATAAAGAATAAGAAGCGTCATATCTGTAGTAACCTGTGGACTTTACTATCCATTTTTATATTTAAAAAAAAGTCAACTTCTGGCAAACTATCAGTTTTGTAGTCACAAGTTACAAATGTATACAATTAAAATAGTTATGCCAAACAATTTGACCTGATCTTGAACCACCATGCAAATCCAAAACAATGCAAAATTAGTCTTTTTTAGAAAATGTTAACTTGTGGTCAACTCAATGATTTACAAGGTTACATAACTGAACTCCTAGTTACAGTAGAAAATTACAAATAGAACAGTTATCCAAAAAAAAATGTTAAAACTGCTTTGTTTACTAAAACTATCATATCGATATCAAGATTAGATTAACATTGTGCTGAATCTGTCTCTATTATCCATGGTTTTGGAGCAACATATTCAAAAGTAGACTAGAGACAACATACTTGTCTGAAGTCCAGATATAGGAATCAATCTCTTTTAAATTAGCGAGTCTTCTTTGGGAAGATTTATTTCTTTCTCTCTTCTTTTCCTTCCCTGCTCCCCAATCTACCCACCAAGGTTTCTCACTTCTGCTGGGTTATGTACCAAGGCCATAGTTTCCTGGTCATGCAGCTCTTAAAATCGCAATCATTTCTTTTAGGTAAGGTTTGACAGAAACTGTCACATCATGCTTCTGAGAGAGGAATAATAGCTGAGCCTGCTCCAGCTTTATTCCTACAGATTTGCAACTAAATTGTTTCCCAACCAAATCGGTTCAATGACTAACCCATTTTCAACGGTGTTGGTTGAAATAAAAATTTAACGTGATGGGCAGGTGTACAGCCATAGCATCTAAGCCCATCAACAGGAACTTTGTTTAATTTTTCATCTAAACTAAGGTGCCATATCTCAGTCCTGCACTGAAATGTCAGCCTAGACAGTATGCACAAGCTCAGAACTGGAGTTTGACTTGACCATTTTGCAACTTAAAACGAAGAGCACCAGTGAGCAAAGTTTACAAGTGCAACATCTTTAATTTTTCAATATATAAAGCACATTTAAGAATTTTAAAAATCAGAGCAATTCAGCCCTTTGAAACACACAATATTCTTAACTCCATCAAAATAGAAAAAAAACCTCTTATTATCCCCAATACTACTTCAAATGTTTGGCCATGCTTATCAAGTGTCAACTGAATTGGATGGCACATTCTCAAGGTTGAATAACTTGGCAGTACATTCAAAGTCAACACTTAATAATGACCAGATGTTGAAGACCATGGCTAACCTTGAAAAAGGATGCCCACAACTACCTAGCAATCTCTTGTGCAGGTTTCATCTTGCCCAATCTTAATTTGAATCTGGTGCCATGTCATAAAGAACTCCATTGCTTCCTGAAATGGAGGTCATCAAGTAGGGTAAGCAGCCAACCAGCCAACCACAATGAACTGTTTTCAGACAGACAAGGAACTAATTTTTTTTTTTCAATGGAACATCAGAATAAAGATTGTGACAAACTCATGGGATTAAGATAGATGCTGAAATATTTAGATTTTTCAAAAAAAAAATACTTTAAATCTAGAATATAATAAATAGTTAGTTTCAGGGTCAGGGAGATGTTAATGTAGCCCAATGTTAAATAAACTAGAAACCTCATTCAACAATATGCAACATTTCCAAAGATTTTTATGATGAAACATACAGCATCAAAAGGTGGAATTTATTTGTCAATTGATTGGATACTAATATTTTGTAACATATGGGAACTTCAACATTGCATTCTATGGGGAAGCATATAATCTTGACAGCACCATCTGGATATCTGCATTCAATTGCATATGTGTGGACTCCAGAAGCTGTTGGCAATTTCAGAACAGTAATGACATTGAATGCTGAGTTTTGTCATTATTACCATAGCCAGATCCAGGACAATGGCTACAATATCATCCAGTATTTTGCTTTTCAGCAAATATAGAGCAATAATCCAGGCTAAAATCAGCAGTAAATGATTCAGGAAAAAAAGCAAGAACTTCCACAAGACAGGCTCGAATAATAACAGGATGGCTTCCAACTCCAGTCAAACAAGGTTAGTTAACTACCCAACAATTTTAAAAGTTAGTTGGCTTAGAAACTTCAAATGTTTAAATACGAAAAGCAAATATTATATTAAAAAGAGTCTAAATATAAGATGTTCTATTCATTGGAAATTGTTGTAAATAACTTGCAGCGTTAAATGCTTAGACTGTTGATAGCTAAACTACGTACAAGACTTCACGTTTCAACATATACATAACTGATGCAGAACTGTAAGAATGAAATAATTCCCAATTTAAAATTCACTGATTTAAAATCAGAAAGGGCAATAAACATTTGAGTTAATAATAAAGCAGTTTATTTTCAATAGTTTAACCTATGAGGGTTGTTGTCACCATATTACTATATTAAAATACAATGAAATTTGAAAACTGATCAATACAATTATTTTAATGTACAAAGTTTTAATTACTGGAGCACATAAATCAGCTTCTCAATATCTGCTTGCATTAAAAACAAAGAAAAAGGCAGCCCTTTAGACCACTTTATTCAATTTAGCATTTAAAATATTTGATAGAATGGCTGAAATTCTACATCTTGAATCTTGACTACGCAACACAATGCATGTTTACAGTCCATTGTGCACACTATATTTTAAGATTGTTTTTAAACCAAGAACAAAATATATTTTAAAGAAAATAGGGCGTTGTTGTTCTTGGTGGAATTACACGCTCTGAATCTGGAACTGCACGAAATAGCTTTGGCTCCCTTGAGTTTACATTGTTGAAGACCATGATTGATGCAATATTTCCACAACGGTAACAGTAGTTAGGAGCAGACCACACAGTCACCAACTTTTCATCAAACATGAATTTATATCCTTCATGAACTAACTGATGTGCTCGGCAGATTAGTTTCAGGTTGTTGATGTGAACAAACTGTAAAAGAAAAACATTTTTTAAAATTATTTTTAATGTAGAAACGGATATGTCTGTGACTGAACTTTATTATATTTAGTTAAAATACCAAAGCTGAGGAGACAGCCACTTGGTGAATTAAGGAAAGTTTGACAAATTGTCAACCATGAGGACTGTACAGTCTTGTTACCAGATTCTTGATGCGTATTGTACTCACTCAGTTTTAATACAAAAATCAATAAATACATAAATAAGTAAAGTCAATTTACAAAAAAATTAGTCAACACACAAAGAAATCAAAGTCAAATCTCCAGCTTGTGTAGAGTCAACCTCCCTTAGCTGGGACAGTAATAAAAGAATTTATTTCTGGGTTCCTAATTTTGCAAGGAGAGGAAGGAAAGAAAGAAGCACAGAAAAGAAAAAAAAACCGTCAAGATCATTCTAAGTGGCTCCCTTTATCAAAAGAGATTATGGGTACTTGATCCTTTTGTCATTCAACTCAAAATACTTTTGCAAGATAGCCTTAAACGATCATGTCTCCCAATTTAATTCAAACCCAAGTCACAAAACCGCTTCAGATTTCAGAAAAACATTTTTTGAACTATATCAGATAAGGGAGAATTGGAGGTGTAAATCAACAGAAGACTGCAACGAGTTACAGGAGGACCTGAATAAATCTGCAAAAGAAGACTGATGAAAAGGATTACAGAAATGCATGCATATATACATTCAGCAAAATTTTAACAGGCTCGGTCTCTTTTCTGTTAGAAAACAAATGGCTGAGGAGTGATTTAACAGAGGCCTTTTAAATTATGAAAAGTTTTGACAGAACAGATACAGAAATAACATTTCTACAACTGTGGAAGCGCATAACTAGAGGCCATCAATATAAGAAACATAATTACCAAGATATCCACTTGGATAAACAGACTTCTTCTGAAGTTCCCAAGAGTGCCGAGATGAAACATGCTACCACAGGGAGTAGAATAGACAATAGTACTGATGTACTTGAGAAAGCTCAACAAGAATGATAGAGGTAGGACAAAAGGGTTTCGAGAGCAAATTCAGATTGAAGAGGATCAGGTAGAGCATAAAAAAAGAATATGAGTATGAACTGGTTGGGTTTATTCTGTTGTTTCAAAGCTCTATACAATTTGCAAGGGTAGAAATAGAGAGTAAATTGTGAAAAACAGTACACAACAGTAAGAAGGGAACTATGATTGGACTAGATATTCTAATTTTCAGAAGTAAAGCACAAGTACTTAACACTGACGACTTTTTTTTTTAGAAAACACCTATCGTTCCCAGCATTAAAATACCTTTAAATGCACAGATGTGCTCGACAGAGAGTCTATAATTGTGAGCTCACCTCATTTGTAACCTTTGCTCCAAAGAGCCAGCCTGCTCCACGAGGACTGATGGCCCACGTATCTACATCCTCCGGATCTGACCATACTAGATCACAGAACGCTCCTTTGTGTGGGATCTCCTGGTTACGCTCAATGGTTCGGATTTGATCTAGAGTTTTGATATCGGGAGAAAGTCCGCCATGCACGCACAAGATCTGTTCATCTATCAACTGATATAGAAAAATGCTAATTAATTATATTTGTGATTAAATACCCTATAAAAATATTATGGACCAAAATTAATGTTCATGCATATATTTGAACATAAATTGACAAGACAAAAACAGCCATTCAACCTATTGTGTCTGCCACTCCTTGCTAATCCACACCATGCATTGAGAGGTAATAGTGGCTGCTCTTGACTTCAAGCCTACATTTAACCACGTGTGGTATCAGGAGCCCTAGAAAAATTGGAGTCAATGGAAATCAGGGGGAAGTCTCGCCATTGGTTGAAGTCATACTGGGCACAAAGGAACATGATTGTGATTGCTGGAGACCAGTCATCTCAGCCCCAGGACCTCTCTGCAGGAATGTGTCAGGGTGGTGTCCTAGACCCAACTATCTTCAGTTGCTTCATCAATGACCTTCCCTCCATCAGGAGGTCAGAAGTGGGAAGTTTGCTGATGATCGCACAATATTCACGACTCCTCAGATACTGTGTAGTCCATGTCCAAATGCAGCAAGACCTAGATGATAGCAACAGAGATTGCTAGATCTTGGATAGCAGTTCTTTCTCCTCCCAAAAAGGAAAGCAGTGAGCACCAGCAATTTGCTGCTGATGCAAAATTCGATCCAATGTATTTTTTTCGTAAAATAGCTTTTATCTACCTGCATTTTCAAAATTTGGACAAATAATTCCCCCTCAAATCGATCTTCAACCTTTAGTTTCTTTTCCGATAAGTGTATCATCCTATTCCTAGCTTCCCTCCTAAAATACATTAATGTTTTTAGTCACCTTGTCAGCCCATCTCACTAGATGGTTTCTGTTCCCAAAAACTGTTAATAAAATAAAACTCTTTGTAGCTGCAAAATTCCCCACTTTTGCATTATGATATTCAATCACATCTGAAGCAGGTGGGATTTGAACCTGGGTCTCTTAGTCCAGGGGCAGGGAGAGAACCACTGAGCCACAGAGCTCCTGGTCATGCCTTTTAATGTATTTTCCCATTCCAGCTCAGCCAAACTGTGCCTCATACTTTCATAACTGCGTTGATTGAGATTGAACCACAGCACTTCCATACAGAAGTGTAAAACTATTCCGTATTGTGGTCACTCATCCTTAAAGGCTCTCTGACAATAAGATTATTAATTATCTCTTTTTCATTACATAATACTGGATCCAAAATAACCTGTCCTCTAATTGGCTCTTCAACATGCTGCTCGAGAAAACCATCCCTAAAAACCCCAGAAACCATTCCATAACTTTTGTGCTAAGTTGATTTACCCAGTGTAAATGGAGGTGGAAGTCACCCATGACAAGTGATGATCAGCCGTGGCCTTGTTGAATGGTGGGACAGGTTCATGAGGTTAAATGACCTACTCCTGCTCCTATTTATGTTTATTCATGGTAGCCTCAAGTATCGTTAAACGGAAAATGCATTTTTGCAAAATCGTTGATGGACAAAAATGTTTCATGACATTTAAAAGACCAAGGAGAGAAAGTGACATTGTGCCTAATTTGGAGCTATGTTTTGTTACAGAGGAGGGTATTTAAAGGAGGGACATGAAGGCGTACAGCAGGACATCCAGAGCATGGGCCACAATGACGAATCGTGTGATGAAGGCATGGGGGATAGATAACGCACGAGTAGCCTCAAAGAGCAGACCATTTTTTTTTTAGGGTGTTGGGGGCCTGTGGTTTAGAGAAGGCAGAGCAAAATATAGATTCTCCAGTAAGCCAAGGCAAATAATATACTAAAATTTGGAGGTTCTGGAGGATCAAAAGCCAAATCAGTGTGGACAAGAGCATTTTCTGCTTCCCAGAGTCCACAGTCTCAAACTATGTTTCAGCTGTTTTTTTCCTGTAAAAAAACCGCATGGAGATCAATAGTAGTAATTATATATGAGTGCATTCAAGTTTTATTCAGATTTATTAGCACCATGTTTTGGAAGGAGGACAGTACAGAACAGACAATTCATTGGCAAGATAAATCTTTTAAAAACAACCTGGCAAACTGAACCACTTCTTTGTGAAAGCATTTTCTCCACTTGAATGGTGACATTATCACTGTATTAAAACAGCCAGGCAGACTTCACAGTAAACTCAGAATCCTTATTCTGACTAAGTATTATCCAGTCCCTTTGCCACTAGCCAAATGTAGGTAACTGAAAATCCGGGAGCATTTCTCAATAAGTAAAAATTGTTATTTCAGTTGGTTAGATGGCTGGAGCACGGTATAGAATAAAGATGAGGTAAGGTTCATGAACTGCCTCTTTGTCCTATTCTGGTGATTGGAAAGTAATGGCAAATCACCATTGCCAGGAAAAAAAGGCCTCAAGATGAAGCATTGTCTGACAACGAACCAAGGAACTGCCTCAGGAAAGATGGCAATGAATAAACAAAATTGGAAGACGGTAATAGATACCATTATAGGTATACACATTTCTATCACACATAAACATGTATGCCAATCATTTTGTGTGTTTTCTGGTAAAGTGGTAAGTTTAAAGCCCAGTATACAAGTATAATCTTTAGAAATGCTTCACTTCCTCAATTATAGAATGATGGCACGTGTGAGTTAATTAAGTATACACCTTTTAAGTACATTTACGTGAATTAAGCAAGTATTGGAAGATATTTTCTTTAACGCATACGAATAAAGATGTCACATTACCACACTTGTAGCTGATCAACAATTTCTACCTGGCTTGAGGACCACATTGACCTAGGTCAGTAATTGTTCCAGTTTGCACATGGTAAATGTTGCAATTTAAGCTATAATTTTCTATCTTGCACTTCTGCAATTTTGATATGCATTCATCCCATTCCCTGTTCCACATTGCGTCAGAACTTCCAAATATTTTAATATGTACACCAGAATTCGTACCAAAAATGCCTTCACTTTGCTATTCCTCCTTTCACCCCAAGAAGCCAAAAGAACTCATAACATTGTTTCAGCCAATAACTATTGCAAACTCCTGCCTGTTCCTCTCCTTCTTCCCTTGTCCCTTTTGTTAAGTGCCTCAGCATGTTGTGCTACATTAAATACAGTAACAAAACATAGATCAGATTCATATGCTGTACGCAAATTTTCAAATGTTACTATTTCCACGTCTAGGCCAGGTAAGTTAGATTGGAATGCTACTGATTCCATTCTATGACAAGCTGAAACTGACGATCATGGCCCATTTCATCCATCTGGGCCTTATATCAAAAACAGAAGCAATGACATAAAAATATAATATACTGAAAAGAAGAAAAATCATTTTTATTACATTTTAGTTTTAGACTGACAAAATCTACACCTGTCTATTCTTCCATTCCACAAAATATTTACTTTCTTCTTCATGCAACATAAACTATTCTAATTTTTAGGATCTTTTCTCAAACACATTACTTGTGACACACTTGGAGCAAAGCATGGAGCAATTCCTTGTGTCATTTCTTGCAGTTGGCATCTGAATGCTTATTCTGTAATGAGGTTTTTCATATTATTCTGGAATTGAACAAAAGTCCAAATGGTTTGAAAAGTGACTGACTTAGCAATGGATCTTCCTATGACAACCCTTTAATTAATATCAGCACATCAACTTCACTTTAAAGTCAAAATGTATCTCTTATGACTGAATACTCAAAAGTGACAGTATGAGATGGTGATCATTAATTTTATAAGTCTACATTATATCTGAAAAATTGGTGAACAGAGACTTCGACACAGTGATCAAAGTATACTGCCCCACTTAAAATGTCCTTTGATCTGAAAAATCTCTCAATAAATGTTGCAGTTATTAGGTGATATTGTGAAATGTTGTAGTTCTGTATTCAACATTTGTTCTGATCACTGACTCTTGAAAATGCATCATCAGTGGCAAGTGAAAATTGCATTTGTTGCATCTGTAGCAGGTATTCTCCACTTGTTAATGGGGACTCTGAGCTTTACCCGAGATACTTTCTCCTGACCACAAACAATCGATAGACAAGTTAATCCCATCAACAGAAAGAATATTTCATGACCAGATCAAAACAGCTAAGGTTAGTCTTATTATATGATGAGCTCAGTTCAGTTTCAATACTGTGCAGCATGCCTCCTTACATTAACAATTCCTTTCTATAAAATGCTTATTGATCACCTAACATCCAATTTGAACAGAATGTAGCCCTGGTACACCACAGAAGTTTTTCAAAATAAACATTGTTACTTACAGCTGCTACTGTGAGCATGTCAAAGACTTTGGTACAATACCGCCAAGCATTGGCATTTCCATACTTTGTTTGGCATTCATCTGTTAAAGTAGAGTGTATTTAGATTTTCTGAACATTCAAAATACTGGAATTTGACAAACATGATTTAGAAATGCTGTTTCATTTCCCAAGAGACAGTCTAGTTTCATAAAATTTGTGAATTACCATAGAACCCATAGACTTGGGTGATTTGTCTGCTTTCATGATTTCCTCGGAGGAGTGTAATGCGATCAGGCCATTTTGCTTTCAATGCAAGGAGGTAGGTGAAAGTTTCAAGACTATAATACCCTCTATCCACAAAGTCACCCTGTTAAAGTAGCAAATTACATTAGTATTACAAGCAATTTAAAAGAATATGCAAGAGAATGAGAGGAAAAGTTTTTAAAAATATGATATGCATGATCATGGGAAACAGTCTTTTATGATTCTATGCAATCTTTATACAGTAAAACACAATTTAAACTTTAAATAATATGTAGTTCTAACATTCATTTTGATGATTCAGATGCATGCTTAACAGCCCCTTGTTTAAAATATGGCACAACTAGTTCTCTTATTTTCGTAAAGTCATGAAGTTTTCAGTTTTGTTCAATTTGAGACATAAAAGAAACACCAACTACTGCACCAAGATCAAATAATCATTTTTAAAAATGCCACAACTGAACTCAAAATTGGTTTTAAAAGTTAAAAAAATGAATTTCAAACAACTACTTACCATAAAAATATAATTTGTATCAGGAACTGGACCTCCGGTTCTAAACAGCTCACCCAAGTCATAAAACTGTAAGAGCATTTAAAACTTGTCTGTTAATATGAACTTGCGCAATGCAACCATGAAATCTATTGCAAAGATGGAAGAAACCATTAATTGTATAGTAAACATTTGATTTGAATATTCCTATTGCTTAAACATACAGAGCCTGCCTGTCCCAAACCCAAATTACTTAACCGTTAGCAAAGATGTTAGTCTTTCAGCAGTAATCTCAATGGCTGAAAATAAGATGCATTTCTGTCAAAATACTAGAGTAAATAGATCAAGCAATTTTTTTTTGTACTGTAATAAGAATGTCATTTTTATTGGGATAATTGCTTTAATTGTGTGTTATGTACGAAACTCCAGTATCCATAAGGTTTTAGAGTAGATTTGTAGCTCGGGTTGTGGATGTTGTGGTTGGTTGGCTCACTGAGCTGGTTCGTTGTTCCGCAGATGTTTCATTTCCCTGCTGGGTAACATCATCAGTGCGGCCTCCAATGAAGCGCCGTTGATTTAAAAACCAGGCAGGAAAACAACGGCGCTTCGTTGGAGGCCGCACTGATGATGTTACCCAGCAGGGAAATGAAACATCTGCGGAACCACGAACCAGCTCAGCGAGCCAACCAACCACAACATCCAGTATCCATACCCAAACTAGTTCAGATTGATTAAATTTTAAAGAGGTTGAAAGATGTAGAACAAAACCCCACTCATATCTAACGAGTGGACGTTGAGGATGAATGTCAAGCTGTCATAGTTGATGTCTTCTGGAATATGCACTACCAAAAAATAGATAAGGTTTCATTGTCAAGCACTAATATTTCCATCTTGATGAACACAAAGTGTCACAGATTTATAAACATGTCTAATTTATACAAAACAAAACAAAATTCAACTTAAAGAAATTCGTACTAATTTGCACCAACTATTTGCCATTAATATAATAGAACTGCAAATGGATTCTTTCTAAATTAGCCTACAAATCAGAATTCTAAATTCACATACAAAAAGCAGATTAATGGTTAAACAGTTTTACATTTCTGAAATCGTATGTCGTCACCCTGGAGGAGCTGCCCTTCAAGATACAAAAGAATAAATCTCAAATCAATGGAAATTGAACTCACCTGTCCATGTATGTCCCCACAAACAGTAACTGGTGTGGACACTGGCTGAACATTAGACTCTTCCAAAAGTAAGTCGCAAACATAGTCACAGAGTCGCTAAAATATAAGATATTTTGACCAAAATTAAAACTAAATTTCTAACAAAAGTTCAGTAATGCAGAGTTTTGAAAACAGGTCAGTAATCTCCTTATAATCTTAATTATAATTTAATTGATAACACCACTGTGCTGGAGTCACTTCTGAAGTTAAATCCAAAAGTCTGCCCATTCACATCGAGGCTTCAACTTGTAGATAAAAGTTACAAAGCCAGAATACATTAGCCTCAGAACAGTACAACTCCACACTCTTAATGACAATTGTGTCACTAACTATTAAACAAAACTAAATATTAAAACCATTCTTTGATTTAGTAAAAGATCTGCAAATAAATGAGCAAGCTGTGGTGTCATTCATGCTCCAACCACCCTGACAAGAAGTTACCAACATCCACTTAGAAAACATTAAGCCACTTTAAAAAAATTGATTCACGAATGTGGGCATCAGCAGTTGGACCAGCATTTAGGGTCCACTCCTAGGTGACGTTGAAAAGGTGACAGTGAGCTGCCTTCTTGAACTGAAGTCCTTGGGTGTTGCTCCAAGGAACAGGAAAGGAGTTCAACGAGATTGACCCAGCAAAACTGAAAAACAACAATGTGGTTCCATATCAGAATGATGTGTGGCCTGGAGGGTTGCTCCATGAGAACACCACCTCCACTGATGCCCTTCTCAGATGGGTAGAGGCCACGGTTTGGAAGGTACTATCGAGGAAGCCTTGATGAGTTGCTGCAGCGAGTTTTGGAGGATAGTACACTGCTGCCACTACGTTCAAGATGAGGGAGTGCAGCTGGACAGTGATAAAGATGCCAATTAACAGTCCAAGCCTGGACGTTGTCTTGGAATGCAGAATATGGACATGACCTCATGAACCTGAGGTGTTGCAACTGGTGCTGAACATTGTGCGATCAGCTACAAACCTCCGCTTCCAAATTTATGACAGAGGGAAGATCAGTAATGAAGCAGCTGAAAAATGGTTATGCTTGGGACACTACCATGAGGAACTCAGGGGCTCGTGATACAGTGGCAGTGTCATCTTCTCTGGACCAGAAGGTCTGGGTTCAAGTCCCACTAGCTCCAGACACATGTAATAACATCCCTGAACAGGTCGATTAGAAAATGTCAGCCCTGCGATAGAGTTACAATCTTCAACTCCTGCAGACTTGCTTTGTGCTGGCTATCACTCAACCAAGAGAAATTTCTCTCTCCCTTCCTTCCTCCCGCCCTCCCTCAAATTCTCACTGACTCATGCTTTGCCAAGGCCCATTGATACCATATTTATTCAAATGCTGCCGCGCTATCAAAGATTGCAACTGTCAGCTCTGGAATTCAGCTCTTCTGTACATTTTGAGCAAGGCTGTAAGGAGATCAGGAGTAAATGGTCCTAAGAAAGTGCAAAATGAGCAGTGATCAGGTTACTGCCAAGCAAGTAATGTTTGCTAGCACTGTCAACAATCCCTGCATTCACTTCACTGCTGATCGACAACAGATTAACTAATTTGGCAGGTTGTATTTGCCTTTCTTTTTGAGGAGGAAGCATAAGTGGACAGTTTTCCACATTATTGGATGTTGTGGCTATACTAGAAAAACTTAAGGGGTGCAGCTAGTTCTAGAACACAGAATCAGCAATGTTGTCAGGGCTTACTGCCTTCAAAGTATCAGTGCTTTCAGGCATTTCTTGATTTCACAGCAGCAAGTCAAATTGCCTAAAGACTGGCACCCATGATGTTACATAGGTCAGGAGGACGACAAGACGGAGCAAGTTTTGTACTAATTGTTTTGACTGTTTCAATATTTAAATTGAATATTAAGATGCATCTTCCATGTGCAATTTATTGCCTCAGTCGTCTTATACTCATTTCTATGTACTGATTTTTATATAGACTTGGCACAGATTTTTATGCTGCAGCTGTTTATACTCATTACTTTTAGTTAACTGCTCTTATGCACCAGAGTCATGCATTCACAAATGGTTCTTTTAATTAAAACGTATTGATAGGCTTTGCAGTCTTTCAGAACATTTCAGATGGGACACTGGAACTATATTAAATCACTGGGAGTTGACATTACGCTCTCTCAAATAGAGAAATTGTTCGTTATGTATCAGTATGTTGGCAAGTTTATAAAAGCAAGTTGTTACAAAATGGGTGATTGTACTGATTGTCATGTCAAGGAATGAATCAATAGAAAGTGATGTCACTAAAATGACCTTTACATTTAAAAAATCCAATTAGGAATTGGGCATAGGTTGTTTAGTCAATTAGAGATTGATCATGTGATATTCATACATTAGGATGGGTCTCTGATGATGCATTGGGTCTAGTGACTAGCAAAAGGTTAAATAAGTGGCAATTCTTAATCATTTGGTGCACAAGAAAGGAAGACCAGAGAGAGAATAACTTAAGTCAACAGGAGAGAAGTTTACCCAGTCGATTGGTCATGAACTGGCATCCCAAAGTACACCAACTGAAAAACTTCTGTTTTTATTAAACATGCTTTTTTCTGTATTTGTTTTAACAAAACATGAACTTAAGCTTTTAAAAAAACTTGTGAAAACATACTTGTAGATGGAATGGGTCTAATCAGGCCTGGTAAACTTTTAGATCGAGTTTGAGAACACCTTACCTATAATTTAATTCTATGGGGCTCTTGTGGTGCAGCAATAGCATCCTCTGAGTCAGAAGGCCTGGGATAAAGTTCCACCTGCTCCAGAGGTGTACCATAACATGTGTAAACAGGTTGATTAAAAATATTTATTATTAAATTCCTAAGAGCCAAGTTAATTACAAGATAAAGTGAATCCCAAAAATCTTACATTCCTATCAATATTGTCATGGATAGATGCATCTGCAACAGGTAAATTCAAAAGGTCAATGTTAAGTAAGTTTTTCCCTATTGTTGACTTCCTGCAATGATCTTAAGACTTGACCAGCTTTTGGTCATATTCATCGAAGTCTGCCACCCAGAATATATCCTGTGCCCTTGCACTCTCTCTTTCTAAGTGGTGTTCAAGATGGAGGGTACTAGTGGAGTCATGAGATGTTATGAGGCAGCAAGTGATCTGAAGTCAACATTGACAACTTGGAGGCTCCCTTCCAACTGTAAGTCTTTGCACTGTCACCTTTGGTGGATCTGTTCTACTAGCAGAACAGGTATTAATTTATGGTATTGGTGGCATATAAAACATAATCTGTAAGGAATTATTCTGAGATTATGGTGACATCAGGATGATGTTCATGTGGTCTACAGGGCAGCTCTCCCAGTTTTGGCACAAGCCCTCAGATGTTTATAAAGGAGGACTTTGTAGGATCCACAGTACTGGGTTTCCAGATTTCATTTCCAGCACCTAGACTGATGCTGGGTTGTCCATTTAGATCAATTCCTTTTAAGAGTTTGCAGTGGTTTGATAGAACTGAGTGACAAGCTAAGCTACTTCAGAGAACATTTACAAGCTAATCACATTTCTATGGGTCTGCAGTCACACAGTAGACCAGGTAAATTCAGCAAACTTTCCTCTATAAAAAAGGACAACAGTGAATATTAGTGACATTTGAAAGTATCTGAATTTTCTCACTTTTCACTGCAGGAAATCTTTCTGACCTCTGCTTCCATCACAAGAGGTGGCATTCACAGTGACTTCTCTGGTCTCCACATGTACACCTACATCCACCCACGTACAATTATCACATTGCAGTATGCAAAAGTACAGAATGTATGACAAACACAAACTTCTCATTTTAATCTATTACTTTAAGTAAAGGAGATCTCAATTTAATTCTGTCTTAATAGAAAGTTCACTGATAGGAAAGCATTCAAAAAGATGTCCATTTTACCAGTTATGTGATCCATTACATATTCAAATACCAAATGACTCAATAATTGCATTTTAGTTAAGCTTCTTCTACAAAAATGAATTCCTCAGTTGTGTAACATTATCATTTCTCCCACTCTGTCTGGACATTATTAATCATTTCTTCCTTCTAAAACAAAAGGGCAAAAAAATACAAAAACTCCAAGCACTATCTGCCATTCTTGAGTTCAATCTGGCATGAATGTTCCAGACAACATGAAGGAAAGACATCATGTAGCACATCTACCATCTACAAAGAATAGAAAGGTCCCAGATTCTACTACTTATCTGTTTTAAGTTGTTAAACTCAGCTGGGGAAACAGGAAGGATCACTGCAATTTTTCAGTGCCAAGCTACATAGGGAGTAAGGTTTAGCACCTTTAGGTTCCTAATTACTGTTCTGTAACTCTTGATGGAAACCATTCATTCACTGCAATGCCTGGTGAGGGAGGATCTGGTTCAGTTGTACTGGTACCATTCAAAACAATTTACAAGGCTGCTAACACTCACTGAATCCACTCTCTGTTTAAGTTACTACATTCAGGGCAAGGCAAGAAAAAAGTAGTAAACAATCAAAAATACTTGTTGTGTTGGATTCACTATTGTTCCAATTTACAAGTCATTTGTATCTTCAATCTATTTTGCAGGTTCCCCTGTCTCAAAAGACAACATGCAAGGGTAGCAAAAAGAGCACATGTTAGGGAGAAGATGGCAAAAATAGTGAGAAGAAGTGTTTAACTAAGGAAATACCAGTAGCCCAGACATAGCAGTAAACAAGAACAGAGTAAAAAGAAAATTAAATAATTAACTTGTCACGAGCATCTACCATCCATTGTTCACAACGTTTAGTTTGATCAGCACGAGAAGCAACAAAAACACTAAATACTTCTTTTGCAGGGCAGTGTAACCAACCACCAGAACTCTATGGTGAACTACTTCACTTCTTCCACTTATCTGTATTCCCTGGTGTTAAAGCAGAACTACAAGCAAAGTTTAAATTGTTAATATTTACTTAAAAGATAGCATACATTTACTTTGACAAGGAATCAATAGCAGTTACAAACAAAAATGTATAAAAGTTGCTCTGTGTTACTAACAGTTGGATAATGTCTAAAAATTAATGACATACATGACAATATAAAGCAATGAGATCAGGGTTTAGGCCCGAAACGTCAAGTTTTCCTGCTCCTATGATGCTGCTTGACCTGCTGTGTTCATCCAGCCCCATGCTTGTTATCTCGGATTCTCCAGCATCTGCAGTACCTTTTATCTCCGAGATCAACTACAATCTTACTGAACAGTGGAGTAAGCTCAAAGGGGCCAAATGGCCTATTACTGCTCCCAATCTATATGAGTTGCACTAAATGTTAGCCTGTTGAAAACTTTAGTTTAAAGCTGAAGATACATGCGTTCAAAAATTGCAAGAATAAGTATGAAAATGTAGAATTCCAAATTTAAATATGGTGGTTGAATAATACATAATTCTCCACAATTTCTCTATTCATTTAGACCTCAAGAGAATGAGCATCATAGAATCCCTACAGTGTGGAAACGGGCCAATCAGCCCAACAAGTCCACACCACCCCTCCAAACAGTATCCCACCCAGACCCATCCCCTACTCTTCCCCTGTAACCCTGCATTTCCTATGGCTAATCCACCTAACTTACACACCCCTGGACACTATAGGCAATTTACCATGTCCAACCTACCTAACATGCACATCTTTGGACTGTGGCAGGAAACCAGAGCACCCAGCGGAAACCCACACAGACACAGGGAGAACATGCAAACTCTAGAGAGACAGTCGCCCGAGGGTGGTATCGAACACACGTCCCTGGTGCTGTGAGGCAGCAGTGCTATCCACTCATCCACCGTGCTGACATTTTTAGAAAAGAGCACCCCACGCATCCCATCCCATCCAACCCAAGCCCTGTAACCCTGCATTCCCCATGGCTAACCCACTTGGCCTGCACATCTCTGGATGCTTTGGGCAATTTAGCATGGCCAATCCACCTAACCTGCACATGTTGGAACTGTGTGAGGAAACCAGAGTAAACCCACACTGACAAAGGGAAAATGTGAAAACTCCACAGTTGCCCAAGGGCAGAATCAAACCTGGGACCCTGGTGCTAGAAGGGTGCAGTGCTAACCACTGAACCACCATGCCACCCAAATCCTTTTTCTATTTTTAATACCTTCTCACAGTCTCAAGTTTGTTTTTATGTCATAATGTTTATACACATGCTAAAAATAATTATAATCACAATGTGATAAAAAGTAAACAGTGCAGATGCTGGAAATCTAACATCAAAACACTGAAAATACTTAGCTATATACAAAGAAAAGAACATCCCCACAGAATGTGACTTCTTCAGAACGTAACACATTATAATTGTAAATACCCAGATTCTAATCTCAGTAGCATCTTAACAGAACTAACAACTGGTATGATAATAATCAACAATATAGCTTATATAAGCACAGTCAAAGCTTAGGTACTATTACACAACTGTGGTTCACACCCAAAACTTAAAGGCACCAGTATAAACATCTAAATACATTCAATGCTCATTTTTAACTATTTCACTTGAAGTGAATATTATGAAGCATCCTTTACCAATTTATTATACACTGCAGTGATTTTATAAGTTAATATACCATATAAACGTCTGGTATAAAGTGTTAAAAGAAAAGCCAATATTAAGATGTAGATTTTGCACTGCATGATCAGGAAAGCAGTTCACAGTGAAACATGCAAAAGTAGGCTTGTATATGACCAAAACTGGACAATACCCCCAATGCATCAGAGATAATAGGAACTGCAGATGCTGGAGAATCCGAGATAACAAGGTGCGGAGCTGGGTGAACACAGCAGGCCAAGCAGCATCATAGGAGCAGGAAAGCTTGACGTTTCGGGCCTAGACCCTT
>JAHRHZ010000035.1:22706840-22893397 GCA_024137785.1 Ginglymostoma cirratum
GCCTAGACCCTTTTCTAATGAAGGGTCTAGGCCCGAAACATCAAGCTTTCCTGCTCCTATGATGCTGCTTGGCCTGCTGTGTTCATCCAGCTCCGCACCTTGTTATCTCGGATACCCCCAATGCAGCTGATCAAGGCCTTATTTAGAGAAATGTTCATGTGTATCAATTTATATATAAGCATATGATACATCTCCATACCCTATCTACCCTGTAGCACTAGCTATAGGTACAGAAGACATGGCAGATGCTGAGAAATGAAAGGTGGTATTAGAAGAAAGAACAAAAGACAACAAAAGCTTAAATGGTACAATTTATAAAGTGTTACCAGAATAGAAAAACCTAGGAACATGTGTGTATAGATATCTGGAGGCCAATGGGCAAGTTAACAAAGCAGTAGATGCAATCCTGGGCTTTAAGTAAAAGAGAGTACAAAATTCACAAAATTATGCTAAACCTACATAAAACACTAGTTTGATCTCATCTGGGAGTATTCTGTTTAATTCCACAAAGAACATGAAAACTTTAGGGAAAAAAGAAAAATTTATTAGATGGCTCTAAAATGAGGAATTACATTTATGCAAATAGATTTGAGAAATTGGGGGTTTGAATGAGGTATTTGGACACAGTGAATAAATGGCTGAAGCATGAATAATCAGAGGAGACAGATAGAAGGCAGAGGATGAGAGGAAAAGAACTTGGCAATCCAGAATTGGCTAATGGCATAACTAATGAATTTATCACTCCTGAATGAACAGTAACAGAAAATGTAATTGGCCTTTTAATTTCAAATGGTATTCACACAGTACAATATAGTTCAAACTTGATGCATCTTTTGGGAAAATGGCAAACTAAAAAAAAAACTGAATGCATGAGTGTTTCTTTGATCTTTAAGTATTTTAACTAATCATGCTTCAGTAACTTAGAAGATGAGTAAAGACACTCGCCGAATCCAGCATTTATATTACAAGAATGGAAACCAAACTAAAAATCATTGATGCAACTAAATTACATTGCCATTACTACTTGTTAGGCAACTTCTACTGAACAATACTACATTTCACATCAAGGAATACTCATTACAATCACCATTTCGAACATGTCACCAGAACACTCCATGCATGTTAATCATCTACGGTTTTTGGCTGAGGAATATATTTAATGGCCTACTTGAGCTGATGTCCAGGTAGAAAGGGCAACATGCTAGTTTATTGTGATTATGAGAATTATAGACTTAATGCAGGATGTTCAAACAGCATTTTGCAGTATCAGCAGCCTTTGGTTCTCAACTCAGAACAAAACAGTTTTGCTTCATTTCCTCTGCCTAGGGCCCTCATGATTTAATACACCTATATAGAGACTCTACTCAAATTTCTACGGTCTGAGAACAACCCAGCTGCTTTCATACTCAAGTCAACCATTCTTGTAAATCTTTTTCCCCCAAAGTCTTCACATTCTCCCCCACAACTTGGTCTCCAGAAATAAAATAAGAGAATAGAATCCCTACAGTGTGGAAACAGACAATTCAGCCCAACAAGTCCACACCGACTCACCAAAGAGCATCCCACCCAGACTCAGCCTGATACCATACCCCTTTAACCCTGGATTTCCCATTGCTAACCTAACCTACACATTCTTGGACACTATGGGCAATTTAGCACAGCCAATCCACCTAAACTGCACATCTTTCGACTGAGGAACGAAACCAGAGCACTCGGAGGAAACCCAAGCAGACGTGTAAACTCCACATTAGACAGTCACCCAAGGCTGGAATTGAACTAGGTCTCTGGCACTGAGGCAGCAGCGGGCCACTGTGCCACCCCAATTGGGAACAAGAGTGTGTAGTAAAAGCTGAATCAGTATTTTTTTAAAATAAAGAGCTTCCTTGTTTTTCTTCTCTATCCACGTATTAATACAGAGCAGGATCCTGTAAGCCTTAATCACCACTTCTGCAACCCGCTCTGGCATATTCAACAGTATCTAAACAGATATACACCCCCAATCCCTGGCTATCTGTTTCCACATCCCTTTCAGATTGTCCCCCTTAGTTTATAACATCTGTCTTTGTTCTTACTATTTAAATGAATCACTTCACACTTCTGCACATTAAATTTTATTTCACCATTCCACCAGCCTCTCTCCTTCTCAGAGTTCACAATACTTCCAAACTGTGTCATCTGCAGTTGTTCCTTGTAACCTTGTTTAGTCTACAAATAAATAGTCCAAAAAACAGAGGCTCTAGTACCAATTTCTGGGAAACCACACTATAACTTCAAGTCCAAGAAATAACCATTGGAACCACTGTTCCTGTCACAGAACCAACATTATACCCATGGCATCATTGTACAATTTACATGGGCTTCAACTTTGCTGAGAAGCTTATTATTGACTCCTTTATCAAACCCTTTTTGGAAATCCAAATACACTACAAGAGCCTATTACTGTTATTAAATGCCTCTATTACCGCATCAAAAACTCCATCCTGTTTTAAGCAGATGTGTGATTTGCAATGATTCAGTCTTCTGGTAGCATCTCTCTACATGAAAAGGTTATGGCCAGTACCTTCGCAATTTGAATGCTTGTTACTCTCAGTATCCTCAGATGCATCTCATTGAAAGTAACATTTCTTTATCAATCTTTAGCCTCTCTAGCATCACAACTAACCACTCTCTCACTTGAACCATTTAAATCAATACTCATCAGCATTTGAACAATCTGCATAACAGTTTAGCATTAAGAACTAAACCTCTCCACAACTCAACTCTGAAAGTTTTCCACTCCTGTTACAGTCAACATTAAAACTACAGCTTCCCTTTGGGTTCAATCTAGAGTGAAATCTGTCTACCTCGACCTAATTCAAACAGAAAAAAAACTTAGTTTTGGATCAGAATTAACCGTGATTAGTCAGTAACAAGTCAAGTTCCTCAACTGAACAAAACTTGACAATTGTTTTACGAAATGATCCAATCCTTCCAGGACCACTGAGTAGCAAATTCAATTAACTATACCTTCGTTGAAACAAACGATGTTTTACTTCAAGTGTCCTAGTTCAGCAGATGGGGGAGGCTTCTCACCTATTAGTGGTCCCATCCGCGGGAGTGGTGGGGTTAACACTTGTTTTGATTGCGGTGACATGACACTATCAATGTAAAGATCCACAGAAAATAGCCTTAAGGAAGCCTACCTGCCGCACATTAAATTTATGTCAAAACCCAAAAATAAGCAACCGCCATAGAATTTAGGACACAAGAAGAAAGACCCCCAAAACATAAGGGTACAGCCTAAGTCTGTAGTCTTGACAGTTCCTATTACGTCGCTACAAATATAATCGCCAACTGAGGCGTCAAATAGATTTAGCAATAGACAGACAAAAGAAATACACACAAAATAAAGTTGAGGAATAAAAGCGGAAACTGTAAAACGTTACCTTTAGGTCATTTTCTGGGAGATATTTACACTGCCGAGCTATCTCCACATACTTATCCAGGTCCAGAGGCGCCATTTTGGGACACGGACTGAGCAGGCCCCAGACCAATGACGCGCTTCCGGTATCTAAAGTGCCGGCCGTTGGCTAAAGAAACCGGCTTCAAACCTTCACCTTGCCCCGAAACGCGTTCGATCGTTAATGACCACTTTGTATTTTTTGAAGATTGACCCCATTCCCTAGGTCACACCGAAACTTTTTGTTTAACCCCACAGTCTTTACGCACCGCCCTCTCCATTGGCCGGCTCGGTGGTAAAGTTGAAAGTTCAAGGGTTGCAGATTCCCTATCGCAACACCCGAGAAAGGATTTGGGAGGAACGACAGGTATGAAGTTTTTGAGGCATAGACTTATTGCTGTAATTATAGCGAGTAAAAGATGCTATAACGGTTAGTCATCGAGGTGCTGAAAATCAGTAAATGGAATTTGGAGGGAAACGGAACTGGAAAGTGGCTTCTTTCAGTGTTGGCCTTCAAATCGCATTTTGATGCAGCTAGTATTTGACATCTTTGCAGGGACCCCACACTTCTGAGATTTTTTTTAATCTTTGTTGTGTTAGTTTGTTGTTTCGCGGAAGCAGGAGTGACACTAAATTACACATCAAACTTCCCTGTTTGGAGAAGATCGGCGTTTGTTCAAATATTCTCAGGATGCTCCATTTAAATCTGAAGAACATGAAGAGGCTGCTGTAAAAGCTTGTAAAATGGGGCACAAGTATCCAATATTTAATTTGCTCTTCATTTTTTAAAAAAAATGCCTACGAGAAAAATCGATCGTGACAGCGTGCAAATTGATGACGAAGAGCCAAAAAAAAAGAGTAGCAATGATTGTCCAATTATGATACTGACTTGGCGAATCAGGGCATAATCACAATCTGTGCGCATGATAAGAACCTGGAAGCATTGATTGTGGCCTCTGAGGAAGACAGTGTCGACCTTCAAAAGGACATGGACATGGTGATATAATTGGTAGATACGGGGCAGAAAACCAGACAATACGAAATAAAGAATACAATTCTAAAGAATGCGCAGCGCAGAGAGACGTGAGTGTGCATAAATCAGTGAAGGTAGGACAGATTGAAAGAGTAGCTGTTAAAGCATACAGTTTCTTAGGCTTTATTGTTAGGAAGGAAGAACAAGCAGATTTTGTTTAAATTGTATAAAAATTGCTTTGGCAATTACATTTCATCCAGTTCTATGCATTGCACTTTAGAGAATGTGGAAAAGATTCACGAGAATAATTTCCAGGATGAGGAACTTCAATTGCTTAGTGCTGTCGCAATTGTTTTTTTTTCTGGAAGGCAGGGAGGACCTTTGTTAGATGCTTTCAAAAGTCTTGAGGGATCTGGACAGAATAGAGAAAGGAAAAACAGTGGCCATTTTTGTGGAAGGTTGGAGAACAAAAGGACACAGCTTTTCAGAAATTGGCAAAAGAAGCAATGGTGATATGTGGGGAAAATGTTTTTGAGTGATCCTATTGAGTGGTTAGGATATGGAATGTATAGTGAAGGCAGGTTTAATAAAGGCATCTAAAGGAAGAATGTAATGAGATAAATTGTTAATTTTGAGATCCACTACAACACAACAGTTTGAATGGCCTTCTGTGGAACTGGAGTGAAGAATACAGTGGTTATCCCTCAACTGCTAATATGTATAGTCTAGGGATATCAGACTGAGACTTTTAGCATTTTTGATTTTTCATCTCCATCCCAAGAATTGGTAGGAAAGCTTGAATGAATGAGAAAACAGATTCAAAATTGCAGACAGCTGTTGACAGGTAGTTTACGACATTTACGCGCATCAATCTAAGTCGTAATGCCAATGTCAGATTTTGTAAAGATGTGGAGATGCTGGTGTTGGTCTGGGTGGACAAAATCTGAAGTCACACGACACCAAGTATAGGCCAACGGGTTTGATTAAAATCACAAGCCTTCAGAGTGCTGCTCCATCATCAGGTGAAGGCTGATGAAATCTTCATCTGGCAAAGGAGCAATGCTCCAAAAGTTTATGATTTTAAGTAAACTTGTTGGACTATAACCTGGTGCCATGTGACTTCAGATTTTGTAAAAGTAGTAAATTACCTTATGGTCACATTGAGACTATAATATGCTGTGCGATCGTTTGATTTCATGTTACTATAATTAAATAAATGCGAGTATTTTCTTTACATTAACATTACATAAAAGTTTAAATCTTCAATGTCTGACAGTTTTATTCCAGATTTGTCGAAAGGCTATGGAATTGTTGACTGTCTTGGAACCAGGGGAAACACCCCAAATAGCAACATGGTAGGCTGTCAAAGCATGTGTATATTTAATCTGACTCTGTATTGACAGGAATTGCAACTGTAAAGTGGTACTGTAAAACAGAGATAATGTCCCCATTTTTTCTTTTGTTTTATTTATTCACGTGGTCATCATTTATATCCCATTCCTGTTGCAGTAGGTCTGTACCACATGTAGACCAGACCAGCTAAGGATGGCAGTGAACCAGATGAGATTTTTTTTCAACAATTGAGTCATTTCATGATCATCATTAGACTGCTAATTCCAGACTTCTATTGGATTCACATTCCATAACTGCCATGGTGGGAGTCAAACCAGTATATCTAGAAAATTACCTGGCTCCCCTGGATTAACAGTCGAGTGATAGCACCGCTAGGCCATTGTGTTCCTTTCTTCTGCTGTTACAACTATACATGAATAACAAGTTGTGGAAAGACTATGTATAAGTCTGTACAGTACTGCTTGCCATGTCACTTAAAAAATACACTAGGGAATGTGCAGAAATATTTACGGAAATTATAACAGAAAACCTGTTTACACAGGGGTTCTGCATGGCTTATTGTTGGAACTCTTGCTGTTTGTGATGTAAGTTATAATTTGGACTTAAATGTAGGGATATGATCAAGAAATTCATATATGATGCAGAAGTTGGTATGGTGGGAAATAATGGAATAACTGCATGGAGTTTTCAAAGGACCAGTTAATTGGCAGGACAATGTAGGTTGGATTTCAACCTTGTAAAGCTAATGCATTTGGAGAGGGATTTCAAGGCAAAGGATTACATTATGATTGGTTGGACTTCGAAAAGTAGTGAAGACCAGAGGAACCTTGGTGCATATCTTCAGATCCCTTAAGGTAGTAGGGCAAAGTAGGGTAGATAAGGTAGTTAAGGCATATGGGATAACTTGCCTTTATTAGAGGCGGAGAATAAAAGACCAAGGAAGTTAACCTAGAACTGGATAAAATGCTGTTGAAGCCACAATTAGAATACTGAGGGCAGGTCTGGTCACCATATTATTGGAAGGATATAACTGTATGAAGAGGGTGCAGTGGAAATTTACCTGGATGTTTTTTTGTTTGGAAGGTCTGAGCTGTACAGAAAGACTGGATAGGCTGGGATTGTTTTCCTTGAGGCAGCAAAAGTTGAGAAGAGGACCTGATGGAAATGTATAAGATTGTGAAGGGCATAGATAGAGTGGATAGGAAGGCATGTTTTCCTTTAGTTGAGGAGTCAGTAACCAGTGGGTATAGATTTAACGCAAGAGGTAAAAAGCTAACAGGACAGTTGAGATTTTTTTTCACTAAGAGGGTGGTGGGAGTCTGGAACTCATTATCTGAGTCAGAAACTCTTGTAACGTTTGAACAGTATTTAGCTATTACAGGCAGTCACCAGGTTGTGAACGGGCTCCATTCTTGAATCCATTCACAAATCAATTCTTACACAAGTGAGTAAGTAAAGCTTGACAATATAAAACAGCCTTTCATATGTACAAGGAAACGTCCAAATGTTGGATCTTTAATATTAATACACCCTGTCTGGGATTGCGTTCGTAAGTATGAGCATTTGTGCATCGGATGTTGATAAATTGGCGATCCCCTATGATTTACATTGCCATATCCTCCGTGACTATGGGCCAAGAAGTGGAAAATGTTATTTGTGCCATCTGATCTTTGACTGGTGCAGACACAATGGGCTGAATAACCCCTGTTCTGTAAATGTCCAAGGAAAGACTTGGTGTCTTTTCACTTGAAAAGAGAAGACTGAGGGCTGACCTAATAGAAGTACTAAATTGGGGAAAAGCTAACTACAACGATATTAGGCAGGAGCTGAGGAATGTAGAAAGGGCGCAACAATTTGAGGAAATCTTTTAAAGTCTAATTGATTCAGGACCAGCGTGCTCCTGTGAAAGTGAAGGATAAGGATGACCAGATTTGGCAACCTTAGATGACGAGAAATTGTGAGTTTAGAAAGAAAAAGGAAGCATAGGTAAAGCTTAGGAAACTGAGGACAGGCAGAGGCCTTGAGGAATATATAGAAAGCAGGAAAGTGCTTGAACAAGGAGCTGGGGCAACGATCTTAGCAAATAGGATTAAAGAAAAATCCCAAGGCTTTTTATACTTCTGTAAAGAGCAAGATGGTAGATAGGGAAAATGTAGATCCACTCAAGGACAAAAAGGGAATTTATGCATGGATCGGGAAGATGCGGGTCAGGTCCTTGCATTGGCATTCAAAGTGGAGAAGGACATGGTGGATTCTGAGTCTAGGGAGTGGTATATTGATATTTTAGAACATGTTAATATAAAAATTTAGAAGATGTTGGGTGTTTTGAAAAGCATTAAGGTAGACAAGTTCCCAGGACCTGATGGGATCTATCCAAAATACTGAGGGAGGCAAGGAAGGAAATTGCTGGGGCGTGGTATGAAATTTTTGTATCCTCTTTAGTTACAGACATGATCCCAGAGGACCACAGAATAACCAATGTCGTTCCTCTGTTTAAGAAGAGCAACAGGGGTAATCCAGGAAATTGCAGGCTGGTGAGCTGGTAAGATGGATCCTCAACTGGCTTGGTCGTAGAAGACAGAGTAGTGGTAGAAGGATAGAGATAACAAGGTGTAGAGCTGGATGAACACAGCAGGCCAAGCAGCATCAGAGGAGCAGGAAAGCTGACGTTTCGGGTCTAGACCCTTCTTCAAGAGGATGTTTTCCTGCCTGGAAATCTATGACCAATGGTGTTCCAGTGCTGGGATTCCTGTTGTTTTTAATCTATACAAATGATTTGGAAGAGAATGTAGGCATTCTGATTAGTAAATTTGTGGACGACACAAAGGTTGGGGGAGCTGTGGATAGTGAGGAAGATTGCCAGAGGATACAGCAGAATATTAGATAGGCTGGAGACTTGGACAGAGAAATGGCAGATGGAATTTAATCTGGACAAAATGTGAGGTGATGCATTTTGGACTGTCTAATGCAGGAGGGAAGTATATGGTGAATGGCAGATCTCTTTGTAGCATTAATATACAGAGGGATTTAGGCTTACAGGTCCATAGTTCCCTCAAAGTGGCAATGCAAATGGATAAGGTAGTCAAGAAGGCATATAGCATGCTTACCTTCATTGGTCAAAGTATAGAGCATAAAAATTGGCAAGTCATGTTGCAGCCGTAAAAAACTTGAGTAAGGCCACGTTTGGAATATAGCATACAGTTCTGGTCACTGCGCTACGAGAAGGATGTGGATGCTCTGGAGAGGGTACAGAAAACGTTTACCAGGATGTTGCCTAGTTTGGAGGTATCAGCTGTGAGGAGAGTTTGAAAAAAGTCAGTTTGTTTTCATTTAAATGTCATAGGCTGAGAGGTGACCTAATAGAGGTTAACAAAATTATGAGAGGTGTGGATTGAATGGAGAGTTGGAATCTTTTTCCCAGGCTAGAAATGTCAGTTATGAGGGGACATAAGTTTAAGGTAAAAGGGGGTAAGTTTAAAGGAGATGTGAGAGTCAAGTTTTTTTTTAACAGAGGGTCGTAAGTGGTTAAAAAGCGCTGCCACAGGAGGTGGTAGAAGCAGATACAATAGCAATGTTTAAGAGGCATCTTGACAGATACATGAATAGTCAGGGAATAGAGGAATTCAGACCATGTGGAGGCAAAAGATTTTTAGTTTAGAAAGGCATGTGTTAGTGCAGGCTTGGCATGCCGAAGGACGTGTTCCTGTGCTGCACTGTTCTTTGTTCTTTATTTCTTGGAGTGCAGTAACATGATGTATATAGGCATAGAAAGTCAGTGTTGAATGATGTTCACCTCCTTTTCAATCTAACATATATAAATTAATCAAACACTCCCCAGGGTGGCTGCCACCTTGTTACTCTGCTCCTATAAATTGTACCTGACTCGTTCTGAATGAAGTCAAAAACATCTTGCACGACCATTCTGGTACATGGTTGTACATGGCCAAGCGACATTATCTACAAGCATGGAAAGCTTAAAATGCTTGATGTAGTACGAATATTGCAAAAAGGCCGGAACAGTTTAAAACTCAAGCTACTCTTTGCCTTTATATGCACACTAACTTACAAAATTAAAAGTCTGGAACACTTGTAACAGGGTTTAAATGCTTTCAGGTTCATAACAAGTTATTAAGCTAAGGCAAATGTATAATTTGATCATTATCTTCATTACAGTATGCCTCCTTCTTGGCAGGGGGCTTTTTTGCAGTATTCACCTTGCCTTTGACACAATAATCAGCAACGTGCTTATCATATTTCTCCCTCAGTTTATAAACTTCGCAAATGAATGGCTTTTTCTCTTCTTCACTGCATGCATTCCAGAGCTCAATAAACTTCTTTTTGCACATCTCCATCATGTTGCACGTCTCCTTTTACACTTAAATCTATGCCCGCTAGTATTTGACATTTCCATCCTGGTAAAAAGACATCCGACTATCCACCCTATCCATTCCTCTCATAATTTTATATACTTCTATCAGGTCATCCCTCAGCCTCCAGTGCTGTAGCAAAGCCTTCTTTGGACTCATGTATGGTATGAAGTATTAGACCACACGCATACATGACCGTTGCCTGCTGGGTTTTGGTGAGTTGGAGAAGGAGAGTCGTGAAGCAATAATTGATACCAAGAGGGAGCTCCAAGAGTTGGTCGATAAGTCCATTCTTGATGGCGAATCTAATTCCATACATCTTGGGCTGATCTTAAGGCTTTCCTTTCCAGAAGAAGGTATAACCACAACCTTATTCCCTCAGCAGCCCTTTGTGTTCTGCGAATCTCCTTCAGATATCAACATTGAAGTGCCTGAGTTCACAGACAACTAGGGCAACTCTTCTCTCCGGATAATTGTAATCTGTGAGGGTTTGTATGTTCCAGGTTCCGAGATTGAGTTTGATTTCGGCTTTCAGACTGCAGGTAGAGGAGCCCGCTGGATGTGGTTTTCCAACCAAATTGGAGACAGAACAGGGCACATTTTTAGCGCACCTTTCCTAGCCCATTCCCCATGTGGGGTGAGCAGAGTGGATCCTGAAAAGGGCTGCTCAGTCGTCAAGAAAGCTGCTGAGTTGCTGTCTTGTTCCTATTCCAAGAACAAAACACCTGAGTCAAACACGAATGCCTATGTGTGTTCCAATGCCAGGAACTTCCAGAGCCGTCAATCCTGTCCCCATCACTTCTCACCAAATGCTTCATGGATGTGCCTGTGTGTTGCATCCTTCTGGGTAGACACTTTTTAACGTGAAAGTGCTGTTCCGCATCAGCAGACACAGGGTCCTCCACAGAGGTAGGTCATACAGTCATACAGCATGAAAACAAACCCTTCAATCCAACTTTCCCACCTATGAAGGGCAAGAATTTTACACAGAGTGGTAGGAGTGCGGAATGCGCTGCCAGGGCTGGTGGTGGAAGTAGGTACAATAGGGGCATTTAAGGGGCTTTTGGATAAGTAGATGAATATGTAAGGAACGGAGGTTTATGGACCAAGGGCAGACAAAAGGGATTAGTTTAATTTGGTGCGATGTTCGGCACAACATTGTGGACTATGTTCTATGTGCGTTTCACTCATATCCGTTCAAGCCTTTCCTATTGATGAACTTATCCAAATGTCTTTTAAATGTTGTAACTGTACCTGCATTCACCACTTCCTCTAGCAGTTCAGTCCACACACTAACCACGCTGTGTATTTAAAAACAAAAAAGTTGCCCCCATGTCCTTTTCAAAACTTTCTCCTCTCACCTTAAAAATATGCCCCCTGGTTTTGAACTCCCCCATCAAAGGGAAAAGATCCTTGCTCTCACCTTGTCTGTGCCCCTCATGACTTTATAAACCTCTGTGAGATCACTCCTTAACCTCCTATGCTCCAGTGGAAAAACTTCAAGCCTATCCAGCCTATTTTTATAACTCAGACCCATAATTCCTGGCAACATCCTGGTAAATCTTTTCTGAACCCTCTCCAGTTTAACAGGATCCTTCCTATAGCAGGGCGACCAGAATTGCACATAGTACTCCAGAAGAGGCCTCACCAATGTCCTGTACAACCTCAACATTTTTTCTTAAGTCATTTGTTGGATGTGGGCATTGCTATCTGCTCAGCATTTATTACCCGTCCCTAGTTGCCATTGAGGAGGTGGTGGTGAGTGGCCTTCTTGAACCACTGCAGTCCACCTGCTGTGGGTTGACCCACAATGTCATTAGCAAGGGAATTCCAGGATTTTGACCCAGCGACTGTGAAAGAATGGCGATATATTTCCGAATGAGGATGGTGAGTGGCTTGGAGGGGAACTCGATGGTGTTCCCGTATATCTGCTGCCATTGTCCTTCTAGATGGAAGTGGCCATGGGTTTGGAAGGTGTTGTCTGAGGATCTTTGGTGAATTTCTACAGTTCATCTTTTAGATAGTACACACTGCTGTGACTGAGCGTTGGTGGTGGAGAGAGGGGATGCTTGAGTGTGGTGCCAACCAAGCAGGCTGCTTTGTCCTGGATGACGTCAAGCTTCTTGAGTGTTGTTGGAGCTACATTCACCCAGGCAAGTGGGGACTATTCCATCACACTCCTGACTTGTGCCTTCTAGATGGTGGACAGGCTTTGGGGAGTCCGGAGATGAGTTACTCGCCACGCTATTCCTAGCCTCTGACTTGCTTCTGTAGCCACTGTGTTTATGTGGTGAGTCCAGCGGAGTTTCTGATATGATGTCCCAATGCCCATACTCAAAGGTCTGAACAATGAAGGGAAGCATGCTAAATGCCTTCTTAACTACCCGGTCTACTTGTCCAGTTGTAATGGCGAGGAAATCCACAATGGTAAGGTCTGAGGAGAGGAACCAGACAAAACACAATCCAAAACAAATCCTCAGTGGAGATCCAGACAGAAGATACTCGTGTGATATCAATGGCTACAACATAGGGAAACCCCCAATCGTCGAGGTTTCCTTGCCACTGGAGCTAATCTGGTACCTGACATCAGCAAGATTGGAGGAAGGATGACTGGATTTAGAGAAATGTTATGTGGTCCAATCAAATAGAATTTGTAGTCCTCTCTGATTTAGCCACGTATCAAAGCATGAAGAATGCCAATTAACACAG
The DNA here is from genome assembly GCA_024137785.1 of Ginglymostoma cirratum. Classification (NCBI taxonomy): domain Eukaryota; kingdom Metazoa; phylum Chordata; class Chondrichthyes; order Orectolobiformes; family Ginglymostomatidae; genus Ginglymostoma; species Ginglymostoma cirratum. The sequence continues at coordinate 22,719,682 of JAHRHZ010000035.1, forward strand.
TTTTTACAGAGTCAGAGTCAGACAGCCCAGCAACAGACCCTTCGGTCCAACCAACCCATGCCAAACATAATCCCAAACTAAACTCGTCCTACCTGCCTGCTCCTGGCCCATATCCTTCCAAACCTTTCCTATTCATATAGCCATCCAAATGTCTTTTAAATGTTGCCATGTACCCTCATCCACCTCTTCATCAAGAAGTTCATTCCACAAGTGAACCACCATCTGTGTAAAAAATTTGTCTCTTATGTCTTTTTTAAATCTCTCTCCTCTCACCTTAAAAATGTGTCCCCTCGTCTTGAAATCCCCCATCCTAGGGAAAAGGCAACTACCGTCAACTCTATCTGTACGTCTAATTATTTTATAAACTTTTATCAGGTCGCCTCTCAACCTCCTACGCTCCACTGAAAAAGTCCCAGCCTCTCCAGCCTTTCCTTATAACGCAAACCTTCCGTACCTGGCAACATCCTGATAAATCACTTCTGAACACTCTCCAGCTTGATAATATCCTTCCTATAACTGGACGACCAGAACTGGAAGCAGGATTCCAGGAGAGGCCTCACCAATGTCCCGTACAACCTCAACATAACATCCCAACTCCTATACTCAAAGGACTGAGCAATGAAGGCAAGCATGCCAAATGCCTCTTTTAATCATCCTGTCTATATGTGACGCAAACTTCAAAGAATGATGTGCCTGTACCCCTAGGGCCCTCTGTTATATGACACTACCCAAGGCCCTACCATTAATTGTATCAGCCCTACTCTTGTTTGGAACAAAATGCAATACCTGGGATTTATCCAGAATGAACTCCATCTGCCAATTTTCAGCCCATTGACCCATTTGATCAAGATCCCTTTGTAATCTCAGAAAACCTTCTTCACCGTCTACAATACCACCAATTTTGGTGTTATCCACAAACTTACTAATCATGCCTTTTTATTCTCATCCAAATCATTTATATAAATGACAAAGAAAAGAGGACCCAGAACCGATCCCTGTGGATCACAGCTGGTTATGGGCCTCCAGTCCGAAAAGCAACCCTCCACCATTATTCTGTCTTCTGCCGTTAAATCAATTGTGTATCCAATTGGCAAGCTCACCCTGAATCCAATGTGACCTAACTTTAATTAATCTACCATGTGGAACCTTGCCAAAGGCTTTACTAAAATCCAAATAAACAACGTCTACTGCTCTGCTATCATCAATCTCTTTGGTAACTTCCTCAAAAACTCAATCAAGTTTGTGAGACATGATTTTGCACCAAACTATACTGTCTATCCCTAATCAATTTTTGCCTCTCTAAATTTCCATAAATCCTATCTTTTATAATCACCTCAAACAATTTACCCACAACCGAAATCAGACTCATGGGTCTATAGTTCCCTGGTTTTTCCTTATAATCTCTGTTAAACAAAGGTACAACATTAGCCTACGTTCAGTCATCGGGCACCTCACCCATAGTTATAGACGATGTAAATATTTCTGCAGAGGGTCTCATAATTTCCTCGCTTCCCACAAGGATTTGTCCACCTTTATAATCTCTCAGACCTCCTGAACTCTTCTGTAATGTGAACTGTTTTTAAAACATCAATGTTTGTTTCTCTTCATTCTCCCGACTCCATTTCTTTCTCCGTTGTAAAAACTGACGCGAGAAAATCATTTCGTATCTCTCCCACCTCCTGGGGTTCAACAGGAAGATGACCTCCACGATCTTTAAGAGGCCCAACCCTCCCTCTAGTTACCCTCTTGCTCTTAACGAATTGGTAGAATTGCTTTGGATTATCCTTAACCTTATGTGCCAATGCTATCTCATTATCCCCTCTTTGCCTTCCTGATTTCTCTCTCAAAAATACCCCAACAATCTTTATATTGATTAAGAGATTCAATTAACCCAAGTTGTCTATATCTAAAAGAAGATTCTCTTTTATTCTTGACTAGAAGCACGATATCTTTATTTGTCCATTGTTCCTTAATCTTACCCGCCTTACCCTTCACTCCAACAGGAACAAAATGCCTCAAAATATCATCATCACACTGTTGAATGCCTCCCACTTGTCAGACATCATTTTACCAGTGAACAGTCTACTCCAATCAACTTTTGAAAGTTCTTGTCTCATACCTAAAATTTGCCTTGCTCCAATTAAAATCTGTAACTCTTATCCTTTTCCGTAACCACTTTGAAACTAATAGAATTACGATCGCTAGACCCAGAGTGTTCCCTCACTTTTACTTCAGTCACCTGCCCTGCCTTATTGCCCAAAAGAAGGTCTAGTTTTGCTTCTTTCCTGGCAGGAGCATCCACATATTGATAAAATTTTCTTGAGCACATTTGACAAAATCTGCACCATCCAAACCCTTCACGTTATGCTAGTCCCAGTCAATGTTTGGATAATTAAAATTATTACATTATTACAACCTTATTATGCTTACATATATCTGAGATCTCCCTACATATTTGTTTCTCAATTTCTCTCTTACTATTGGGGGCCTTTAGTACAATAGCATCATGTAATCTTTCCTTTCTTATTTCCTTTCTTAGGCAAATTTCTTATTTGTAATTTCTACCCATATACTTTCGCTGGATGATTTTTCAGAAATACCTTCCCTAGTTACAGCAGTTTTCCTTAATCAAAAATGCCACACTCCCCTTCTTGCCTCCTTTTCTATCCTTCCTATAGCATCTAAAACCGGGAACATTGAGCTGCCAGGCTTGTCCATCTCTCAGCCAAATTTCTGTAATAGCTATGAAGTCCCAGTCCCATGTTCTTAAACGTACCAAGTTAATCAGCTTTATCTATAAGACCTCTTGCATTGAAATAAATGCAGTTTAGTTCTTCAGAGTTACTACATACTCTGACTCTCTCTTGTCTTTCTTTTCTAACTGATGTGCTCCCCTCACGTTCAGTACCGACCCCAACAATCCTTCCTTTTACAATGGTACTTAGAATTCCTCCACTCACCTTCTCTATCAGTATAAAGGCTCCCTTAATAGAATGAGCAAATCTCCCTGCTAAGATATTGTTCCCTTTCCAATTTAGGTTAAACCCATTGTTTTTGGACAAGTGTTTTCTATCCCAAAAGACATTCCAATTGTCCAAAAGCCTGAATTCTTGAACAATACACCAGCTCTTCAGCCATTGATTTATTTCTTTTAACCTTTTGTTCCCTCCCTCATTTGAGTTTGGCACTGGGAGTAAACCAGAAATTAGTACTTTAAAGGTTTTATTTTTTAATCTTGTACCTAACCTCTTAAATTCACACTGTAATGCTATAATCTTTGCACTAAAAATGCCATTCCTACCAATATGTGCAATAATTTCTGGCTTCTCAGTCTCACCTTTAACTTGAAAGGTTTAGAAACATCTTTAATCTTAGCACCAAGAAAGCAACAAACCATCCAAAATTTACACTCACTGCCACAGAAACGCTTGTCTATGCCCCTGACAGGAGAGCCTCCTATACCAATCACTTTATTAACTCTTGTCAAACACTGCCTAACATAAGAATCATTCCAAGTATCCAATAACTGACTGGCCTTTCCATTTTCCTTGGAGAGACTATCCTGTTCAACTGTTCCAAAAACTGAATATCTATTTGATAGAGAAATGGCCACCAGAGACTTTTGAATTACCTTCTCACCTTTCCTGACAGTCACCCATCTGTCTAACTGATCCTGCTGGGTAATAACTTTTCTAAATCTATTAGCCATCTCACTCTGTACCTTATGTATGGCCTTAATAACCTAAAAAAAACCTGAAGAAAAGTTTCAATAACACCTTATATTTAAATACATGATTGCCTACAGAAAATAATGTTAAAATGGAAAAACTTTAAAAATATGTATATTAACCATATATAAAAATTAAATAAAATCAACTACTTAGCTGATTAGCTGAATAAAAACTATTCCTCTTCAATAAATTCCTCGCAGAAAAAGAAACTTCACCGGAGCTGACCACGTGTAAGACTCTCCAGAACGAAAGCACAACTTATTTTTTAAGAAACTATTTGATTTTTTTTCAAACGAAGACCTTTGCAATGTTAACAAACAACTCTAAAACACATAAAGACTTTTTTAATTTCTGAATTAATAATAAAAAAGTTCAGCTGTCCGCTGTAGCCCCTTAAAAAATACCGTTCCAAAAAAAGTCAGTTTGAAAAAAAATTTTTTTGGTTTTTGTCTTTTTTAACATTAATAAACAAAATTTTAGAAACTGATTAGTAAATTATAATGACTATAGTTACTGTAAAACTGTAAAAAAGAACTAGAATGAATCTTTAACTAAGCCTGCAATCCCAGGAGCAGCTGCAAGATCCACATTGCTCACTTTTACGTTTTGTAAGATTCAATATTCAAGACCAGCAGAAACCCCAAACTGTAGTTGAGTGGTTTTAATATGCTTAATTTTTCAGTACAGGTATTTCTGCTATAACGCGTGTTTAGTTAACACGAATTGGCTGTAACGTGATTGATGAATAATGGATGCTGTTTGGGTAATGCGAACTTTCTACTGTACAGTATAACGATTTCCCTATATTGCAATTTTCTATGATGATTTTCTACAGCGCAAGATCACACAAGAACTCACTATCACGTTATGGGAGAAATACCTGCACATTAAATTGAGATATAACTTCACCGTTTAGTCAACAAGCAAATTATCTTCCCCCTCCCCCTTTTGAAAGCTATTGACCTGTTGCAGAAGTTGCTTTTCTGTTTGTTTGGCAATGTTTTGTGATGGGAAAGAGATGTTTTTCACTCAATATTTAAAGATGGCTAAAATTATATTTTTTAATCTTAAGGAATTGACATATTTAGATAAACATGGCATGTCCATATGAAACACAACATTTCCTCCAAAATAATCTATAATTTTTTTTTTCCTTTATTCATTCACGGGATGAGGGCATCACTTTTAGGCAGCATTTATTGCTCATCCCAGTTGTCCAGAGGGCAATTGAGAGTCAACCACATTGCTGTGGGTCTGGAGTCACGTAAGCCAGACCAGGTAAGGACATTGGTGAACCAGATGAGTTTTTCCAACAATTAACTACAGAGTCATGTTTATCACTAGATTCTTAATTCCAAAACGTTATCTTGGTCTCTGGATTAACAGTCCGCCAATAATACCACTAGACCATTGCCTCCCCTCAAAGCCAGTTGTAGTGCCTGTTTGAAGTCCAGTTGGGCTTCAGCATGTAGCCATTTTTGCATAGTTATATCATTAATTCCACATATCGAACAGTCATTAAGGGCTAAACCAAAGTCGCAGTCTTCAGCCAGTCATCTTAACCTAGTCAAAAATCCTGATACATATTCCCCTGGTTCTCGAATTGCCAAGTGAAAATGATAAGGTCTCAGAATTAGAGGAGGCTTGGGGTCACAATATTTGTTAACTGTAGCTACAGTTGTTGGCATTGATTTGTGAACATTGTTAAGAAGCAGTAGATTTGAGCTGTGGTTGCCAAATAGATGTCTTAGAATATGAGTTCCCTGATTTGGGCTGTTAATCTAGTCTGATCACGGAGCCCTGGCTGACATATAAAACAGGGAGTGTCAGAGATGCTGACACTTTGGTAGCTGACTCTGAATGAGGTAGTACTAAAGTCAAGGATGGTTCATGTGTAAGTAAAAGGTGACTTGGTGCCTGACACCAGCCTCTGTGAGTTATTTCAGTGGCGACCGGAGTAAAACACGATCCTGAGGAAACTCAATCATAATAGTCATCTTTGAGTTGGGGTAAGCATTTCTTAAATCATGCCTTTGATTGGCAAGTTTGAGTTGTTTGACCCTGCTGGAAAAATGTTATATTTTCCGAGCAAATGACATGGGACAGACGGAAAGCAACAAGCAGTTCTCCTGACAGCATGTGGAGGTGCACCTTTTTCAGCTATTAGAAACCTAACTTTCCTTGAGGTGCCAAATACTAAAACTTTTCAAGAATTGATGGACACAGTTAAGGAATATTATGACCCCAAGCCTTCTCTAATTCTAAGATCTTATCGTTTTACTTAGCAATTTGGAACCAGGGAAATTGGTAGCAGGATTTTTGACTAGGTTAAGACGACTGGCAGAAGACAATGATGTTGGTTTAACCCTTAATGATTGTCTGTCTGGTATGTGGAATTAATGATGTAAGTATGCAACAACAGCTACTAGCTGAAGCCCAACTGGACTTCAAACAGGCACAACAACTGGCTTTATCATTGAAAAATGTGGCCAGTGGAACATATGAATTGCAGGGTATTTCGATGAAAGTGGACACCCTCGGCAGTCCAACTGAGCTTAGGGAACACCACTTGAGTGCAGGCAATTGCATAGCCTCGCTCAAGATATATCCTGATTAGAGGGACTCTAGGTAGGCCCACAGCAAAACTGTCTCTCAAACCTTGCCCAATCGGTTAAAATTTTCGTGGGGATCCTGATCAATAAGCCATTGTAGTTACTGTTAGTAAGTGGACTCGAGACCTAAATTGAGTGAAATAACTCAGGCTGGTATCCAGGAGAGTGCACACCCTGGAAAGTCCGCCTGCATCTGGTTCGGAACAGCTAAATTGCTTAGCAACATCAAAATCAGAACCAATCAAGATGAACAAGTGGCTAATGGTCATCTGGTTCTAATGAAGGTTGATACAGACGCGGCAGAACCAGTTTTTAACAAAGTTTGCTCTGGACTCTAGCCCTTAATTTTGCGCAAGACCTCGGATAGGCTGAAAACCTATACTGGGGAGCCTTTACAAATTAAGGGTACAACTTCGGTTCTGCTCTGTTACGAAAAGCATATCGTTCAATTACTAGTGATTGTTGCAAAAGGCTTTGGACTAAACTTGATGGGGTGAAGTCGGTTGTGGGAAATTCAGTTAAATTGGCTCAACGTTTTTACTTTAGAAAATGGCAGTCTGAGTGAAGTCCTAATTAAATACCCAGACATCTTCCATGAATATCCAGGACTATCAGGAGCCAAGGCCACTTTGACCAGGAAGCAATTCCGAGATTCTGCAAGGCCCACCCAGTGCCATTTGCCTTATGGGCAAAAGTGGATGCCGGAAAGTGGTGGAATCATCAACTCTGTCCAATTTGCAGAATGGGAAAAACCAGTTGTACCGATTAGTGAAGCCCAACGGTGGGTTTGCCTTTGTGGGGATTTTAAACAAATGGTTAACCCTTTTCTTGCAGCTGGATAAATACATAATCCCTCGCATAGAGGATTTATATGCAAAGCTGGTGGGGGAGCTGTCCTTCACGTAACTGGACATGAGCCATGCTTACTTGTAGTTGCGTTTAGACAAGGATTCCTGGAAGTATGCTACAATTAATACCCATGTGGAATAAACTTCCTGAGGACGTGGTGAATGTGGGTACAGCTACAGTGTTTAAAAAACATTTGAATAAGTACATGAATAGGAAAGGTTTGGAGAGATATGGGCCAGGAGTTTGGGATTATGTTTGGCGGGGCTGGTTGGACCAAAGAAAGGGTCCTTTTCCATGCTGTATGACTCTATGACTCTGTAAGGGTTTGTACTAATATACAAGACTGCCATTTATGGTATCATTGGCCTGTTCAATTTTTCAGCAGACAATGGAGAACATTTTGCAAGGTCTACCTCAGGTCATATTTTCTTAGATGACCTCCTAATAACAGTGAAAATTAACAAGGAACACCTAGAGAATTTGGATATTGTCCTAAGGGAATTTTTCCAAAGCACGCATACACCTAAGAAAGCAAAAATGTGTGTCCCAGTCTCCCCAGGTGACCTCCTTGTGCTACAGAGTCAGCAAAACCAGGTGACACCTGTTGAAAAATAAAGTGAGGGTGATCAAAGGTGCCTCAGCTCCCACTTCTGCCCAGGAGCTTAGGTTATTTCTTGGGCTGGTAAATTATGATGTAAAGTTTATACATAACTTGGCATCTGTCCTGCCACCTTGCATCAGCTTCTAATAAAGAGCCAGCTTGGAAAGGTCACACAGACAAGCCCTAGGTTTAAGTGAAGAAGTAGCTGTAATCCTGTAAGGTGTTGGCCCACTATGATCCCAGGAAAGACCTAGTATCGACCTGTGATGCCTCCCTGTATGACATCAGTTTGGTATTAGCTCATAGGTGGCCCAGTGGAGAGGAATGTCCAGTAGCATATGCATCCAGGACTTTGGGTGATGCAGAGCATAAATACCCACCTAGATAAAGAAAGAAGAATTGGCGGTCATATTTGAAGTCAGGAAGTTCTACCAATAACTTTTTAGATGAAAATTTGTGATAATCACAGACCACAAACCCTGCTTGGTTTGCTTAAAGAGGACAAGGCAGTGACACCCATAGCTTCGGGCTGCAATCAGCAGTGGGCTCTAAAACAAAGCATTTATAATTACAAGTTAGAACACCATCTGAGAGGGCGAATAGTAAATGCTGATGCATTGAGCCGCCTCCCATTAGCAGATACATCAGTGGTGGTACCCCCAGTGGAAGAGTGCATAGTAAGTTTCCTGGACACGCTCTTAGTCACAGCTGAGAATATCAGAATTTGGACACAGAAAGATCCAGTCCTTCCAAAACTGAAACAACTGATATTAATGAGGGAATCAAAAGGGCCAGCACAACTAGAATTGAGGCCTTTTCGGACCTGGAGAGACCAGCTCACATTAGAGGATAGCATATTGTTGTGGGGAGCCAGAGTGATTGCTCCAAGCAAAGGTCACAGTTATATACTGGCTAAACTCCACCAGGGCCATCCAGGGGTCTCCAAAATGATGATGTGAGCAAGAAGTTAACAGCCTACGGCCTTGTTAGATGCCAAGTTGTCACAATTCTTATTTAATTATAGGACCACCCCATGTGCAATCACAGGAATACCGCTGGCAGAGTTGCTGATGGGTAGAAGATTCTGCACCAGGTTAACTGATCTTCCCAGACCTGGGGGTGGAGGGTGAAATGACATCAGGAACACCAATACCAGACACGATACTCTGAGAGAGAGATGGCTTTGATACAAGGGACGAGGTTTGGTGTAAGAATCACAGAAATGGCCTTGCATGGGTAAGAGGCATGATCAACACAAGGTCAGGACCAGTGACGTATAAAGTTCAGGTAGGTGCGATGGTCCTGAACAAGCAGGTGGACTATATGACAGCCACGGATTTACAACCAGTGTAAGAGCAAAACTTGCCCTGGCCTTAGAACAGTCAGAAAGGCTGCCGGAACCCAAGGGTTCACCCTCACCGTCAAGCATTTTTGAGTCCTCAGGATCCAAGATGGACGTGACCTTAATACCTTTGTCATTGGAAGAAGAGAGCAAAATTCTGCTGGGGGGTTCCTGGTGCAAGAGGTGAGCTCCCATGCATTACACACCACCTGTATCAGACACAGTTAGAGGAACCCAAACCTGTGCTAAAACACTCCAGGAAGTTCCCCAAGAAAAAGGACTAGCCTATGTCCTCAGACTCAGAGGGGGAAGGATGTAATGATTGTAATGAGGTCAGCCAGCTGGACCTCATAGAATATGAGTTCCCTGATTGGGAATGTTAATCTGTCCAATCAGGTAGCCCTAGCTAACACATAAAAGGAATTTCAGAAATGCTCACACTCTGGTAGCTGACTCTGAATGACGCAGTACTAAAATTCATGTGTAAATAAAGGTGACAGATACCGGCCCCTTGGAGTTACTTCAACACAAACAAAAAGGTAGTTCCTTCTGTCCCATGACTAGACCAAGGTTTGCAATATAATATCCAAAATATCTCATGTACTGTAGTTTAAAAGATATTGATAACCAAACTGAGTAGGAACATATTAATCAAACTAAATTAACGTGATCTGGCAAAGGTATTAAATAATTTTAGGCTGCAAGGATACATTATCTAAAAATATTTTAAATAATAAAAAAGTTGATAATTTTAATAATAGTTACATAAGTTTATGTACTGATGATGGTATCTAAAGAATTTTCATCTTTAACAATTAATACACAACCTAGAATATTCACAGGAGCCCAAAAGTAATTTAAGTGCACCACAATGTGTTGAACGTAGTTAGCTTTAACTTAGTAACAATAAAACATTTTCGTATTCAAGATTGCAGCACAAGCTGGAAAAAAATTACAGTTGTGTTCTGTGTTGATAAGCTAACAGAGTAAAGGCTGTGACTTTTTGAGTATAAAATCATACATAACAATCCTCGAGTAGCAGGCTTCAGTGATAGTCTGCTGTCTTTGCCACTTTGGATTCATTGTTTTCTCAAATCATCTTTTCCTTCACATAGAGTAGATTTCTTCTCATCTACCATATCTGTCATTAGAAGTTTAAACCATTGTTTTAAGTGTAATACATTAATCTCTTCCATTTTGATTTCTTACTTTCAAATCATAAATGCAGTCAATTACTGAAAATAGTCCATGTATCTTCAAGAGCTTGCTACAACTTCCCAGAACCCTCTGATGTGAATAGGAAAGGTTCAACATTAAGTTCTTTATTATAAAGATGGCCTTATTTTATTGACCAGCAATCAACAATCAAAATGACCGATTCAATCCCTAGAACTGTTTCCAAAGCATTGTTTGACTAAAAACTTTGACAGAAACCATAATTGCCAGATTTTAATTTTTATCTGAAACATGAATCCCATTTCTTTTACTTTTTCCTTCTGCCTAGATCACCGTAATGGGAGTTTCTTTCTCATAGCAATTCTCTTCCCAGTTTATAAATAGTTCATGAATGGGTGATTTGATCAAAGTTCATAGCACATTAATCTACCTTTATCCTTCATTTTTGACTGGCCTTAGGTTGCGTTAGTATTCCCAAAACATCTGAGAATGCAATGGTTAACTCATCAGTATTATCCTTGCGTGAACATGTTTCTTCTTATCACAGAACGCATGCCTGAAGTCACTATTTTTTAACAAATTAGTATATTTTACATGAGCCAATGAGGTGAGGTTAGCCATATTACAACTCCAGTAAATAAAAGGCACGTAGAAACGTGAATGGATCACTAGAAAAAGTTCACACATCCATGCAGGACCTTTCCATTTTTGTGTCAATTCAGTCACTATCCAAGAAACTAACAACTGTCAACTGATCTAGAAACAGCAAATACTACTATTTACACTATCACAGTCATTAACACTTTCGACCTAGGATATCGCTGTTTGATCGCTAAAGCAGTAATCAATTAATATAAAATGAATTAATTCCATACACTGTGACAGCCATGTATTGTGCAGTAATTGTAATACCTCCAGTACTATCCCAACTGCAATCTATTAAATCTGTAGAGATTGGAAGTCAAATCTTGGATTTTTTAGTTTGTGTGATTCGTCAAATGGTTTTCAGTTGTAACTCGGTTGATAGCACACACTCACATTCTAGTCTAAGGTTTGTAGGTTCAGGTAACATTCCAGAGTCACAAGCACAAAATTTGGCTGATATTTGCAAATTGGAGATGCTGCCTAGCTGGCATCTGTTTTCTCGGGTGGATGTAAAAACTATGTAACTAATACAGATTATCTGATCATCATTCTATTACTGTTTGTGGGAGCTTCACCATGAGATTTAGAAGCAGATTCCCTTATTGATTAAAAATCTGCCTATCTCAGCGATGAAGATACTTAATGACCCAGCCTCAACTGCCCTCTGCTGTAAAGAATTGCACGGATTAACTTTGCTCTGAGAGAAGAAATTCCTCTACATCTCTGACTTGCTTCTGTACTTGTTTCCTACATTAAGCAGTTGCTACACATTAAAAGTACTTTGTTTGCTGCAAAGTGATTTGGAATGTCTCAAGGTTGTGAAACCTGCCACACCATTGCAAATACTTTCTTCTTTATTACTTGCATACACTTACTAATCTATTGAGGCATTCTGAAAAGGCACTTCAATGTATGTCACAGTTGTGGACTCTTGAGTGGAAGATACCATCTGAAACTCCTTTCACCTTCTTATTCAAGTTTAAAACAATGAGACTTTTCCAGGTGTGACAATGCTTTTGCTTCCTTTAAATGAAACTGAATACTTTTGGTGGAAAATGCTAGCATATTTTAACAAAGTAGTGTTGTACATTATTATACATATTCTTGTTTGTTTTCTGTACACACAATTCTCCTGATTCTGATTGTGGTCTCAAGGACAAGGACAAAATGGAGATGAGACACTCACTACCAGGAACTAAAACCAAATGGTATAGAAGCAAAATGTTGCTGGAAATCTTGCAAAAACAAACGGAAAATGCTGGAAATATTTGGCAGTTTAGGCAGCATTTGTGAAGTTAATATTTTCATTTATTAACCCACAATAATAACTAGAGAAATGTGAAACATATAACAGGGCTAAGGAGATATGGAGATAAGGAAAGATGGGCAAAGACTAAATTACAGAAGAGATGATGATGCAACCCAAAAGTAATCCGATGACTATGAAACATCACTAAGTCACAACAATATGAGGATAAGCAGAAATCTTATCTGATCTGCCTATCCTTTTTGTTGGTGCAACATCTGCTGGCCAGCAAAGGAAAACATGGTGGAAATTTCTGATGGAAATGCATTGATATCAAGAATTCTCTACTGTACAAAGGAGCATATCGAATAGTATAGTGGATTCAAACATTTTTCTCTACCACTTCATAAAACTTACTTGAATAACCTTCCTACTCTGTTGCCTGATAAAGGTAATAAATCATTTTTACTTGCAGTGCCAAAGCTAACAGGATTTGATGCACTGTTTAACAGGACTGTTTTTCAATTTTTGCATATTAGCCCTGCATCAGTTGTGTTCAGTCACTCAATTAATATAAGGGCAAACAAGTTGGAGGACATTCTAATGAGTTTCCCATTTACAATCCTGTATATTAGTGATCCATGGGGAGAGTTTCCCTTTTTTGGTGACTTGTGTCTGCCCTGGTTAGCTTGGAGAATGATTTTGTGGCATTCACCAATAGACTGGGACCCTTCTGTAACTTTTGGTCATAGGAGGACACCACCTGTATCTTGATGAAATGAAATCATGATTTAATTTTATTATTGAACATTTTAGTTTGGGCCATATCTAGTCATGGCAATATAATTGGGTAACCCAGTACGTGCTATTTTTCCATTTCAAAGTAGACCTAACCTCAGTACTATGGAATGACCTAAATTGGAGAGAATGTAAAATAACAGCAGTCTTGTAGTGAAAATATTCTGCGCTAAATTTCTCAATAAATGATGGTCTTTATGTGATATAGAATCTAACAGAATAGAAGGTTAATAATGACACTCTTCATAGAGAACAGATTAGAGGGGCTTAAAGACAATGGCCTGTTTTTCACTGAGAGTGAATTTGAATTTCATGGTCAAACAGACAGCAATATTTGAGATTGTTTGTTTGTTTGTTTGTTTGTTTGTTTTCACATTCCCCCCCCCCCCCAATTCTATAGGTATGCTCTTGTACCAAAAGGGGAGACTCCAGATGTTCGAGTTGGTCACACTCTCACATATGTACCAGATACCTCTGAGGAAGGGAAAGTCATTATAGTTGGAGGAGCAAATCCTAATGGAAGTTTTTCTGATGCCTATATATTAGATCTGGGTAACAACATTGTTATTTTTAAATATTTTGTTTTGCTTGTAACTGTTAATATTTGGTTGATTGAAAAGTTAAATTTTATTGATATGCAATTCCAGAATTAACTTTGCTGAAGTTGCTTTTCCTTCCCTCTGCACGCAACAGAGATTTTTGCTACTAACTGTGTAATAGTTTGGTTAAGAAAACAACATGTTAGCAATACCATTTCACATAAGCTCAGAACTATGATTCCTTGCATTGTGATTTCAGTGTCTGCTATATTTTTGTTCTGCTCTCCTATGAGAAACCCCTTAGAAAATTAAAGAAATGACCTCATTGTATTCACGTTTTACCACTATTTGGATTTCCCTTTGTTACCTGCTTTAATAGTTTCATGAGATAGAATAGTTCTTTTGGATTGAGATCAATTCTGCTCTGTGATTTCACAATGATTCTAAAATGAAATGCAATTTTAACTTCCCGTCAGGGAGAATCTAAGACATGACACTAAGTGACACAGTAGAAAGGTTCCAAATATATTACAGTGATGAATCTAGAAGTCATGGGACCTAAAACCAAGGCCACTGGATAACATTGTAAATACTGTATTGTTATCAGGGAGCCAGTTAGCTTGGTTGGCCGGACTGCTGGTTTGCAGTGCAGAATGACACCAACAACGTAGGATCAATTCTTGGCTGAGGTCAAGATCAAGATACTACCTTCTCAGCTCACTCTCTCACCTGAGGCATGTTGACTCTAGATTAAATTCACCACCAGCCATTTCTGTCTCTAATGAGAGACTATTCCCATGGGACTATGGCGATTTTACTTTTTATTGTTATTAGTTACTATCAGTTACAAAATGTAGATATTAAAGTTGTGTATTATATACAGTGTGAATTTATTTCCAACAAAATGGCTAGGATCCAGTCATGTAATGTTGGGGCAGTGCGCTGATGATTCCTGGTTAGCAGGGCATGTCCAATACAAAACTAATTGAACAGTCTATTATTTCAATTATTCGTACTATTATTGATGTTATTTACCTGTTGTACCAAATTTCCTTATTGAGATTATCTCTCTTTTTTGCTTCTAACTACATTCACTGATTTTGTTCCTGATAAATAGGCAAACATGAGTGGAATGTACCAGAGTGGAAGGGTTTACTTCCACGATATGAGCACTCCAGCTTTATTTCAATGAGCACACCTGGTGACCTCTGGCTATTTGGTGGGGCAGATGAATGTTCAAACAGGAACTGTGTTCAAGTTTTGAATTTTGGTAACATAATATTTAATATGTTGAATGTACTGCTATTACTCAGTTTCAAACAACCAGATTCTTAGAATCCTAATGACTTTTGTATAATGTCAATATCCTTTTGTGATTTACATGTAAGAACATTTTGGAGAAACACGACACCAGAGTGAGGATTATACTTACAAATCTCACATTCCCTCAAAATTCCATACTGCCAGTAAAAAAATGCGTATTTAATAGGAAATTTAATAGTACCATTGTGTGATAAACGTTAACCTTTACTTTGCAATATTTTATATTGTTGAGAAATTACATTCATGTGTAAGTTGCAATTTCTGCATGGAATTTAATGTTTATATGTATACTGTTAATGCAATAAGTAAATATTTATAATTTTTAAACAGAAAATGAAATACTGTAAAGATGGTCTTGGTTCCAAAACTAATAACTTATGTTTAAGAGAAATGCAAATACAAATCAGGTGAATCAATATCTGAAAAAAATAACCATGCAAAATGATAGCCCATCATCAACTATCTGTGCATTTCAATAAATTGCTTCATTTGCACTTTTGAAACAAATTAAACTCACCACAAAAAGTTCGGCAAACAACCCTTTTGATGAAATTTATGTTCCTACAATGTTCCTTAGCATTTCCATCCTAGAAAGGAAATGTTTAAAACTATGGAACTTCGTTCTTACATGTAGCAAATGTTCTTACTGATTTTTAAAACTTAATTTTACTATGTGCCATGCTGAGGTTGTGTTTGTTGTACTCATTTTAATTGAAGACTAATGCCTTTTACTAAAGCATCAAAACAGAAAAACCAAAACATGTAATCATTCCTTTCATCTGTCTGTGTTGTCTAAATCAGAAACTGGTTTGTGGAGAAGTCCAGCAGTAAATGGCACTCCACCAACACCCCGGACATGTCATGGTTCTACTGCAGCTATTGGAGATTGCCTTTATGTGTTTGGTGGCGGAGACAAAGGAGCAGAACCTGTATCAGATACACAACTCTACGTGTTTGATAAAGGTATAAATAATAAATATGCTGCTCCATCATGTCATATGAGAATTTGAGTATTGCAAATGCTAGATAAATTGTCAGTGTTTAGGAACTGACAGTACTTTTTCCCCAATGAAAATACTAATGCAAATACATCTATTTCTTTAGCCACACTTAGCTGGTCACAGCTATCAACAGAAGGAAACCCACCAGCTGCAAGACATGGCCATGTGATGATTGCTGTGGGTAGCAAATTGTTCATCCATGGAGGATTAGCAGGGGACAAATTCTTTAATGATATGTATGTAATTGATACAGGTAGGTTCTGCACGTAAACAGTTATTTTGAGATATGAAAAAATAAGCTTGTAACAATCCTTATTATTGATTGGAAGTATTTTGGAAGTTTTGCAGATTCACAGGCTGATCTGTCCCAGTGAATGGAAACCAAAAGCCAGGGGGCACAGTTAGAGAGATTGTAAACAAATGCAGCAGATAACTCAGAGATAACAAGGTGTGGAGCTGGATGAACACAGCAGGCCAAGCAGCATCATAGGAGCAGGAAAGCTTGACGTTTCATCAGAAATGGGGGAGGGGAGAGGGTTCTAAAATAAATAGGGAGGGGGAGGCGGATAGAAGATGGATAGAGGAGATGATAGGTGGATAGGAGGCAGACAAGTCAAAGAGGCGGGGATGGAGCCAGTAAAGGTGAGTGTAGGTGGGGGGGTAGGGAGGAGATAGGTCAGTCCAGGGAGGACGGACAGGTCAAGGGGGCGGGATGAAGTTAGTAGATAGGAGATGGGGGTGGGGCTTGAGGTGGGAGGAGGGGATAGGTGAGAGGAAGGACAGGTTAGGGAGGTGGGGACGAGCTGGGCTGGTTTTGGGATGCGGTTGGGGGAGGGGAGATTTTGAAGCTTGTGAAATCCACATTGATACCATTGGGCTGCAGGGTTCCCAGGCTGAATATGATTTGCTGTTCCTCCAGCCTTCGGGTGGCACCATTGTGGCATTGCAGGAGGCCCAGGATGGACATGTTGTCTGATCCTCTCCTCTATCCATCTTCTATCCGCCTCCCCCTCTCTCCCTATTTATTTCAGGACCCTCTTCCCCTCCCCCATTTCTGATGAACGGTCTAGGCCCGAAACGTCAAGCTTTCCTGCTCCTATGATGCTGCTTGGCCTGCTGTGTTCATCCAGCTCTACACCTTGTTATCTCGGATTCTCCAGCATCTGCAGTACCTATTATCTCTGATACAGCAGATAACTCAGTAGCTTTGGGGAAGATTTTGGCAAGGTGGTAATGAATCCAGAAGTCCAGGTTAACTCTCTGGGAACATGGTTTTAAATCCCACCGTCCTGGCTGATGGAATTTAAGTGCATTTTTTAATATTCACACCTTAAAAATTGCCTTAGTAACCATAAAATATGAAATATAACTATTGATTTATTATCAATTGACTTAAAACCTATCTGATTCACAAACGTCCTTCAGGGAAGGAAATCTACTGTCCTTAACTTGTCTGGCTGACATCTGAACCTAGACTTACAACAATGCAGTCAACTCTTAATTGCCTTTTGAAATGGCGAATTCACTGACCATTCATTTCAATAACAATTATGGCTAGGCAACAACTGCAAGCCTTATCAGTTTTACCCACATCAAAGAATTAAAAATATTAACAGAAGAAAAAAAACCTGGATGGAATTACAGAAATAGATTACTATAAACCTAATGTTTAGAGCCCGATCCGAAAGCAAACAATTTTAATCAGTTAAAAATCTAGATACATTCTGAAAAACTTTTTCATTTTTAATGCATTTGGTATACAGCTGCAGTTAACATGAGATGGAAAAAAGTAAAAATGAAGGGTGACATCCCAAGAGGCTGTGCAGCTCATTCTGCAATTTATCATGGAAAGTACATCTTCATCTTTGGTGGTATGGATGTCACAGGAGCTTTGAATACCATGTGTAAATATCATGTTGGTAAGTGCTTTCAAATCCCTCTGCATTTTCAGGTTCAGTAATTGATTATTAAGTTACTAATGTGAAAATCCATCTGGCAACAAACTAGTCCCAGTAAGTTATGTTAGAATGAACTGTATTTGATTTTCAATAAACTTCGTAAGTTACTTCTCCGTGGCAAATGAAAATTGCATTCTGCAGTTGTTCTGTTCAATAGTTTGAAAACCTTTTTGTTCAAATATCCAATACAACTTCAGTTTAATTACTCATATGATAAATAGACATGGTTACCAGTAGTCATAATAGAATGAGGGAAGCTAAACTGACTCAGCCTTGTGTTTTCTATAATTTCATAATTTAGTTATTACAGTCACATAGTTTTGGTTACTTTCTATTGGGCAATTTAATTTTTTTAGAAATCTTTTCCTGCCCTGTTCAATATTTTTTAAGAAATCCACCACCATCTTGGCATCTGCCAAGACAAAATAAAACCTGAAAGAACTGTGGATGTTGGCTATCAGAAACAAAAACAGAAATTGCTAGAAAAGATCAGCAGATCTGGCAGCATCTGTGGAGAGAAATCCGAGTTAACGTTTCAGGTCCAGTGGCCCTTTTGAAAACACCTCACAGATGCAGCCAGACCTGCTGATCTTTTCCAGCGAGCTTTCCTCCCACAGTCCAAAGATGCGCAGACAAGGTGGATTGGTCATGCTAAATTACCTGTAGTGTTCAGGGATGTGTAGCTGAGGTGGGTTATAAGTGGATGGGTTTGGGTGGGATGCTCCAAGGGTCAGTGTGGACTTGTTGGGCCGAAGGGCCTGTTTCCACACTGTAGGGATTCTTTAAAAAAAATTGTGTTTTTGCATCTGCTAAGACTAGTTTGTTACCAATCGTTGGACAGCATATTACGTGCAATGGATAACTTACTTATATAATTCCATCACCAGTTAATTTGGACATTTTTCTTTCTTTTAGAGCTAGTGTTTCTTTCCCTTTGGCTGTTCTTTTATTTCTGTTTTTTTAAAATTCTGGATTTTGTAACCATGATTACACCAGGGAATGACAATTTTGTACACTTTTCACTGTACTCCTGCATTCTGATACTTGACTACACATGGCAATAAAATCAAGTATATATCTCAGTGTTTAAAAGATACAATTTTTTTTCCCCATCTTGCAGTTTCCTAGCCACAATAGAGATTAAAAAAAACAATCATGCAAGTGAACACTTAGGTTCTCTACCTAAACATTCTGTTTTTGAGTTTTATTTTAAATTGCAGACTTTAATTTGTTTTCATTAGAAATGAGCTGCTGGACACGCTTGGAATTCGGTTCCTCCCTCCCAACAGGACGGCTGGATCATGCCATGTGTGTGATACCCTGGAAGATAAGAACAGAAAATGACACTTCCACTCCTGCAGCAAACAGTAGCGATGAACTGTCAGCAAAGGTGAATAAACATGAGGAATCTAACCTGCAAAGTAAGACTGATGTAATTCTTGCACCAAGGAATTGTACAGTGATTCAAAACCAAACAGAGAACATTGCAAATCTATGCTTGGTTTTTGGTGGAATGGACACTCGGGGAGAAATTTATAATGACTGTTTTGTTACACTTATTGATGGGTATTAATTGTGTATCCCTACTCTTAGCATAGTTACCATTCATTTGCAATACAACTCACTCACATGATTTTGTAAAAGTAGTGTGGATGCTGGAAGTGCTCAGTACTGGCAGCAGGTGGTAAATACCAACTTCTCCAAGAGTTTCCAGCCTCTTTAAACTCTACCAATTCATTCTTTCCTTAAAAAAAAACCTCTTATGTTTATACTAAATATTTTCTGATTCTGTTTTTCCCTTAACTTACTGAGGTGTTCTGAAATTATTTTCTGCCCCACTGATAGTGAACAGGACCATGATACAGTATGCTGTGGCACAAAATATATCCTATATTGTTGATTCATGCCAATTAATTTAGCCTCAAATTTAAAAGTGTCTGCAGTAATGTAGTTAAGAAAGGTTATAAAACTGGACTTGATAGATCTATGATCTTTGAAGATCATTAATCAGGCAGCTCATCCCTCAATAGGGCAACACTTGAAGGCCAGCACAAGGCCTGTAACCTTTACCCACTTGTGCAAGCTGAGGGCTAGATGTGATTAGATTTAATTAATTACAAGGGAATAACTTGTTAATCAGTGCAGAGTAGTAGTGTGAAGTGCTATCTGAATATGAAACTCCAAGATATTGTGCAGGTATAAAATTAGTCTTAACAGGGGGGTCATACAGACATTTTATTGAAATTGTAATGTTTGTACTTTACAGAATTGTACATCTTTTTAAAAAGTTGAAATCAATTAAACCTGGAATATAAAAAGTTGCTTGAAATTGTACATCCTACAGTTGTGTGCGTGCTTCTTTAACATCCACAGTAAACTTTGTTCATACTGGAACAAATGCCATTCCAGGGAGTTGACAACAGCAGATTATAGATTTGGCATTAGTCAACTTCAATACCAAGAGTGAGAAGTTTTTCTTTCCTCAGGAAAAAAAGTGAAATTTATCCTGGAATTCAAGTTAAGCCTCAAAGATTCAAGTATGGCCATTTAAAACATTAGTGCTGGAATCAAATGGGGAAAAAAGCACCTCCTCAGTTACTTTTTAAAAGTCTCAAATAGGCCAAGTTGAATTGTTTAGAAGAACAAACCAGTTCTCACAATCCAACAAAAACAATTGTCATCTTTCAATTAGTTTCAGTGTCTTGGTGGAAGCAGTTCAGACTAAATTTAAACTGTCCAAAAAACCTAGCTACCATGAAAGTTTGTCAATGGAACAAGAAAAAAAATTGGTCTGTGTTACTAAACACAATTTCTGGGGTGAATCTGTCCACAATTTTTAAGCCTGCAGAATTCAACTAGTGGAAGGAACTATTACTTCTCTAGTTTGCCAAAACTTCAGTCTAAAATATTGGGCCAGGTGTCTCAATTTGGTCAAAAGAAATTAAATGCCACTTGCTAAGGGCAGAAATACAACTTAAATTTTGTTACCCAAATCCTTGTGTATACCGAGATATGGGTAACAAACTATGTTGATCAGAGCAACTTTGCTATTCAGGTAGGTTTACCCAAGCTGGTCTGCATTATCTGCATGGTGTTAGTTCATTCACATGTCTAGGCCTTGAGTGCCTAAAGTAGAGCAAAACTTGAGCACAATTTAGATGTTCACTGCAAAGAGGACCTTCCTTACTTTCCTGGTGTTTAAAGTCAGCAGTTTTGCCATTTTTGGTCAAATGGTAGTATAGTATGCAATCCTAACAACATGTCTGCTTGAATGCAACTTGTGCCATTCAATCTCATGTAGCTGGGATATCATTCATAAACATGCTCTGAAACAAAAAAAAAAAAAGGAGTGTTTCAAATGGGTGAATCTAACATTTATGAATTAAAGACCCTGAACAGGATATGTTTGTCAATCATAGCATTTTCTTTCCAAAAGATCTACACCCTCCAGACAAGGTAATGTTTGTATCAAACATAACATTTATTGGTCAATACAGTAGAAAACATTCTACATTTAGACAGACCAAACAAAGGGATTCCAAATAAATAGAAAAATGGGTACTGGAGAACATTGTACTCGCCTTGACAACTCAAATTTCCAATCAAGCTCTCCCTCTGGCTAACATACTGAAACTGCATTGGAAAGTATTGAGCCTCTTGAGAATTTCAGTCCACTCAAGTGAAAATTGTGCACATACATTCAAGAATTAAGTCCTTATCATTCAGATAAATCTTTCAAAACAGTCCAATATTTACAAAATTAAAGAGTCCTTGGATTACAACTCATCCTTTTCAGTCTCTTCTTCCTCTTCTGGAGGAGGTCCACCTGCACTTCCATACAGCTTACTTATAATTGGCTGAACAATTTCCTCAAGTTCCTTCTTCTTAGCTTTGAATTCTTCAATGTCAGAATCTTGGTGACTTTCAAGCCACTCAATCTTTTCTTCCACAGCTTTCTCAATAACTTCTTTGTCCTCGGTGGAAAGCTTTCCACCAAGTTTTTCTTTATCACCAATTTGGTTCTTCAGAGAATAGGCATAGCTCTCCAGGTCATTTCTGGCATCAATACGTTCTTTGAGTTTTTGATCCTCTTCAGCAAATTTCTCTGCATCATTCACCATTCTCTCAATTTCTTCTGGGGTCAGACGGTTCTGGTCATTTGTAATAGTGATTTTGTTTTTATTTCCAGTGCCTTTGTCTTCAGCTGTAACACGTAGGATGCCATTTACATCTATTTCAAATGTGACTTCAATCTGAGGAACACCCCGAGGTGCTGGAGGAATACCAGTTAGGTCAAAGGTACCAAGCAGGTGATTATCTTTGGTCAGTGGACGCTCACCTACAAGAAGCAAGAATATGGACATCAGCCTTGTGGCAACAAGACAGATTATAGAATCATGCAATGCCCAGAGACCACACTGACCCTCTGAAGAACATGCTACCCAGCCATCCCACACTTCCCATTGCTGACCAACCTAACCTGCACAGCTTTGGACTGTGGGAGGAAATCAGAGCACCAAGAGGGAACCGATGCAGACAGGGAGAACGTGCAAATGCCAGAAGGCTGGATTTGAACCTGGGTTCCTGTGCTTATTTGCTCGTTTTTAAATTTCCATGCCTTAATAGAAAACCTCAAAGAGAATCATTCTAGATAGTGTTTTTGCTTGGAATAGGTGACTTTGTTTACATACAAATCATGCTGTTATAATCTGTCCACACTGAACTAGAGTATTACGACACTGCCCATCTCAAGAGATGAAGCAGCTTATACAAGCAGAAGCTGTCAAATATAGTTAAAATTACTGCGTAGTGTAAGTCAGAGTGGAAAAAGTGTTTTTGGAACAGTTATGAAAAAAGATAGAGGAGCTCTTTGACATCCAGGAAGACTTAATTGCTTAATGCCCCCTGCTGCAAGTCAGTTCTGCATTATTCCATTCAATATTATTGACTTAACAGCACAGAACATGGCAGCATCTCCTTGTAGGAAAGTTCTTATCAATATACACAAAAATGTTAAGTTAAATTACAACCTACCTTCATAGACCTTGATTGTTACAGTAGGTTGGTTGTCAGAAGCAGTTGAGAAAATCTGAGACTTTTTAGTTGGGACCACAGTATTACGTGGTATTAACTTTGTCATGACACCACCAACAGTTTCAATTCCGAGAGTCAAGGGGCAAACATCCAGAAGAACAAGATCACCTGTTTTGTTTTTTGGGCAAGTAGAAAGCAGCATGTTAGAAAACCAATCCATTTCATGTGAAGTTACTCTGCAGTAAAATAAACGCTAATCATACAATTCCTGGCACTTACCAGTGTCTTCCTCTCCTGACAGAACACCAGCCTGCACTGCTGCACCATATGCCACAGCCTCATCAGGGTTGATTCCACGAGATGGTTCCTTCCCATTGAAAAACTCCTTCACCAGTTGCTGAATTTTAGGAATGCGAGTGGAGCCACCCACAAGTACAATTTCATCAATTTCAGTTTTCTTCAGATCAGCATCTTCCATCACTTTCTGTACAGGCTTCATGGTTGATCGGAAGAGGTCCTGATGGCAAGAAAGGGCAATTAAGTTTTTTTGTCCTTGATTAGTTTTGTTACTTTGCACTTCTTAGCCAAAATTAAGTCAAGCTTGAAGTTACAGTAAAAGTTATAACTAAATCAAAAACTGCTACAAATGAGTGCTCTAATTCATTCCTCATGGAGGAGAATAGCCCTGTTCAATGCCCAGGTCAGGCAAACCAAAAAATTTGATTTTGCTGCATAGCATTCAATTTTCAGTGGCAGAAGAATTTAACTTGTTAGGGCAAGGAACTTGTGCAGTCTATGAAGTGTGTTAAAACACATCTTAGATTGTGACAAGGCAAAAATAGTACTTAACCTTCCTACCTTAGACTAGGAACCAGACATTTCTCTGTCTGGAATTAGTGAAAAAACAACAACTCACCCATAAGCTCACTTCAGCTTTAGTCAAAGACTAAAAATGTACAGTAGCCATCAAGTTTGGATGAACTGCACTAAAAGAAAGAGACAAGACTTTCTGGAAAGCCAGAGTTTGACTTATTCAGCTCCCAAAACATTGGGCAATAATCCAAACAAGACTTGCAACATTTCAATGAGGAACCCGAGATAAGTGTTGCACTGGAGGAACACAGACC
The DNA here is from genome assembly GCA_024137785.1 of Ginglymostoma cirratum. Classification (NCBI taxonomy): domain Eukaryota; kingdom Metazoa; phylum Chordata; class Chondrichthyes; order Orectolobiformes; family Ginglymostomatidae; genus Ginglymostoma; species Ginglymostoma cirratum. The sequence goes on from JAHRHZ010000035.1 coordinate 22,743,664, forward strand.
AGGTAGAGAAATGGAAAACTGACATTTTGGGTCAAGACCCTTCAGATGATGTCAGCTTGCTTATTCTTCTGATGCTGCCTGGCCTGCTGTGATCCTCCAGCTCCACACTGTTATTGGACTCCAGCATCAGCAGTTCTTGCTATTTGTGAGGAACCCATTCAGGTTTGGGAGAATGCATGTGTTTATGAAAGGTTCTAGATTTAGAATGCCTGCAATAAATTTTCTAGAATTTAACAAAATGAACACCACAATAACCAATTATCACTGTCCAAGGAACAACATTAAAATACAATCAAGCACAATTTTAAACAAGAGCTAAAGCATAACTCACCATATTCAGTTCTTCAAATTTTGCACGTGTTAAAGTTTCTGAGAAATCCTCACCCTCAAAGAAAGATTCAATTTCAATTCTAGCTTGATGTTGGGAAGACAAACCACGTTTGGCTTTTTCAACCTCACGGCGAAGTTTCTGTACAGCTCTGTTATCCTTTCGGACATCTTTCCCAGTTTTCTTCTTGTACAACTTGAAGAAGTGTTCCATCACACGCTGGTCAAAATCTTCACCACCTGATTTAAATTCCTTGTTTAAGAATTAATTCTGACAAGCTATAAGATGTTAAAATGTAACTTACACATTGATAATCTTACCTAGATGAGTGTCACCATTTGTAGCAACTACTTCAAAAACACCATTGTCAATAGTAAGCAGTGACACATCAAAAGTACCACCGCCAAGGTCAAACACCAGAATGTTCTTTTCACCCTCTCGCTTGTCCAGCCCATAGGCAATTGCAGCAGCAGTTCTGAAGCAGAAATAGTCAAAATGAAATCTTACAAACAGGACAAGTTATATATTCCCAACCAGACCATTAACATTGCAGACAGATGGAGAGTTTAAAAGTAGTCTAGTCTATTTTAAGATTAGACAACTTTAGTGAACACCAACAGTTAAAATACTCACGGCTCATTGATGATCCTCATGACATTCAAACCAGCAATAGTACCAGCATCCTTTGTAGCCTGACGTTGAGCATCATTGAAGTAAGCTGGTACTGTTACCACAGCATGTGTAACCTACAAAAGATCAGAGATTTTAGAAAAACAATATTAAAGCCAGTGTGAATTTCTCCTGTAGATTCTTAGATGCTAAGGAAATTCAAAATGCTTGATCCTACACAGATTTACACTTGTACTTTTTAAACACTACAATCCCAATTGGTCATGTAGTGGAAAGGCAGCACAAAACAGGCCAATCACTGAAGATGCAACAAATTTAGCTCATTCTGAAGACAAGCTCATTTCCTACAGCAGGAAAGGTGCAACAGAAGAGTATTATGTCAATTATAATTCAATCTTCATTGAACTTCAAACAAGAATTGGAGCCATACCTTTGGGCCCATTTGAGAATCTACAAGCTTGGAATGTAAATTCATCTGCACTTGCAGCAAATGGGACTAGATTTTTAGATCCCTCTAGGTGATCAGCAGAGATGAGTTGGACCAAAGGGTCCATTTCCATGCTGTACATCTTTTGATTAACTAGGCTAGGAGATTGCATGTCAATTGAAGACCCTCCAAAATAGTGGATTTGCTTCAGGATGCAGATGAAACAGATTTATGAAGTTTAGTCATGATCAAACTAAACAAGTATTAATAGGTTTGGATCAGAAAATGAAAATCAATTGCAACTACCTTCTTGCCAAGGTAAGCTTCAGCAGTTTCTTTCATTTTAGTCAATACCATGGCAGATATCTCCTCTGGAGCAAATGTCTTGACCTCACCAGAAATGTCAAGTTGGACGTGAGGCTTGTTCTTCTTTTCAATCACCTAAACAAAGAACATGTTAAGTGCATTTGTGCAACACTTGGCTTTTAAAATTTAAGGGCTACAGTCAAATTTGACTGCAGGCCTGACCAGATGACCTACGTTACTTACAACACCAGAACCTACTTGTTCTAAAAATTGCAGTTGATCAGAAGACACTTAATACTGAAGGTCAGCTATCACATGTTTAAGGTGTAATGTTAACATTCAGATCAACAAGAAACAAATTTGCTTGAAGCACCTATTACAGGTTTTTAAAATTCAAACTTGGCTCACAAATCAAGTACTAGAATTAAAATCACTCTGCAGTAAGCAGCTTAAAAGAGGTATCAAGTCCATGAAAACACTTGTTTTTTCACATTTGAGAATATTACCTTAAAAGGTAGGTATTTGACATCTTGCTGTACTGCTGGGTCATTCCAGGTTCGTCCAATAAGACGCTTGGCATCAAAAACAGTGTTCTCTGGATTAGAGGTCAGCTGGTTTTTTGCAGCATCACCTATTAGACGTTCACCATCAAGTGTGAAGGCCACATATGATGGGGTGATTCGGTTTCCCTGATCATTGGCAATAATTTCTACACGCCCATTTTTGTAGACACCAACACTAGGGAGAAAAAGGTAAGTGATATTGCCAGTTCCTGCAAAATTCAAAATTTAAAAAAAAAAGAGGGCAAATCAAATCTCAAACTTACCAAGAGTAAGTAGTACCAAGGTCAATCCCAACGACAGTACCAACACTCTCTTTCTTATCATCCTCATCAGCAAAGACACTGCTAATTAGCAGCAGAAGCAAATATCCTCTCATTGTGAGTCACGACTGTGCCCTTAGTGATGGCTACTCCTTAAAGAGGGAGAAAAGTTACAGGTCAACAAATACCACACATCTACAAAGTGATATCATTAAAACTCACTTTTACATCAAATTTAATATTGATGTATCAATGCTATAAATATACAAGTCCAAAACTGATACAAAATCCATTGTGTGGCAAGTAGTAAAGTCTGCCTTAGACTAAATATAAATACTGACACAGCTGAACTGTGGCAAACATCTCCCAAAATTAAATGATATTTGCCACAGTTCAGCTGTTTGTGTCCCTCTGCCTTCAAGGGTCAATGGATATGCACATCACAAGTCCATCCAATCCTCTGTACTTCAAGATCTTCCTGTTCAGTGTACTCCCTTGCCTTGTTAGGGCTCCAAAATTAATGGCAAGGCAAGGGAGTACACTGAACAGGAAGATCTTGAAGTAAGAGAACCAGAATGACTTGGGACATGCATACCTATTGACCCTCAAAGGCAGAGGGACAGGAAGGCACAATTGATTAAAGGTGCCAATGGACTAGTAAGGCAAGGTATTGACTACAAGATTAAGAAAGTGAGTTAAATCTGCAATATTAGTTAGGTTACAGCTACAAACTACATGCATTTTGGTCACAAAACAGGAAGGGTCTAATCATTAGAGTTTGTGAAGAAAAGTCACCAAGATTTGTCCAGGCTGAAACATTTATGTAGAACGAAAATCAGCAGGGGACATTTTATTAGGGGCAGGGAAAGGTGAAGGGATAACCGGGTGATAGAGAGAAAAGTTTTCTCCCTCTCCCAACCCAGAAGTTGATAACCAGCGGACACCGTTTTAATGCAAGGATCAAAAGACGAGAAGATTAAAAGAGAAAAGATGAAGTTATCTAGGAGGCTGGTGGGTGGTAGAGGCAGAAACTATGAATACATAATGAGCATTTCAAACGCCATAGCTACGGGCCAAGCGCCGAAACAAGAAAAAAAACGGGATTAGAATAGACGAATACCTGCTGACTGGCGCGGTCATGATGGATCTTTACTGTGTAAAAGCATCAACTACTTAGTGAACATATTGCACATTCACAACAGTTCCCAACATAAAAACTTCAAAATTTAGAGCGTTACAAGCGTGAATAGCAAATAGATTCCGTTAAAATCAATTCAAGACGACAGCCAATTAAGCTAGTGCCCCGGAAGCCATTTTATGTCAGCCAACACACATTTCAATCCCAACCGAATCGCCGACTAACAAAGGCCTACTGTACACCCATCAAGAGAATAATATATTGTGGCTCTCCATTTCAGTTGAGTATAATTCTACTGATTCTGGACTATTGTTCTCATACTCAGCAGGGAAGAAACCAGCACAGGGAAGCCGGCCAGTACGCTCTACCGGATCTGGACTGAAAAACCTTCATTTTTTTTCCCCAAACACTAATTCTTCGCAACAAACATAACCGTTCATAATTATTCAGTCATTGTGAATATCTGTCTAATCAACACCTGCGATTAGTACCTTACCAGCCACTTACTGCTGCCTCCCCAGCACCTCAACAACACCGTCTGCTCCAAGGACCCCAATCTAGTCTAGGCGCCTGCTTCAGCCTTTATATAGTATCCTGACTTCCCCGTCGTGGAGCGCCGCGATTGGTCGGTTGTCCTTGCGTTGGAGGCTGTCGATTGGCCAGTGGGGGCACGTTGGCCACTCCGGAGGGTGACATGTACGGGCTTTCGGGGACTCGTCACTGGGGAGAGCACAGCCCGCCCCCTGACCGTATTTCGCCTGCCCATTGGACTAACTTTGAACAGATCCAGCCCAATTGACTTCGGGAGTCTCCAAGGCCCCAATTGCAATTGGGTCGTTTTGTTGTCAATCATTAGCGTCATCACGATCGCGTCCACCTCCGCTCTCTAACGGACGATTGCGTGCGTGTTGCTTCATTCCGCCGCGCTACCCCTCCCCCAATCCTTACAACATGTTGGTTTCTGGAATATTCAGCGCCTGAATGATGGTTCTTTCCGTTTGTTTCTGATGTATCTCATGGCTGGAGTTCGCGTTTTCTCTGAGCTCTGTTGGTGTTTAAGTGAATGTAGTCCTGGTGTGGTTTCGCTTTCTGACGTTGGAATTCACTCTGAACAGCGTTCAATCTGAGATGCCCTTGGCATATTCCAAATTGTTAGGCCTTTCTACACTTGTAATTTAGGCGTAGCCAGTAGTGAAACCCGTCAGCCTTGGCTAAAATGTTCTGGTCAGAAAATTTCACGTAAATTTATGCCCCTTCAGTTCATGAAGTGTATGGAGAAAAAGTTCGCCTTTACCACAGCTGTTGCATGAGGAACCCAAGTATTGAATTGCCAACCGATATACATGTAGAATGGCCGCTTGGTTAAATATCTGATGACAATAAGGGCGTTTTTGCTCTGTTACGACCGGTCAGGCAAAGATGACGGGGAAAAGCAAGCCAAAGTATTCATATTAGAATTCTACTAAATTCTAGTTTGAACTTGTCCAGCAGATTGCAAACAACAAAACTAAACTTTGGTAATATGGACAAGCTTGGAGGTGCTGGAACATTTTATATGAACAGTTTTGGACCCTGCATCTAAAGATCCAAAGAAGTTTACAAGAATGATTCAGGGGATGAAGGCTTGTCATATGAGGTGTGGTTGAAACTCTGGGTCTGTACTTGATGGAGTTTAAAAGATGAGGCATATCTCATTGAAACCTGCAAAATACTAAGAGGCCTGGGCAGAGTGGACACGGAGAAGATGTTTCCACTAGTAGAGTGAAGACCTAAGACCTGAAGGCACAGTCTCAGCGTGAGAGGATGACCCTTTAGAACTAAGATGAAAAGGAATTTCTTCAGTCAGAGGGTGGTGAATTTGTGGAACCCATTGGCGCAGAGAACTGTGGAGGCTAAGTCATTGAGTACATTTAAGAGAGATGGATAGGTTCTTGATTAGTAAGGTGATCAAGGGTTATGGGGAGATGGCAGGAGAATAGGGTTGCGAAACACATCCATGATTGAATGGCAGAGCAGATTCAATGGGTCTGATGGTCTAATTCTACTCCTATATCTTATGGTGTTAATTAAAGGGATGGAACAGATAGAGAAAGAGGGGATTTATGAAAAATATGCGGCTCGGGGTATAATTTAGCCGAAGACAGATATAACTTGTAAAGGAGGGGAAAATAGTGCATTATTGACCAAAATTGAAAGCAGTTAGACACTGCTGACAACAAACCATCTCAAACTCTGCGCAGATAAAATTACACTTGAACGATGGGAGGTATTCAATATAATCTTCAGCTTCACAGAAAAATTAACACACAGCCTTTCTTTTACCAAATAATGTCATGGTTGTCAAAAGAGGTGAAAGATAAAATTAAACAGCAGTAGAAATGAAAAGAGTTGAGTAGATTCATGAAACTAGATAAAGAGGGCAATATATTCAACAGTTCAAATAAACTCACTAAATCATAGGAATTACCTTCTGGAGAGAGGTAGTGGTGGTATTGGGCTCATTGAATTTGGCATTCAGCTAGGTGTCCAGAGCGGGGCAGCCACTGAGGGCCTGACCTAGGATTCTTGGTGGGTTTTCGATGCCTGGAGTGCAGAGCAAAAGTGACTCCGAGGATAGGCACGCGGAATGAAGGGGAGGCCAAGGCCCAGCGTGGATGGTGCCTGGATCGGGGAGTTGGCAGGCCAGTGTGTGGCAGTGTCTGTAGGCCTGGATCGGGACTTTGGTGGTCTGAGATCCCAGGAGCGAGCCCAACGCAGCGGTGGAGGTTCCCTCTGCAGTGACGACAAGAGCAGGAAAGATAGAGTCAATGCAAGGAAACTCTACCAAAGTGGAGATCGAGCTGTTGTAGGAAGTGCACAGCTAGGCAGTTAAGGAAGACTTAAAACTAAGAGGGACTGTAATGTTTAACTTTGTGCTTTTTAAAAATTTTTTACACAATACCTAGAGCGACCATAATGTTTTAACTTTTAACTTTGTTCTTTATTTCTTCCTACCTTGTTCTTAAGGTTTTGTACCTAGATACTTATACCTAACATGGTACCATGTGTGGCAACATTGAAAACGTTTCGTTGTACTCCTGTACTTGACAATAAAGTCTAAACCAAATCAAATCAAATCAAATCAAGCCACCCAGCACTCCGACTTGGAAATATATCACTGTTGCTTCACTGTCACTGGGTCAAAGTCCTGGAATTCCCTCCCTAAAGGCATTGTGGGTCAACCCACAGCATGTGGACTATAGCAGTTCAAGGTGGGACCTCACCACCACTTTCCCAAGAGTAACTAGGAACGGCTGGCCAGCCAGTGATGCCCATGTCCCACGAGTGAATTAAAAAGACAGCATAAGAAAGTGTGAAGTTATGCACTTTGGTAGCAAGAATGGAGACATAGACTATTTTCTAAATAGGGAAAGTGTTCGGAAATGTGAAGGACAAAGGGACTTAGGAGTCCTATTTCAGGATTCTCTTAAGGTTAACGTGCAGATTCAGTTGTCAGTTGGGAAGGCAAAGTCACTTTGAGAGGGTTAAAGTTCAAGAGCAGGGTTGTACCGCTGAGGGTCTATAAGACTCTAATCAGATTACATTTGGAATATTGTGAGCTCCATAATATTCAGCTCCATAACTAAGATGATGTGCTGGCTTTGGAGGAAGTCCAGAGGTGGTTTACAAGAATGATCCTGGGAATGAGGGGCTTGTCATATGAAATATTGAGAACTTAGGGTGTGTACTTGAAGGATGAGAGACCTGGATAGAGTGAATGTGGAGAAGATGTTTCCATGAGTAGGAGAGACTAGGACCCAGAGGCACAACCTCAGAGTGAAGGGACGGTCCTTTAGAACTGAGACGAGGAAGAATTTCTTCAGCCAGAGGGTGATGAATCTGTGGAACCCATTGCCACAGAAGGCTATGGAGGCCAAGTCACTGAGTGTCTTTAAGACAGAAATAAGTTCTTGATTAGTAAGTGGATCAAGGGTTACAGGGAGAAGGTAGGAGAATGGGGTTGAGAAACCTATCAGCCATGAGCCATGAAGCCATCAGCAGACTCGATAGACCAAATGCCCTAATTGTGCTCCTATATCTAATGGTCTGTGGTCTTATAGTAAAAAGGTGAACAAAAATAACACACAGGGAGCAGTACTTTGGAATGCTGAACAGCACTAGTAAAGACAGCATTTGTTGTCTATCTCGAATTGTCCTTTAACTGTGTAGTTTATTAGGCCATTGCAGACAGCTTTCAAGAGTCAGCCACATTACTGTGGGTATAGAGTCACAAATTAGGAAGACTAGGTAAGGCCGGCAGATTTTCTTCTCTGAAGATAGGTTTTTACAGCAATAAATGATAGTTTTATGGTCACCATGACTGAGCCTAGCTTTCAATTCCAGATTCATTAATTGAATTTAAATTAATGGCATTTGAATCAATGTTCCTAGAGCTTTAGCCTGGGCATCTAGATTACTAACCCAGTAACATTGCCACTATGTCACCCTCACCTTGGTGGTATTGTGCTGGTTGTGGCAGAAATGGCAGGCACTGTTCCATTCATTGTAGAAGATGAGAGCAAATGAAACCCTATCATGGAGCTCGGAGAGAAGGAAAAGGTGAAAGCAATTCTGTGGGAGGTAAACAGTCATGAAATCAAGAGCCCGATCAACCACAGTAGAGAAGTTGAAGATTAAGGACATATCATAACAGTGCGTACTTCTACCCTTACCACAGGCTATCTGGCATAAATGGCATAAAACAATCATCTGTTTTAAAAATCAAAAATACCTTTTGTTTGCAGACTGACTTGATAAATTAACTCATCTCCTATACATACTCCATTCTCAACCCTTTGTAAAGTGGTTCTGTAAAACTATGTCATTAAGTCACATTTGTCAATCACCCCTGTCCCCTTGGCCTTCATAGGCTTCAGGTTCCTCACCACCCTAAATTTAAAATGATTAATTTTGCTTATCTCTAATCTCTTCCAGTGTGATACTGTGCCCATTCTGAGGTTAATCTGTTAGCACCCTTTCTGCCTTTGCTTTTTTCATATGTATGTTTATGGGGTCAGGGCATCCCAGACTAGGTTAGCTTAATGCCCATCAATAATTGCCCTTGAGATGATGGCAATGACACCTGGTGACAGTGAAGGAATGGTGACATAGTTCTAAGTCAGGATATTGTCTTATTTGGAGGTGAATTTGCAGGTAGTGGTTTCAAGCACCACCTGTTTTTGTCATGCTTGGTATTTTGGAAGGTGCTTTCTATGGACCCTTGTATCATTGCTGTAGTGCATCTTGGAGATAGTATATGCAGCAACCAGTGTGCATTGCTGAAGAGATTGAATATTGAAGGCAATTTGATGGATGGGGTTCCAGTCAAGCGGGCTTTCTTGTCCTGGATGTTGTCAAGCCTGCTAAGTCTTGTTGGAGCTGTACCCATCCAGACAAGTGGAAAATATTCTATCACACATCTGACTTTCACCTTGCAGATGGTGGGAAAGCATTGGGGAGCCACAGAATGACTTACTCACCTCAGAATTGCAGTTGTAATTGTTAATATTTATATGACTGGTTCAGTTCAGTTTCTGGTCACTCCTAGGACCCAGGATGTTGATTTTGGGGGTGGGGAAAGGAATTTAGCAAGGGGATGTAGTTAGATTATGTCTTGTTTGAAATGGTTATTGCCTGGCATTTGTGTTGTAAGTAACATAAATGTTACTTACTGTTGTTTTAGACAACGTTTGTGAAAGGATTGGTTAATGTTAGAGACTTCGTTAGCTGTACCCAATCTGATGATAGTCATCTCCTCATGACCCTTGTAACACTGTCTAACTTACTAATGTATCATACAATATCATGCAAATTGCATAAGACAAGAGTATCTTGATTTTCCTCTACCACTGCAAATTAAGTAAGCCTAAAGTCCCAAAGGGGACAGTGGTAGCAAATTATCACAACCACAAGCTGGTAGTAATTGGCATCACAACAGGTACAACGTGCTAGGTAATGGTGCAGACTGGAATGTGATGTAACTGTTCAGAATGAATTTCATGTGAGCCCAGAACAAATTTCCACTTACAGCTTTAAAGACTTTAAGAATTACTTGTATAGACAGTTGGCAGTTACAGTATAGGAACAGTCATACATTCTATGGACAAACTTCTGAAAAGGTCAACAAGGGCGAAACAACATTATGTTGAGGTTGTACAGGACATTGGTGAGGCCTCTTTTGGAATACTATGTCCAGCTCTGGTTGCCCAGTAAAAGGAAGGATATTATCAAGCTGGAGAGGGTTCAGAATAGATTTACCAAAATGTTGCCAGGTATGGAAGGTTTGAGTTATAAGGAAGGCTGGATAGGTTGGGACTTTTTTCACTGGAGAGTAGGAGTATGAGAGGTGACTTGATAGAAGTTTATAAAATAACGAGAGGTAAAGATAGATGGTAGTTGTCTTTTCCAGAAGAAGGAAAATTTCAAGACTAGGGGGCATATTTTTAAGGCGAGGGGAGATTTTAAAAAAAGATGTAAGGGGCAAATTTTTTACACAGAGGGTGGTTTGCTTATGGAATGAACTTCCTGATGAAGTGGTGGATGCGGGGAAAATTACAAACGTTTAAAAAACATTTGGATGGATAAATGAACAGGAAAGGTTTGGAGGAACATGGGGCAGGAACAGGCAGGTGGGACTAGTTTAGTTTGGGCTTATGTTCAACTGGTTGGACCGAAGGGTCTGTTGCCATGCAAATGACTCTATGACTATAACACTTAATGGTAAAGACTTTTACTTCAGACCTAGCAAGAGGAGCACAGAACTAAGCGTGAACTAGAAGCTACTGACATCTGGTAATCATAGATTCCATTGAGAAGTGAGGGTCTCTAGGAGCCGTCGCACTTAGAAGTTCAGCTAGGGCATTGGAGATCCGTGAATAAAGTTTAAAAAACCCAGTTGGGCAAGGGGAAAGTTTCATATTGCAGATTGAATGAAGGTTAAGGTTAGAAAGGAAGGCTTATAACTCACAATGACCATTGATCCTTCAGCAAGCAGATGTCATGAGGCACAGCCAGTTGGAAATCAAGGGCCATAGAAGTAATTTAAATTCAGCTGAAAATTAAGATGACAAAGGGGCAATTTAAAGGCCTACACAGACACAGTCTGACAGAGGAAGATAGTAAGAACACTGTTGAAGCTATTATAAGAGCAGAAGATCCATAATTTAAATCAAAGTTTAGACAAGAAGTATTTATTAAATCTGTAGGCACCAGGCTTTATTTGGAAACTCACAAAAAGGACAGGCATTGTTTATTATTCTGAGAAAGACAAGAATTTATTTATTGTGCCCATGATAAAGCAGGAATCCTCACTTTTGCCTGCAGAAGGCAGGAAATCTCTACTTGGACCACAAAAATGCAGATAAACCCCCCCCCCCCCAGTAAACAATACTGGGGTAGAGAATTGCTCCACTGCTAATTTTAAAGTATTAAGGCAACAAAAATAAAACAGCTTTGCAATGAAGAAGCCAGAATTTACTTGGTAAAGAGATTAAAGCAGAAAAACAGAATTAAAATGCTTTATAATAATATTGAATCCCACAAGGAATTAATCGCAGGAGGAATAATACCAGCTGGCAGATTTAATTTCAATGATTTGCCAAATACAACCTGAGATTGGCCACCTTGGAGAAAACAGTTCAAAGATACAGAATTGCTTCCAAGCTAGACATAAAATAACAAGTTGAACAAGTAAATATGGTGTTGTATTCAATAGGACTTGCAGCCAACCACTCAAAATGCATGGATGGCAGGAGAATACACCCCGACATCCCCCCAATCCCCAAAGTAGTAAACTATCAATAGATGTGAGAGAGAAACAACCTGTGATTGGAGGAGAAACTCCTCACCAATTACTTCCTATTTACAGGGATAACTTTTCTCTGATTGGGCTCTTCTCTGAGTGAATTTTTCTGGGAAATTTGGGGATATCAAGGGGCAAGCAGGGTAAGTAAGTGCTGGCATTGACGAAACTACCAGGGAAGTGGGAGCAGCTAACTGATATCCTGGAATGGGAGGCTGAGGTCCAGAATCCAGGAATGGGGTGTGAGTGAGAGTTGAGTTTGGGATGGGTGGGAGAGGGTTATGTTCTAAGAGTGGGAAGTGGGGATTGTTCTGAAGAAGGGTCACTGGTGTTGTGTGTAAATTACCACAATCTACTGTTAATTCAGCTACTTATTAAGAAATCTCACAGACAATCAAATACTGAATCAATTATTTAAACTTTATTGCATTTAGCAATGAAAATAAGACCCCTCAAGTTAGCAAGTTAAGCCTCACAACTCAACTTAGCTGTTACCCAATTAATGGTGGAAGTTAGCTGTCATTCCGACCAGCAGTGTCTGTCTCTGTGTGTCCAGAGTTTGATCCTTGTACAGTGAGGTTCCTCAGAGTTCTACTAATGAAGAATCTTACAGTTGAATTCATATCGGATTTTTCTGTCTTGTGAAATTTCTAATGTGATATTATTGATGGTTCTTCAGAGTATTTCATCCATATTACTGATTTCACTTCTGTAGTCATCAAGTCTTGCCTCCTTATCAGCAGTAGCCTCCCTGTTCCTTGTTACATTTGATTTTTACTATCTGTTCGAAACACAACTTTACAGTAATCAACCCCTTCACCTCAGGACATTCCTTATGCAGGCAATTTTAATTGCCTATCTGTCACAAGGCAGCAAGATACCAAGCAGTTGTTACTTCTTCTCTCCCAGATAACCTCTTGTTCATATTACTTTGACTCCTTCTTCCCGGGGATGGTTAATTAGCATTTTGCTTTTAACTGCTTTGTAATAGTTTCTCCTTGTCCCTTTCAATGTAGGAAACCTTTATGCCATAAAGAGTTATTGCTGCTTCTTTCAAACCCTGCACAGTTATTAGATCATAGAATCCCTACAGTGTGGAAATAGGCCTTTCGGCCCAACAAGGCCACATCAACCCTCAGAGCATCCCACCCAGACCCATCCCCCTATAATTCACCTAAACATCTCTGAACACTATGGGCAATTTAGCATGGCCAATCCACCTAGCATGCATATCTTGGGACTGTGGGAGGAAACCAGAGCACCCGCAGGAAACCCACACAGACACGGGGAGAATGTGCAAACTCCACACTGGCAGTCGCCCGAGGGTGGAATCGAACCCGGGTCCCTGGCACTATGAGGCAGCAGTGTTAACTACTGTGCCACCCAAACCAAGGAGTTCAGCTTCCATTAAGCACCACGAGCCTGACGTGATTTGAACACGCAATCTTCTGATCTGGTGTCAGATGCACTATCTTTGCGCCATAAGCTCACACTCGAATTACATTGTCTCAAAACTATAACTCTGCTTTCTTTCCACAGATGCTGCCAGACCTGTTGAGTTTCTCTAGCAATTTCTGTTTTTGTTTCAGATTTCCAGCTTTTTATTTTACTGCTCCTTGCTCCAGAGTGGTTAAACAATTTTATCTGTGTCAGACTCAAAGGGAGTACCTGTTCTGAATTCTGCAAGGGTACTGAAAAACATGCAGTGGAGTAGGTTCACATCCTTTTTAGTACATTTTCCAATACTCCATGAAGTAATCAAATGCATTAGAACATAAAGGAGTATGGCTAACTTACAGGAAAGAGAGAATAGAAATAATTTGGTTGCAGGTTGGCAAACTAATGACCAAAGTGCCAGAGCGATTAGTGTTGGGCCTCAACTATATTGATCTATATTAATGACTTGGATGAAGAAGCCATCTGTACTTTAGCTAAATTTAATACAACACAAAGATTGGTAGGCAAGTATGTTGTGAAGAGGATACAGAATCTGAACAGGAATGTCGATAGGTTATACAAGGGAACAAAGATTCGGCAGGGTGGATGTAATGTGAGAAAGTGTGAGGTTGTTCGCTCTGACAGGAAGAATGAAAAGGCAGAATATCATTAAAGGAGAGATGTGGGATGCTGCAGTATAGACAGATATTGTTGTTCATGTATGTGAACTATTTATAGTTCATGTACATGAATTATAAATAGTTCACATACATGTACACCAAAATACATGAAGGACAAAAGGGTAACTAAGAAGAGAATAGGGCCCCTTAAAGATCAGAAATGCCACCTATGTGTGGAACTGCAAGAGATGAGGGGGGATACTAAATGAATATTTCGCATCAGTGTTTACCTGTGGAAAAGGATATGGAAGATAGAGAATGTGGGGTAATAAATAGCAACATCTTAAAAAATGTTCATATTAGAGGTGGTGGTGCTGGATGTCTTTAACTGCATAAAGGTGGAGAAATCCCTGGGACCTGATCAGGTGTATCCTAAAACTCTGTGGGAGGCTAGGGAAGTGATTGATGGGCTCCTTGCTGCAATATTTGTATCATCAATAGCCACAGGCAAGGTGCCGGAAGACTGGAGGTTGGCTAATGTGGCGCCACTATTTAAGAAAGGTGGTAAGGAAATGCTAGGGAACTACAGACCGGTGAGCCTGATATCGGTGGTGGGCAAGTTATTGGAGGGAATCCTGAGGGACAGAATTTACGTATTTGGAAAGGCAAAGACTGATTAGGGATAGTCAACATGGCTTTGTTTGTGGGAAATCGTGTCTCATGAACTTGATTGAGTTTTTTGAAGAAGTAACAAGGAGGATTGATGAGGGCAGAGCAGTGGACATGATTGAGATGACTTCAGTAAGGTGATCGACAAGGTTCCTCATGATAGACTGGTGAGCAAGGTTAGATCACACAAAATAGATGGAGAACTAGCTATTTGGACACAGAACTGACTTGAAGGTAGAGGACAGAGGGTGATGGTGGAGGATTGCTTTTCAGACTGGAGGCCTGTGACCAGTGGTGTGCCACAAGAATTGGTGCTGGGTCCACTGATTTTCGTCATTTATAGAAATGATTTGGATGTGACTGTAGGAGATATGGTTAGTAAGTTTGCAGATGACACTAAAATTGGAAGTGTGGTGTACAGCAAAGAAGATTGCCTGAGAGTAATGATCAGATGGGCCAATGGGCTAAGGAGTGGCAGATGGAGTTTAATTTAGATAAATGTGAGGTGCTGCATTTTGGAAAGGCAAATAAGGGCAGGACTTATACACTTAATGGTTAGGTCCTTGGGAGTGTTTCTGAACAAAGAGACCTTGAGTGCAGGTTCATAGTTCCTTGAAAGTGGAGTCGCAGGTGGATAGGATAGTGAAGAAGACGGTTGGTATGCTTGCCTCATAGGTCAGTGCATTGAGAATACGAGTTGGGCGGTCATGTTGTACAGGACATTGGTTAGGCCACTATTGGAATACTGCATGAAATTCTGGTCTTCCTGCGAAAGAAAGGATGTTGTGAAACTTGAAAGAGTTTAGAAAAGGTTAACAAGGATGTTGCCAGGGTTGGAGGGTTTGAACAATAGAGAGAGGCTGAATAGAGTGGGGCTATTTTCCCTGGAGTGTCAGAGGCTGAGGGGTGACCTTGAAGATATTTATAAAATCGTGAGGGGCATGAATAGGGCAAATAGACTAGGTCTTTCCCTTGGGTTTGGGGAGTCCACAACTAGAGGGCATAGGTTTAAGGTGAGAGGGGAAAGATTTAAAAGGGAGCTAAGGGACAATGTTTTCACGCAGAGGATGGTGTGTGTAGGGAATGAGCTGCCAGACGAAGTGGTAGAAGCTGGTACAATTACAACGTTTAAAAGGCATCTGGAAGGGTTTAAAGGGATATGGGCCAAATGCTGGCAAATGGGACTAGATTTATTTAGGATATCTGGTTGGCATTGCTGAGTTGGACCAAAGGGTCAGTTTCCATGCTGTGTACCTCTATGGTTCTATAAAGTAAGTAGGAAAGTAGGAAGGCAATTAGAATAGAATATTGTCCTTTATGACCTCCCCTGTTCTTTCATCAGCCTGGTTCCAATGCTCTTCAACCTCGGGGTGGACCACTTCTTCATGATACCAATAGATTTGCTCTCTCACAACGGGGCAGAGGCCTCCGTGTTCACTTCCAACTGTAACACTTTTCCATTTATCAATAACTCCAATGTGATCAGGACCACTTTGCTTACTTTTATATCGCTGATGTAGTCATAACGTCATTGAGTCATGCAGCATGAAAACAGACCATGGAACCAGTCCATGCCGACCATGTTCCCAAACTAAACTAGTTCCACTTGCCTGCATTTGGCCCATATTCTGCCAACCAATCCTATTCATGTACTTATCCAAATGTTTTTTAAATATTGTAATTGTATCTGCATCCACCACTTTCTCTGGCAGTTCTTTCCACAAATGAACCATACTCTGTGTAAAAATGTTTCCCTGTCACGTACTTTTTAAATCTTTCTTCTGTCACCTTAAAAATGTGCCCCATAGTTTTAACTCCCCCACCCTAGGGAAAAGACCTTTGCTAGTCACCTTAAAGAAGTTAGCCAGTTACACTTCATAGACTATGAGTTCCCCGACTGAGGCTGTTAATACAGTCCAATCAGGAAGACCTCACTGACATAAAAGGCCCATGAATGCCTGACTCAGCGAGAGGTGATGTTTTTGTCAAAGGCTATGCATTTGTAAATAAAAGGTGATTGGTGTTAGCATGCCAGCCCCTGAGGAGACATAAATTTCCACTCCATCTCAGGACCATCTTCTGCACAGTGCACTGGTTCTATACTAGCTGATATACTAGTATTAGGCAGGCTACGTTTAAACTTGCACTTTGGTCTCAAATGTCCTTTTATTCAACATCTGAAGCATTTAGCTTTCTAAAATCTGCACAGGTCAAGGTTTGGGCTTCCACTAACATCTGAAACACTCTGTGCACTCAGGACATATTCAAGAGTTATGAACTTATGGCTTTTACTGTTCCCATATTAACTTCCTTGCCGACCAATGCTGCTTGTGGTTTCCCATCTTAACTGGAGGACTACACTGCTCAGAGACGTTGTAACTCCTGGGCGCCCTTCTCTGCACTCTTTATGGCTAAAACAATCTGCAACGACCTTTTTAAATCTATTTTCAAATTTTCTAAAAGCTTTTTTTTTTGTATGGCTTCATTGTTAATGCCACAGACTAAAACATTTCTTAGTATCTCATTTAACGCAGACCCAAAATTACAATGCTCTGCCATCTCCTAAAACCTCGTCATGAAGGCGACGATGATCTCCCCAGGGCTATACCAACCGAATTAAACTTGTAATGCTGTAAAATGACAGGAGGCTTGGGGTGATAGTGTCCTGTGAGTAACTCTACGTCCTCTGTAAATGTTTTGGTATCAGGGCATCCTGGGATGTTAAGCTTTGAATCAGACTGTTTATCTGTGTCCCATATGCAGTTAATCAAATCACTCTGTTTCTCCTCCCCCTATTTTTCATTTGCACCGAAAAAGAGTTTTACGTTTCTACATACAATACTGAAACTTCTGTCGCTGGGTTGAATGGCTCTAACTTTCCGACAAGAGGCATTTGACTGTTCCCGTCTTCGTAGGCTGAAGCTGTCTGTGATTGTTCTGCAACTTTTGAATTCAGATTTTCTTCTTGCATTCTGACTTGCTGGCCTTTACGTCATCACCACTGTAACAATTTCAAAGTTTGGCTCTGCCAGTTAACTTATAGAACACAATGATTTAATACAATTAATAACACTTATTTACTGAGTACATTACAAACTTTACGTGACTTGCTCCCCAATTCAGCTGTTGGGCAAATCCCTACATGTATCCAACCGATTCCACACTCCAGCATTGGTTTTTTCCAGTACAGATTCCAGCATCTGCAGTAATTTGCTCCCATACTCCATCCCTGATTGGTCTATCAGGTCACATGACTCCACCCACACCTGTTATCTCTTAAAGGGACTAGCTACTGCAAGACTTTGTTAAAGACAAAAAAAACCTGCAGATGCTCCAACCCAAGGTCGACAAACAGGCGGCTAGAAGAACACAGGAAGCCAGGAAGCATCTGGTGGAAAGGAGAAGTCAACATTTTGGGTATTACCGTTCTTCAGGACTCAAAGAAGTGTCTTGTTTGTCTACTGCAAGGCTTTAACTTTTTCAGTGAGGTGGGTGGCGCAGCTATGAGGGATGCAGCGATATGCTATGATTGTGTTGCAGGATGGGGAGTTTAAGCATTTCTTTCATTCAATTTGCTTGAGGAGGTTGCAAATGGAAACTTCACAATTACAGAAGGCACTGCCCTACTCATCAGAGGCTCAGGTCTGTGGAGTCATCAGAGTGCTAATTATTTCGAAAGCGTATATCTCACTATGGAGGTGGTGATGGAACCTGACTTGATGCCAATGGGAAATGGCAGACACACATGCCTGTAGCCTTAAAAGTGACATTGTTACTTGTTTTTCTCCTCTGGTTCATGCACGTGATCATCTGGAGATCCATGTGGCGTTTCTCACTTACCAGCTCTTTGCTCCTTAAGGAAAAATTTGATGCCATGTTGTGTTGGGGAGGACAATTTATCAAGTTAAACCAATCAGATTAGTAAGGCCAAAAGAGCATTTGGCTTCAAAGCTACGGTTGAATTTCCTCAGATGCATCGGCACATCGTCTGTACTTGTGTGGCCATTGAAGTTCCCATAAAGTTGTCTGGCACCTTTGCTGAAAAGGGTTGCCATTCCTCCAATGTTCCAGTTGTCTGTAGGACTATAGGAACAGGAATAAGCCATTCAGTCCCTAAAGTCTGTTGCATCATCAGTGAGATCTCTGAGTGAGTTATAACCCCACTGCAAAGCCTGTTCTAGGGATGCCCACCTTGAAGAAGTTATCCTCCTCCCTCCAGAAAGACCTCGGTGGATCTCTCTCCCACTTCAACCCTCAGGTCATCTACCTGACACAATCTATCCATCTTCTCTCCCACCTATTCGCTTCTCCCACCTCACTGACCAATCCCCACCATTGCCTACCTGCACTCACCTATCACCATCCCACCTACCTTCCCTCGCCCTGCCCCTCCTCTCTATTAATTTCCGAGCTCTTTTCCCCCTCCCCCATTTCTGAAGAAGGGTCCTGACCCGAAACATCAACTTTCCTACTCCTCTGATGCTGCTTGGCCTGCTGTGTTCCTCCAGCTGCACACTGTGTTACCACTGAGATCATGGCTGATCTGTGGTCCATCTCCATATACTTACCATTGGCCGATATCCCTTAATACATTTGCTTAACAAAAAAAATCTGATTTAAAATTAACAACTGATCAAACATCAACTGTCATTTCTGGAAGAGGGTTCCAAACATCTACCGCCAATTGTGTGCAGAAGTGTGTCCTACCAACTCTCCTGATGGACTTGCCCTAAATTTCAGACTATGCCCCCAGTTCTAGAACCCCAACCAGGGGAAATAGTTCATCGTTATCTACCCTGTATTTTTCTGTTTAATATCTTGATCAGATCACCCCTTCATATTCTAAATTCTAGAGAATACAGGCTTCATTTGAATAATCTCTCCTCATAACTCGTGAAATCCAACTACCATTGTTGTAAACCTACTTTCTACTCCCTTCGAGGCCAATATATCCTTCCTAAGGTGTGGTGTCCAGATTGCTCACAGTACTGAGGAGTGACTTTATAGAGGTTCATAAAGTCATGAGGAGCTTGGATAGGGTGAATAGCAAAGGTCTTTTTCCTAGGGTGGGGGAGTCCAAAACTAGAAGGCATAGGTTTAAGGTGAGAGTGGAAAGATTTAAAAAGGAACTGAGAAATAACTTTTTTGTGCAGAGGGTGATGCATGTATAGAATGAGCTGCCAAAGGACATCATGGAGATGGGTACAATTACGACATTAAAAGGCATCTGGATGGATACATGAAGGAAGGGTTTAGAGGGATATGGGCCAAATGCTGGCAAATGGGTCTAGGTCAGATTGGGATGTCTGGTTGGTGCATATGAGTTGGACTGAAGGGTCTGTTTCCATATTGTATGACTCTATAACTGCAGTATAACATCTGCATCCTTGCATTCCAATCCTCGAGATACAGAGGCCAGCATTCCTTAGCTTTCTTGATTATTTTCTGCACCAGTTTGTTACATTTTAAAGATCTGAGCATCCTCCTCAAATTCGCTTGCCCACAGAAATTTATCATCATCCTCCTCCAATGCCCAATGGTAAGAATGTCATTATCCCCACCAACAGATCCACCAGACCCGACGTGTGTGCAAACTTGGATCAAGCAAGATTGTGCTATTGCACCAATGTTCTTCTCCATTTTCCTTGCCACATGCTCCCTGAAGCTGCCACTGGTGTTAGACTAATCTACTGGATGAACATAACATAGTTCAAACTATGTCATCTACAGTCCAGAATCAAGGCCACTCCAACCTCTGTTGTTGAGCTGCAGTTTGCAAATGATGCTTGTGCGTGTGCATATCGCAGAGGCCAAATTCCAAAGTATTAGTGATGCATTCATGGAGGCATATGAAAGAATGGGTCTTAAACCAAGCATCTGGAGGATAAAAGTCCTCTCCCAGCTTTCTCCCTCTGTAAAACATTGCCCCTGACCATCAAGATCCACAGCGAGCCACTAAACAACATGGACCAATTCCCATACTTTGGGAGCCTCCTCTCAGAGAAGGTAAAGTCAGAATAACACCAGGTTATAGTCCAACAGGTTTATTTGAAAACACAAGCTTTCGGAGCCTCAGTTTTTCTTCAGGTGTTAGTGAGAGAGGTAGTATCAGACACAGAATTCATAAGTAAAAGATCAAAGATTCACATCATTGATGAGAATGTACTAAACAAACCTAAGATGCTGTTAAATCTTTAATCAGTTTGAAGGTTTTAATTGATTAATATGTATATGTAAATCCCCGAATTCCCTTCAAGTCACAATCCTGAGAGGTCTAAAGGCTTTATCAGTGTAAAGAAGAGGTGAAATTTTAGGTCAGATGATGCATGTTGGGTGTGAGACCTTGGTTAGAAACTGTGTGTTTTAGTTTGGAGTCAGATTGGTTTTATTTCTAAAGTAGGAATTTATAAAATGCCATATTGACTGACTGTCTATAAATTGTGTGCTTTTTGAATAAAATAAAATGTATCTGCAAATACAAATTCACCCATAGATTCACTGTGTGCATGCGTGTGTGTGCGTGCGTGTGTGTGCGTGCGTGTGTGTGTGTGCATGCGCGTGCGTGTGTGTGTGTGCATGCGCGTGCGTGTGTGTGTGTGTGCATGCGCGTGCATGCGCGTGCGTGTGTGTGTGTGCATGCGCGTGCATGTGCATGCGCGTGTGTGTGCGTGCATGTGCATGCGCGTGCGTGTGTGTGTGTGCGTGCGCGTGCGTGTGTGTGTGTGCATGCGCGTGCGTGTGTGTGTGAGTGAGAGGAGAGAGTGTGTGTATTTGTGTGTGTCTGTGCACGCATGCGTGTGTGTCTGTGCACGCATGCGTGTGTGAGAGGGCAGCGAGACAGTGTGTGAGTCTGCATGTGTGAGGGGCGTGGAGACAGTGTGTGAGAGGGGGGAGAGAGAGAGAAAGAGTGTGTGTGTGTGTGTGTGTGTGTGTGTTTGTTTGTGCACGAGCGTGTATAGTGTGGTGGGGTCACCTGTAGTGTGGCGTGAACACAAGATCCCGAACTCTGCGTTGTTGTGTATCCCAGAGTTTGCCTTGGAGAACGTTTACCTGAAGATCCAAGGCTGAATGTCCTTGACCACTGAAGTGTTTCCCCACTGGGAGAGAACATTCCCATCTGGCAATTGTTGTGTGGTGTCCATTCATCTGTTGTCGTAGGTTTCGCCAAGATCCTGAAGGCTGGGTAGTTTGCTGCGAACAATAGTTTGTTTAAGGTTTGGTGAGAAGTGGAGACATGGGGAAGATCTTGGAGAGGCATTTGATAATGTGTTGTAGGCTGCAATGACCATGGTGTAGTTTCCCTGCTCCCGGGAAGTACTGGATGATGAAAGATACCCCATCGAATGTATCCCATGTCTGTCTCCTGAGGAGGTCATTATGGATTTTCACTGTGGCACATTGGAACTGGAAATCGATGAGTTGAGCATCGTATCCTGTTCCTGTGATGGCGTCCTTCAACATCTTCAGATGTCCGTCTCGTTCCTCCCCATCCGAACAGATCTTGTGTATGTGTAGCGCTTGTCAATAGAGGATGGCTGTTTTATTATGTTTTGGGTGGAAGCTAGAGAAGTGCAGCATTGTGAGGTTATCCGTAGGCTTGCGGTTGCGTGAGGTACTGAGGTGTCTGTCCCTGATGGAGATGCATGTGTCTGAGAATGAAACCGATTCAAAAGAGTCGTCCATGGTAAGTCTGATTGTGGGATGAAACTTGTTGATATTGCGATGTAGTTGTTTCAGTGACTCCTTGCCATGAGTCCAAAGGAAGAAAATGTCATCAATGTATCTAGTGTATGGCATTGGTCAGAAGTCCTGTGCAGCGAAGAAGTCTTGTTCGAACCTATGCATGAAAATGTTGGCACACTGGGGAGCAAATCTGGTCTGCATGGCTGTTCCATGTGTCTGGATGAAGAACTGGTTGTCGAAGGTGAAGAAGTTGTGGTCGAAGATGAAGCGGATGTGTTGTAGAATCATGTCTGGAAATTGACAGTTGGTGGTGTTGAGTACTGAGGCTGTTGCAGCGATACCGTCATCATGGGGGATGCTGGTATAAGTGCCGAAACGTCCTTTCTGATGACGAATGTACCTTGTTCGACTGGTCTGTGGGTGCAGAGTTTCTGTAAGAACTCTGTAGTGTCACGACAGAAGCTGGTGTTCCCTGTGCAATGGGTTTTCAGATGCCCTTGACATAGCCAGAGTCTCACACAGGGTCCCACTGCCTGAACGATGGGACGTCCAGGTGTGTTGGCTTTGTGTATCTTTGGAAGGCAGTAGAAGTCCCCAGTGCAGGAAGTATGTGGGATGAGAGAGCACAGGATACTCTGATCAGACTGTTGAGTGGATTGGTGTGTTCTTTGGTTGGATCAGCAGGTAGTCATCTGTAGTGTTCCTGGTTGTACAGCTGTCAGTACACTTCCTTGCAGTAGTCCATTCTGTTCTGTATGACAATTGGTCCTCCTTTGTCTGCTGTTGCAATTGGTCTTGAGAGCACAGATGGCATTGCATTGTGCCTGGGTGACATTTTGCACTACCTTGAGGCATCTGATAAATCCGGTGTTCACGCTTTCTCTAATGGCTCGTGAATACCTGTTAAGCCCTGCGCAACGACCCTCCAAACGCGTCCAATCCCACTCCTTCATTGCCAGCTCCCCAGTGGATCTCTCTGTTGACTAATCCAGTTTGTTGGTTGTCTCATTGGGTTTGCTGCCGACACCTTGGAAGAATTCCCAGAGTCTCATTCATCTGATGAATTCCTCTGTGTCTGCCATGAGACCTTTCTCTCTGCAGCTCCCCCCCCCCCCCAATCATGCACACTCGCTCTCTTCCCACACATCTCTCTCTCTCACACACACACACACGTGAATCTATGGGGTGAATTTATGTTTGCAGATACATTCTATTTTGTTCCAAAAGCACACAATTTATAGACAGTCAGTCAATATGGTAGTTTATAAATTCCTACTTTAGAAATAAAACCAGTCCGATTCCAAACTAAACACAAACAGATTCTAAACAAGGTCTCACACCTAACATGCATTGTCTGATCTAAAATGTCCCTCTTCTTTACACTGATAAAACCTTTAGTTCTCTCAGGACTGTTTGTGTACAAAGCACCAGGGTTTCATAGGAGATATGGCAGAACATCCACAGAATTTCAGTTTCTTCCCAGTTGTTGCAAGTAACTGGATAATGTGACCAGCAAACTCCATAAGTAGATAGTAAAAACAAAAAAAAGTTATGATTTAATGGAATTTCCTTTTGTCTCCAAGATTGTGCAATTGATGTCCAACTTGCAATACATACTTTATCCAGTAGATGACTCTATCAGATCCACTTTGAAATTGGCATAAGAACAGTGCTGCAAAATCTCAGCAAATCAGGTAGCATCAGTGGAGAGAGAAACAGGAAACATTTTACATCAATCACCTTTTATCAGAACTAAAAAAGTCATAGACATGACAGCTAATGTTATTTAGATTGTAAAATATGTGGCATGAGAAACAAACAGAGAAAGAAATACATATTTCGAGGAAGATTGCACGATACAATTTATACTGGTCTAATGAAATTGTATTAAATGATAATACAATTTTGAGTATTGCTTTCTCATGATAATTCAGTGAGTTTATCCATTGTGGTTCATTGAGTAGATGAAACATGCAGAACAGGATTTAGCTAACCTCAGTAGCAAAATCAGTCCATGATCTACAATTGGCCTTGGTGCTGCTAAGTCAGGCAGGGGAAATCAGCAAATTCAGGAATTTCCTTTTTCCAGGTGAAATGGAATGGTCTCCTTTGTGATGTTCTTCATAGTGAACAATCTGCAGACACACTATTAATGGCATTAATAATGACCGTTTGGCAAGTTACTGGCAGATGGTTGATAGCCATACAACCAGACTACACCAAATGTCTGCTTGATACATCTACGTACTCTGGAGAGTTGCAATATCCCAAACAACTTTTAGTTAAAAGAACTATTGGTTCATTAAAAAACCACTTTAAAAACTGTCATTTGTTCTCCAGAGAAATAGGAGTCACATATTTACAAAAGTTCTAATTAGACCATACCAGATCATTAAAAAATGAATCCCTCTTACCATTAAAAGTATATTAGTACTGGGCAACAAAATAGTATTGCAAAATAAAGTAAAATACATAAAAAACCAAAATAACCAAAACTACAAATTTATAGAACTTAATTATGTAGAAATGTATGTGCTTATTATAGGCTTTAAGTTTCAAAACTAAACCAACATAGGACAGAGATAGTAGGAACTGCCAATGCTGGAGAATCTGAGATAACCAGATGTAGAGCTGGATGAACACAGCAGGCCAAGCAGCATCAGAGGAGCAGGAAAGCTGACGTTTCGGGTCCGGACCCTTTTTCAGAAATTCCAGAAATATAATAGAAATAAATTGTAATAAAAGAATTTGAATTGGGCCTCAGTTGAAACGTGCATGACATTTGTCTGTTTAATTATATATAAACAATTAGAAATATTTATCCAAAAAAAATTTTAAAGACAATTTTCTATGACTTTATATACACTATACTTAATCAGTTGTGTTTTGAAATCATGTGAAAATGGAAATACAATGCAATTGGAAGTGGTAATGAACTGGGGCTTTGTTAGCTTTCTCATACGTTTTACTCAGTATGTGAAATTTTCTTTATTTCTATTTACCTTTTAGTCACAATTTCTAATGAATCTCTGCCAGAAGAGAATAAATAGCTGGCACCAATAACAGTAATCATAAAACAAACAGATTGGAAAAAAAATGCCTGGTTTACTTATTTCCTGTAGGGAAGAAAATCTGCAGTTTTTATTCAGTCTAAGAATGTAGAAATAGGAGTAGGCTATTCAGCCCAATGAGTCTGCTCCTCCCCACCCAGCCCAATTCAATACAAACTTGGCTGATCAAACACTTCACTGACATTTACACATGCCATCTCCACAGCTCTGGACATTGGTAATCAGAATTCTGTCAATCTCTGCCGTAAATGTACTCAAAGACAAAGCTTCCAGAGTTCTGGGGTTCCAAGGATTCACAACTCCAAGTAAAGCAAATACTCCTTGTCTCAGTCCTAAATGGAACCCCTTTCCACTGCTTATTTTTAAATTATACGTCCTAGGTCCAGGCTCCCCAATCAGGGAAAGCATCTTAGTTGCATCTACCCTGTCTATCCATTTAAGTATTTTATAGATTTCAACGGAGTCAATTGTCATTCTTTGAAACTCCAGAGATTACACACCCAGCTTGACCAACTTCTCTCTTCATAGGACAGTCTCGCCATCCAGGAAACAAGTCTGGTTAAGCTGTTGCACTCTATGGCTATAATATCGTTCATGAGATAAGGAGACCAAAACTGCCCACAGTACTTCAGGTACTTCAAGCTCCAAATCAATTGAAGTAAGACTTCGCTACTCTTGTACTCAAAACCTACAGACTCAAAGACCCCTCCCAACCCACTTATATTCTCTTTTTACCCTCTTCTGCTGGGCAGAAGAAATAAAAGTTTGAATACACGTACAAACAGAATCATAAATGGTTTCTTCCCCACTACTGCCAGACTTTTGAACGGACCTCTCAAATGTTAATTCTGTGCATTCTCTCTCTGCACCTTCTCTGTGGCTATAACACTGTACTCTGCATTCTGTTCTTCTACCTTGATGCACTTTGTATGATATGATCTGCCTGTATTGCATGCAAAACAACACTTTTAATCTTGCTTCATGTGACAACAGTAAATCAAATGATATTTCAAACAATAACATTCCATTAGCCTTCTAATAGCTGCATGTTGGCCTTCAGTGACTTCTTGACAAAGACACCAAACTCCTTTTTCTAAATTTACACTTTCCAACTTCTCACAATCTAAGAAATATTCTGCACATCTGTTCCTCCTACCAAGGTGAATAACCTCCCTATTTTCCACATTATATTCGATCTGTCATGTTCTCGGCCGTTCACTAAGCCTGACTAAATCCTCCTGAAGCCACTTTATATCTTCCACATAACACACGTTCCCCATTAGTTTTGTATCATCCACAAATTTGGAAAGATTTCATTTGGGCGCCATCTTCAAATCTTTGATGCATATTGTGAACAGCTGGAGACAAAGTACTGATCCTTGTGGTACCCCACTCGTCACAGCCTGCCGATGTGAGAATGATTTATTTATTACTTCTCCCTGTTAATCCATGCCAGTACATTACCTTGTATAACATGTGCTTAATATTTCTCACGAGCTGCCCGTGGAGGACTTCATCAACAACTTTCTGAAAATTAAGTCTACTCCATCCATTTGCTTTGTTTTATCAGTTTTATTCAGAAGGTTTTCACAAAAATTCAACAAATTCCTCAAACACAATTTCCTATTTGCAACTCCATGCTGACTCCGCCCAATCAAATCATTATTTTTCAAGTGTCAGTTTATCACTTTGTGTGTAATAGATTTGAGCAGTTTCCCACTACTGATAGAAGGCTAATAGCTCTGTAGTTCCTTGTTTTCTTTCTTACTCCCTTTCTCACTCCCTGGAGTGACTTTACTACCCTCCAATTGCATGAATCATTTCAGAATCTGGAGAGTTTTTGCTGGTGCATTGGATATCTTTATATCATTCTCGTCATACCCCTCATTCTCCCTAGCCACTCGAATTTCTAGTTCTGGGAAATGTCTTGTATTGAGGAATGGCAGATAGAGTTTAATTTAGGTAAATGTGAGGTGTTACGTTTTGGTAGGGCAAACCAGGGCATGACTTATACAGTTAATGGTAGGGCCGTAGGGAGTGTTACTGAACAAAGAGACCAGGGGGTGCATGTGCATAGTTCCTTGAAAGTGGAGTCGCAGGTAGGCAGGTTGGTGAAGAAGGCGTTTGGTATGCTTGCCTTCATTGGCCAGAACATTGAGTATCAGAGATGAGGCGTCACGATACAGCTATACAGGATATTGGTGAGGCCACTTTTAGAATACTGCGTACAATTCTGGTCACCCTTCTATGTTGTTAAACTTGAGAGGATGCAGGAAAGATTTACAAGACGTTGTCAGGACTGGAGGATTTGAGTTAAAGGGCCTGGGGTTTTTTTTCCTGTAGAATGTTGGAGGCAGAGGGGTGACGTTATAGAGTTTTATAAAATCGTGAGAGGCATGAGTGGAGTGAATAGCCAAGATCTATTCCTAGAGTGGCCAAGCCCAAAACTAGAGGGCATAGGTTTAAGATGAGAGGGGAAAGATTTAAAAAGGACCTGAGGGGTAACTATTTCACACAGTGAGTGGTGCATGCATGGAACAAGCTGTCAGGGGCAGTGGTGGAGGTGAGTACAATTACAACATTTAAAAGGCATCCAGATGGGTATATTAATAGGAAGTGTTTAAAGCGATATGAGACAAATGTTGGCAAATGGGACGAGGTCATATTGGGATGTCTGGTCAGCATGGACGAGTTGGACTGAAGAGTCTCTTTCTGTGCTGTACTATTCTATGACTCTTTCTCAGTAAAAATAGAACATAGAACATTACAGCGCAGTACAGGCCCTTCGGCCCTCGATGGTTTCACAGGTCGGCGCAACAATCTGAAGCCCATCTAACCTACACTATTCCATTATCATCCATATGTTTATCCAACGACCATTTAAATGCCCTTAAAGTTGGCGAGTCTACAACTGCTGCAGGCAAGGCATTCCATGCCCTGACTACTATCTGAGTAAAGAATCTACCTCTGATATCTGTCCTATATCTATCACCCCTCAATTTAAAGCTATGTCCCCTCGTGCTAACCATCACCATCCAAGGAAAAAGGCTCTCACAGTCCACCCTATCTAATCCTCTGATCATCCTGTATGTCTCTATTAAGTCACCTCTTAACCTTCTTCTCTCTAACGAAAACAGCCTCAAGTCCCTCAGCCTTTCCTCATAAGACCTTCCCTCCATACCAGGCAACATCCTGGTAAATCTCCCCTGCACCCTTTCCAATGCTTCCACATCCTTCTTATAATGCGGCGATCAGAACTGTATGCAATACTCCAAGTGCGGCCGCACCACAGTTTTGTACAGCTGCAACATGACCTCACGGCTCCGAAACTCAATCCCTCTACCAATAAAACCTAACATACCGTACGCCTTCTTAGCAACCCTATCAACCTGAGTGGCAACTTCCAGGGATCTATGCACATGGACACTGAGATCTCTCTGCTCGTCCACACTACCAAGAATCTTACCATTAGCCCAGTACTCTGTATTCCTGTTACTCCTTCCAAAGCGAATCACCTCACACTTTTCCGCATTAAACTCCATTTGCCACCTCTCAGCCCAGCTCTGCAGCTTATCTGTGTCCCTCTGTAACCTGCAACATCCTTCCGCACTATCCACAACTCCACCGACTTTAGTGTCATCCGCAAATTTACTAACCCATCCTTCTACGCCCTCATCCAGGTCATTTATAAAAATGACAAACAGCAGTGGCCCCAAAACAGATCCTTGCGGTACATCACTAGTAACTGACAAAAACACAGATAAAATAATGATTTGGCATCTCTCCAGTTTCTCTATTCCCCATAATAAATTCTCCCGATTTTGTCTATAAGGGAACTTTTCCTTTTTACACACCTATGGAGGTTCTACGGTCTGTTTTTATGTTTTTTTGCTCGTATGAATTAATTTACCGTTGAGTACAGCCTATACTTGACCCTTAAAACACAGCAGAAGTTGATTCTTAGCTACCCTCGGTGATGAACAAACAAACCACCTTGTTGAATCAAGGAGGAATCTCACCAATTAAGGATAGGCAGTAAATTTTGACATTCAATGAATAATTTTTTTAAAAATACTGGCATAGCACGAATGTAGCTAAGTCTCCTTTCTGATTTGCGCAAGAAGCCCTTATCACATGAATTTTGAGCATTAAAAGAGGTACCTAAAGCCCCAGCCCCAGTATAGTCCACTGGTTACCCATTTCCAGGCATGAAATGGGTAGCAGCAGTTTAAGGTCCCGCCCAGGAATGTTGAATAGAAGAGGAAGGAGTATGAGGTGGGCTTATATTATCCTTCTTTAGAAATAGTGATTAAAATTTACCTGTTGTGTTTCCTATCAAAATGGTAATTTAATTGAGATTTCCTCCAGTTGGATAGGTGTTTCATTCATTTGAGAACATAATCCAGGAGAAACGAACTAGAAGTCATGTGCTGCTTGCCAAATGTAAAATTTGCTAGGTACTTACAGACTGCTAAAATGATTGAAAGTACATTGACAACAGGAAATGTTTGTGCATCCTTGATAACAAATGTGGCTGGTGTGACAACTGTGTTTAGAATTTTATACATTTCATAAAGAAAGTTAATCTGACTCGACAGAAGCCATTGCAGATGCTGAAGTCTGACTTTGTTTTTGTTTTGGAGAGAGAAAAATCTTCAAGCAGGTAACATACCTACAACCATAACAGACTGGTCTCATTCTCATCTTTATAAGTACTTTTTATCCATATCTATTTCCATTCTTTCTACCTGTATCTCATACTGTATTACATTTTTACTTAGTAACTTTCTGAAACATGTATATGATAAACTAAATGTTGATCTTGTTTAAAACTAAAGTTTTGCTGTTGGTTATATTTAAATTGGAATACTAAAAAGGAGATAAATGATCTACATAAATTTGCAGTCATAGACTACTTTGCAAACATGTCCAGTGTGGTGAGAATTAGGGTTTCACGACTGGATTTTACCCTTTGGAAAGCAAGTCAAAGCCAAATTTGTATTAAAAGCTGGAATTTAACCTTTTGTGGAAGGAGCCAAATTTTGAACTGCAAAGAAATGCGTAGTTGAACAGAAATAACCATTTAAACTGTTTGAAAACAACCCAGAAGTTACAGCAACAGCTTTGATGTAAAAGTATCAGCAACAATGAGATAACGACTTTTGAAATTAAACTTAAATTAATCTATCCTTAGCTATGCACCATTTAAAACCCATCAATGGTCAGGTAGGACTTCAGATCTCCAGTAAGAAGTACTGACAAGAATTCTTCATAATGTCAGATGAGCATTTTTAATTTAGTCCAATGTTAGAAAAATAGCAGAAGTTGAATTCTGCCAGTGAATAAAGTGGGAAGAGGGCTGCACTTTGCCATGAGGTTGGGGCTGGGCTGCTTTTCTCCCGGAGCCAGAAGGGAGTTGGCTTTTGCTGGGTCTGGGTGAAGAGATGCAGTCTGCAAGGGAGGTTGTAGGGTAGAGGAAAAGGCTGCAACAGGGGCCTTGAGGGAGAAGAGACTCCAAGAGCGGTATTTATTTTAATATGTGTATTTTTTTCTATTAACTATCACTTCTTTACTTAGCAGTTTTCGGTAATAGTTGTGTTGTAAACTAATCTCTTGTTTAAATCTAAAGCTTTGAATTGAAATATTCAAAATTCTAAAATGTGTTATGCAAATTTTTACTTCATGAACCATACTGCAGGCATGTCTAGCGTGATTGTGCACTGGACCGACATTGGTGTATGTTTCAAGATTGGTGATGTGTGGACTAGAAAGAAGTAACTGGGTAGTATCTATATTGGCAGGATGTTTCATCTTGTGAGGGAGTCTAAATCTAAGGGACATAGTTTACTAATAAGAGGATGATGAATGTTTTTTTCCTCAAAAGGTTGTTAGAACTTGGAGCTCTATTCTCTAGAAAGTAGCGAAGGCCATGTCTCTAAATGTATTTAATGCTGAATTAAGTAGAATTTTAGTAGACAAGGGAGACAAGGGTTACGTAGACCAGATCAGACCCACAGATATGACCACAACCAGATCATTCATTATCATATTGAATGGGAAAGCAGGCTCAAAGGGCTAAATGGCCTACTCCAGCTCCTAAGTCCTATGCATGCTGCAAATGCCATGTCTTTGTGCTGTTAATAGGTTGTGTAAATTTGACATGGATTGTGTGTGGTCTGACTTAAGGGATGAGCATTCTGATATTAGCGATGAATGGTATGACACAGGGTGCCCTTGGCTGTTGTGGCAGGTGAACTGAACATTACTACTGAGAGTTGAATTAAAAACTCATAGTAGAGGTGAGATGACAGATGGTGACAAGGAGCATTGGAAGACAGTCAGAAGCAGTCAAAACACATCTGAGAGATATTGAAACTGCTGCAAACTACTAAGGGTGACATCACTGTTTGAAAATGAACAGCCGGTTTGAATAGACGAGATATCACACATTTGAGTGCTTTCCATATCAAATAAAGCACCAAATGTTCCTGTTGCTAAGTAAGCATTTTACTTAGCAATCAGTCAACAAATCTTAACCAGCAGTTTTTAGTTGATTTTGATATATTTTAAAACTCAACAGTTTAGACACAGAAGGAAATCCAGTTTAGTGGAGAAAATACATTGGCCAACAATTTCCTCACCAGACTATTCACTTTTATAAAGGGTTCACATTCATATACTATGACCCTCAGAATTTGAGATTCAAGAAGGGAAAATGAAAACCATCTAAGTCTAATTTTATTTTTACATTATTTTCAGTCTCAGTTTAAATTTGTTCCCTCTTCATCTGCGTGCCTTCTTTGTGGAATGCAAAACTAGAGGGCATAGATTTAAGGTGAGGGGGGAAAGATTTGAAAGGGACCCGAGGGGCAAATTTTTCATGCAGAGGGTGGCTCATGTATGGAGTGAGCTGCCAGAGGAAGTGGTGGAGGTGGGCACAATTACAATAATTAAAAGGCATCCAGATGGGTAGATGAATAGGAAAGATTTAGAAGGATATGGGCCAAATGATGGCAAATGGGACTCAATCAGTTTAGGATATCTGGTCAGCACAGACGAGTTGGACCAAATGATCTGTTTCTGTGCTTTGTAACTCTATGATTCTACGTATGGACAGGTGGTTGGTAAGCTTGGCATCCCATGAATGCCACTTGATCAATTTTGGCCAACTTCATATTTTGCTGAAAATCTTTATCATTTTTGCCTTCAATTCAGTTAACCTTAGCATTTTCTCAGAAGCATGAGCAGAATTCCTGATAACAAGTGACCTTTTGGCAGGCATCTTTACTTTTTGAGATGACCTCCTAATGTTCTTACAATAAAAACAAGGATTTAATTGTCTAGGAACAGAAATTATTGTATGACTCCATGGTATACTGCATTATGTCAGCGCACTATTCCATTGCTTCCAATATCTAGAATATTAAAACTTTAAATTTAGAATTTTAAAAGTATCCTGTGTATGCAAATATAACTGTAGTAATTATTCATCCTAGGAGCGACAGAAGACGAATTATATTTGTTTTCCTGGATGACCTCCAGAAGATGCCAATAATTTTATGTTTTGAATCCAGTTTTGTCAGTTGCTGGAATCGCTGACTGAATGTGAATCACTGTTAGTGATCAATATAGATGTAATAATTACAATTTTCTTAGTATGTGTTCCAGGTTGATCAGTTTTCAGTTGGTATTGACCCCAATTATTTCTTCTTTGTCAATATCCTATCAAAAGAAGGAAAACAAATAAAAATGGGAATACATAGGAAGGAACAAAAACAAAGTTGCTGGAAAAGCTCAGCAGGTCTGGCAGCATCCGTGAAGGAGAAAACAAAGTTAATGTTTCGGGTCCGGTAACCCTTCCTCAGAACTCAGTTCCTGCTATCTCTGAATTTTCTTAATACCCATTTTACCCAAGTGCTTTGGCTTAACTTTCATAGCAGCTACAACCTCATTGGTTGATTACTTTTATCACCGAAACATGTTAGACCTATGATAAAGCTGGGAAGTGGGGAGAAAAACAAGTAAATTCCAAAGTTTAGACAGGACACACTTGTCACTTTAGTTGGAAGTGAGAGCTGGACAGAAAATATTCATGATTAGTTATATCAAAAATATTGCTGATGGAGGGAAATAAAACCAATTTAACAGGGTGGGATGCTGGATACAGATGATACTTTCAACCAGATCTAGCACACCTATACGTAATTAGTTAAAATTGTCTGTCAAAATACCCATTAGCCATGATTCATTGATATCAATTTATACTCTTTTCAGTAATGTGTATCCTGGAGGTTCATGGGAAGGGACCAAATCAGATTTTGCTACTGAGTAATGCATAGGACAGGCTATAATTTAATAGGCGACTGCAGAAGATAGTAAAGCTCAGTGGACAGATACTGAATGTATCAAGTTTTAACCTTTGCCTTAAAAAGGAAGCTGGAATCTTTGAGAGTATACAAACATATTTCGGGACTGTACTCCAGCCTCAAAATTCATGCCTCCAAAAATGAAATTACAACTGATTGATTAAATACTTTTGTTCCAGTCATATATGAATATATTGAAGAGCTCCCCCAGTAATGTTACCTGGAAATCCAAAACTCTTCACCACATGCCATGAAGACCATGGGAAATGGTCATGAAATCCCTTTCAGCGCAATATTTTGGTTTTGTACGGCTCATGGATTTGTGTCATCATGGAATTGAAGCTCATCATTACAGGTGTAAAAATTATGACTTGATATCTTCGCTTTTGTAATGAAGAAACTATGACATCTAATTTTATTTAATTTGCTATGAGTAGGAATCACATTCCCTGCTTCAAAATGAAAGCTATATTGATGTGCTTCACATGAAAATGAATAGAGTTCTCAATGGCTCAGTAAATAAATCATAAAATGATACATCATATAAGGAAGCTATTCAGCCTGTTGTTTTTGCAGGCTCTTTAGCAATGGCCCTGTTTTTATTATCTTCAAGTATTTATTCAATTCTCTTTCAAAGATTGTCAAGAGAAGGTCAGAGGTGGGAATTCTGGAGCAAGTAACTCACCTCTTGACTTCTCAAAGCTTGACCATCATCTATGAAGCACAAGTAATGTATGTGATGGAATACTCTGCACTTGGCTGGATGAGGATTTCATTAGTAACACTTGGAAAGCTCAACACAATCCAGAAGAGCAGGCCACTTATTTGGCATGTATCCACCACCTAAGCATTCACTCTTTCCACTACCAACACACAGAGTCATCCGTGTCCAGTACACTAGATGCATGGCAGCAACTCGCTATGGGTCCTTCAACAGCACCTTCCAACAAAACAACCTCAACCACCTAGAAAGACTTAAAGGCAGCATGAGAATGGAACACTGCCACTTGTAAGTTTCCCTCTAAGTCACACCCTTGATGAATTATTTTTAATCAATCATGGGATGTGGGCATTTATTGCCCATTCCTATATGTTCCCAAGAAGGTGGTGATGAACTGCCTTCTTGAAATGTTTCCATCATTTGGTATAGATCTGCCCACGAAGCCATTTGGGATGGAGTTCCAGGTTTTGACCAAGAGACACTTATAGAATAGTGATGTATTTCCAAGACAGAATGGTGAATGATTTGGAGTAAAACTTGCAGGTGGTAGTATTTCTATATATCTGCTGCCCTTGACCTTCTAGGTGACAGTGGTTGTGAGTTTGGTAGGAGCTGTCCAAGAGCTCTTAGTGAATTCTGTAGTGCATCCTGTAGATGGTACACACTCCTGCTGCTGAGCATTGGAGATGGAGGGAGTGAACACTTGTAGCTATATTGTCTATCAGTGGGCTGCTTGGATGGTATTAAAAGTCTTGAAAATTAATGAAGTTGCACTCATCTAGGCAAATGCAGCATATTCCATTAGACTCCTGACCTGTGCTATGTATATGGGGGTGAGGCTTTTGGGGAGTCAGGAGGTGAGTTACTTGCTGCAAGATTCCTACCCTCTGAACTGCTCTTGTGGCTACAGTATTGATGTGGTTAGTCCAGTTTAGTTTCTAGTTGATAGTAGTCCCCAGATGATGATAGTGGGGGGATTCAGTGATGATAGTGCTGTTTAAAGACCAGGGGCAATGGTTAGATTCTCTCTTGTTGGAGATAGTCGTTGTTTGGTACTTGTGTGGAATAAGTGATATTTGCTATTTGTCAGATCAAACCTGATTATTGTCCAGGACTTGCAATGTTTGGATGTGCTGCAAATATACATAGTTCTCCGGATAAACAGAAGTGTGACAACCAGAGCCTATTACACTCACAAGTACCAGCCACTTCCTAAGAAAAATAACTTGCAAGCACTGTTTTCAGTTAAACTATACTTAAGTGAAAGATGTTAATAGGATTAATTGTTTAGCATGGCTAAAATATAGTTTTGCATTTTTTCATTATTTAATCCAATGTAAGAAAACCGTGAACTACAAAAAATCTTTACTTCCCTAAATGATACTTCCCAATAATTTCCATATTGCACATTTGTGCTTATGGTAGAGGTTAATCTTGACCTTGAGTCCTCTGCTGATCAATAACATCACAACAGGTTGTGATATGTGATATTTGCTCCCAATGAGTTAAGTGGTGGTGTGGGAGCTGTGTAGTTGTCCACACATAAGTATTGATACCTGGTTTATATAAAACCTTGAGCATGTTGGTGTTATAATTAAATTCATATGACTGAATACTCACAATCTGCTGTGTAGCTTGGAATTTCTTGCGTGCTATTTAATAATTATCATAAATCCTTAGGAGTGCATTGTTCAGCTCTTTCAAGATAACTTTTGAGTTCTTTACAGAAGTAGATCACAATTTAAAACTCTAGTAAAAGGAGGATATTGCCAATTCTCTGTAATATTTAGTGTTCTACAATTTTCTTTCTAAGAGATTGTAAAACAGCACTCTGGTTGACACTTCATACAAATTCATTTGAAAATCTCATTGCCTGGGATCTGAAAAAATGTTATCAGTATTTACACACACTTCACACGCAGGTTTTTCATCATTGGAGTCAATCCAAAGATATGTCTCTTTTTTCCTTCTTTTTTCCCCTGTTCCCCATTTCCTCTGTCCACAACACCACACAGGGAGCACACTGTCACTGTATGAAGCTCAGTTTCACAGTCTGTGGCCAGTTTTGAATCTGAGGCAGCTGCATCACCGAAGCTGTATTCTCCACTATTGCAAAATTCAACAGTACTTGAATCCTTTATTTTGTTTACTTTCTCTTTTGAAAAAAGAAGTTATACTGTTTTACTTTGCAGTATTCATATGTTTATCAAATACATCTAAGCTACAATATAACAGAGGATCAGCTGCCTTGGGGTGCCACATGACCAGAATGGGGATTCGAGAGTCATAAACCCACAAGACAACTAAGATTCATTAGCATAATTTCCACTTCGTACTCTGGGTTGTCAACTCTTCATATTTTACAGGCATGAATATATGCCTGAAAAGTTGCATTTTGTACCTAATCCTAAATAGATTATGCACAATGTAAAAGCTAAGTTGTCACAGAGCATGTGCCAAAGCTGGTGAGGAACTGACATGCACCATGCTCCCGTGGGTGAACAGAGGAACAAGAATAGGCCGAATAATACAATCATGGCTGATTGAACACTTCAATGCCTTTTACACAGACTATCCTCACAATGCTTTACTCCATTGGTAATCAAACTTTTATCAACATCTACCTTAAACATACTCAAAGACCAAACTTCCACAGTCCTTTGGGGTACAGAATTCCAAAGATTCACAACAGATTGAGTAAAAAAAAATTCTCATCTCGGTCTGAAATCTGAATTTTAAATTGTGCCCCCTGGTTCTGCACACCCCAACCAGGGAAACATCTTACTTTCTTCTGCAGGTTTCAATGAGATCACCTCTCAATTTTTGAAACTCCACAGAATACAGGCCCAGTTGCTCAACTTCTCTTTAAAGGACCGCCCCGCCATCAAGTCTGGTGAACCTTATCTTTCATGAATTAAGGAGACCAAAACTGCATGACTCCAGGTGTGGACTAACCAAGCATGACTTCACTATTTCTGTACTCAAAACCACTTGCAATAAAGACTAATATTCTGTTAATCTTTCTAATAGCTTGCTGCACCTTAATGATAGCTTTCTGTGACTTTTAGACAAGGATACCAGTCACTTTGTATGCCTACGCATTCTAATCTCTTTCTATATAAGGAATACTCTGCAAATCTATCTCTGTTACTGAAGTGGATAACCTCAGATTTTTCCACATTATATTCAATCTATGTTCTTGCCTATTCACTGAACCCATCCAACCTCATCCAACCTTTTGCAACCTCATCACAACTAACATTCCTGCTAGCTTTACATCATCTGCAAATTTGGAACTATTACATTTGGTTCCCACTTCCAAATCATTGATATATATTGTTAACAGCTTGGCGCAAAGTATTGATCCTTGTGGTACCCACTAGTCACACCTGCCAATGTGAGAATGAATCATTTATCCCTACTTGCTGCTTTGTGTCTGTTAGCCAATTATTAATCCATGCCAGTACATTACCTTCTATACCATGTGCTTATTTTTTCCAAACAATCTGTTCTGGGGAACTCTAAAATTCCATTGAACCCCTTTTATAAATGTTGTTAGTTTAATCCTCAAAAAATTCTAACTAGTTTGTCAAACACAATTTTTCATTCACAAATCCATGCTATATGTCCAAACAGATTATTACATTATTTTTATCCCAGTATCCATTTATCATGTCCTTTAAGATAGATCGTAGCAGTTTTCCTTACTACTAATGTGAGGTTGACGTGTCTGAAGTTCTCTTCTTTGTCTCTTGCTCCTTTCTTAAATAGTGGGGCGACATTTGCAAGCTTACAATCTGCAGCAATCATTCCAGTAGCTATTGTGTTTGGGAAGGTGACTATTAATGCATTGGCTACCTGTGCAGTCCTTGACCTTGGCACCAGGGAGGCAACATACCATCCTGAAGGCATGTTTCATGCTGTAGAAACATCTGTCTGATTCCTTTACTAAGGCATCCCCTATCACTATTACCATTCCATTTTTCTTTCTCCCGCTCCTGCCATATAGCAGAGATTCCCTTTGTACCAGAAACTTGTCTCTTCCCCGAGAAATCCTCACCTTCACTAGATTCCAAAATGGAATACCAATTATCAAGCGCAATAGACTCTGAGGACACCTGCACTACCTGCCTAGTTTTATTCAACTGCCTCATAGTCCTCTGCTTCAGATACACATCATTGATTCCAGCCACTGCTCAAATTCTGAAACCCAAGCTCAAGCTTGTGTAACCAGTGACAATTCCTGCAGATGTCTTTGTCTGTGACACATGAGATGTCTGCACCTTCACACATACCACAGGATGTACCTCCATCTGTTTGCATTAACTAGCCATCCCAGAACTCTGAAAACTATTTATTACCCTTATAATAAACATAAACGTACCAAAAAAACCCTACTCTCAAATCAGCTGCTCCTCTCAGTGATGCTGACTGCCAGTTATGGGGTCATCACCTTGCCTCCTCCTCTCACTGATGTTGACTACCTGTCACATCACACTCATCTCAACACCTCTTCGCAGAGATGTGTCTGGGGCATGCTGCGTAGGAACACAACAAAGCAAAGAAGTAATGCGTTAGACCCTCTACATAGCTCATTTTCAATTTTCAGAACAATGTTACATTGAAAAATTGTAACTTAAATCTAAAACAGTGGCATTATATGTTGATAATGTTATATTGAAACAACTTAAACAGGAGCAACTTTGACAGAGGAACAAGTGTACTGCAGATAGAAATAGAACGTTATTAAATGATGATAAACTTTTTTTAAAATGCCATTTTGTGTTTCTGGCTTGCTGTCAAATGCACCATTATGGACCAGATCAAACCCCCTCAAAACAGGTCAAGGAGATAGCCTAAACCCTAACTTTTTCTTATTTTAAAGGTAAGCACCAAGCGTGTTCCGGATGCATTTCAATTGATCAATCTACCAGGCTTTAAGCAAAACACACTTTATTCATTCATTATAGTGAAAATACAAATAAGAGAAGGGATTGGAATAACTTAATTCTATTTGAAAACTTAACAAAATGTTTATTTAACACCTAAACAGCAACTGTTCCAATATAGTAACATCCCATAAACACACCCTTAGCAGAAGCAAAGTCAGTAAAATTTATTGTCTCACATGCACATCTAAACAGGAGGAAGAGAACTGCAGCTTTTAGCTGTAACAGGGAGGAATAAGTGTTTCCACATCCAGCTTCAAGACCCCAAAACTGCAAAACCCCAAAAGATCCTGGTTCTGAGGGAGCTTGACCCCGCCCATTCAGACTGCTTCTATTGTTCCAACTCAAAAAAACCCTAGGCCTCACACACTATTTGCTTTATTGGCTTTGAGCAGAATGCTCCTTACCTGTCTCAACGTCTTTTCATTAAATATGCCAAAAATACACCTCCTAAAGCTATAGTCACCTCATATTGCTCACAACAAGAAACAGTTGTAATTTATTGTTAAAATATTAGCACTGAAAATAAGTTAAATACTGAACGATAAGAAATATGAACTCTGGCAACCCTGGTTCCGACACTAGACAGATTCCATCATTTTAAGAAGGCAACACACCACCCCCTTTACAGGAGCAATTAGTGTTGAGCAACAAATGCTGCCCTTTCCAGAGATCCTTATATGATATGAAAGACATTTTTTTAAAAAATCACTGCAATTGCTTTCTGTATCCCTAGGGTAGGAAAGGAATAATCGGTAAGTATTCCCAGTCCGCACTGTAGTTCATTGATTTCAGTCAAGAGGTGTGCTTGCTATGCTAGTCACCCCTCCTCAAAGACTACGTGAATAATTTGCCAACACAGCATGCTCACACACGGAAGAAACAGAATCTTGGATGACAGGTGAGACACCAGGAGGGGTGGGAAGCTGTCCATCTTTAAATAGTTCCCATTGGATATTTTGTTCTCACCGATGCTGAGCATGTCACTCTGATGTCGTTCGCTTTTCCGTAAGGATTTGCCTCCCCGTTTGAAAGTGCGATCATCCCTCGCTGCAAGCACAGCCTTGCAGGTTGTCTGAATGAAAGAACTCAAATCCCAGGATGCGGCAGAGCTGATGGCGCGTGCGCAGTGGCTGACCTGGTGCTGGCCCGAGAGACCTGGGGGGGGGGAGTAGAGAGACAAGTAGGCGAGTGTTCGTCGACGGAAACGAGAAGAGGCCCCACGGAGAGCTGAGCTGAGTTGTGTGGTGTGTCTGTTCTTTCCCACCTCACATTGGTGAGTCTGTCTACTTTGAGGGAGTGGGAAGTGGGCCGGCTCTAAGGTTTAATTCCGGTGTTGTTACCGTGATTAAGTTGGCTTAGGGCTGCGGCCTAGCCGCAAAGAGCAAGGCGGCGTTGGCGGCCGTCTGTGAGCGCAAGATCAGCGACTCTGAGGCATTCGGATAGTGTTTGCCCCGTGGAAGGGGACTGTGGTCAAAGGCCAACCCCTCCCTAGGTGGTGGTATCGGCCCTGCCCACCTTCTCCGTCGAAAATACTTTTCCTGAGACTAAACGTAGGTCCAGAAATCAGCCTAGTCGAAGGTGCGTGGACGTCTCTGGCCGGTGAACCTGTTTAATATTCACATTGCAACCTGAAGGAGGATTGCTGCCTCACTTTAATACGGAACCAGGGAAGGTTTGCAGAGATTAATTGCTGTAGTTGACACCACTGATTCGAAAACTGCACATACTGTTACATGTAGTCTGATTAGCAGAGTGCTATTGATTATGTTTCTAAGATTTAGGCTTTCTACTTTTCCGTAGTACAATAAGCAAAGTATCAAAAAATCTTGAGTTATGTTGCAGCATTTTCGTGACGTTTCCTTAGAGCTAGTTATAAATTGTGTTAGTAACATTTTGACTAAAATAATACCTGACATTTTTGATATTAACAAATAGCTTACATGTTTGGAACACGTTCCTTATTTTGAGAAGGCATTACTGATGTTCATAATTAGTACTTCTAAAATTTTGGGTAGGGAGTGGTATGTGTGCTCTACAGTTGCTTGCCAGCCTTACTAGATGTATTCATTTATAAAAATGGATTTTAAAAAATCTTTCATCTATGCATTCTTAAAAAATCTCCCAGCTATAATGTAGAAATGCATTAAAATTAAAGTGTGTTGAATTGCTTTATACAAAAGAAGACAGGTAACGGGCAATATTGTGCAGGCCAAGCAGCATCAGAAGTTTTCTGAAGAAGGGTCCTGAAATGAAACGTCAGCTTTCCTGCTCTGCTGCCTGGCCTGCTGTGTTCCTCCAGCTCCACACCTTGTTATGTCAGACTCCAGCACTGGCAGTTCCTATTATCTCTGGGCAATATTGTGCATTCTGCTCACTTTGTTGTACTTTTGCAATTGTGGTTTTTACTACACTAAGAAATGGTGTAATAGCTTTAAACCTAAATACTTGGCATGACTATTGCAGCCTTACGCCCATCATGTGCTTTTTATGCTCCCTATTCCCTACGTAGCGGTTACCTTGAC
Source organism: Ginglymostoma cirratum (assembly GCA_024137785.1). Classification (NCBI taxonomy): domain Eukaryota; kingdom Metazoa; phylum Chordata; class Chondrichthyes; order Orectolobiformes; family Ginglymostomatidae; genus Ginglymostoma; species Ginglymostoma cirratum. The sequence continues at coordinate 22,785,197 of JAHRHZ010000035.1, forward strand.
TTTTAATGCATGCTGATCTGTCACTCATTTTTAGATGAACAACATTCCTTCCCATTTCATCAGCATTCTGTCTTGCACAAAGTTTCTAATTTTAGTGATTTATTTGTTCCTTTTTTGGTGCACTGAGCTCAAAATATTTGATCTTAATGATGTATTCACCCATGAACATCCTTGTGTCTTCATCTACTTGACTGCTTCATCTCTATTAATGTTTTAAAAAAAACTGAAAGAACAGCATTAAGTCTACCAATTTAGTTAAGTAGTGTAACCTTAGTGCAACAAGGAACTGGTGTACATATCCAGGGACAGACTAAACACAGAAAAAAATGCTATAGCCAATTCATGCAATATTCAAACTCCCTCAGGCCATTGAGTAAACTTTAGGTGTTCACATCTGTAATTGAGTCATCACTACGACAACAAACACGAAAAACTGGAACTGCCAATTTATGTCAAGAATTTTTAAAGTTTATGAAACATTTACATCTTGCTTAGATTCTCCACTTAGCAACTATTTTTCTCATCTCACTGCTGTAACATTCGTGATGCATGTCTTCACCTGGAATGCTTTCCCAAAAACCAATCTTGCATAAAATCTATCGGACAAGTTATTTGGCTTAGTTGATGGCATTCTTACTTCTGAATTAGTAGGTGGCGGGTCTGAGACTCAGGACAGATCTTGAACAACAAATCTTAGCTGATGCTTCATTGTTGCACTGAGGGAGTGTCTCACTGTAGGAGGTGCTGTCATTTGGGTAAGAAACTGAGGCCCTGTCTGGCTTCAAAGATTTCACACCACTATTTCGAAGAGGAGCTGGGGAGCTATGGTCCAAGTCCTGGCCAATGTGGTTACCCCTTAATCAGAATCATGCAAAAATGTTAGGTCATTATTGTATTGTTGTTTGTGGATGTTTCCTGTGTGCAAGTTGGCTGTTGCTTTTCTGACATGACAGCAATGACTACATGTCAGCTGTAAAGTACTTTGGGACATCCTGATCTTGTGAAAGATGCTACATCAATGTAAGTCTTTTTGTGCAGGTGTTAGTGCTCCACACAAGCCGTATCCCATTCCATCTGTCTCCTCTTGACCTTTTTTTTTTCCTCCCATGTAATCACTTATTTCAGATGATTCTACAAACTTTTGTTGGTACCTTTTTCAAATAGATTAGTAATCCTAATTTCTACCCTCTACTCATATTGGACAGTGCTACATGGAAACATTGTTTGAAAGCTTTTTTTCTAAAGAAGCAAGTACTTACAATGAGGACATTATTGAACTGGGTGTACTTGCTTCTCTCTGCCTGACTATCCTTGCTGCATCCTATCTGATGTGAAGATAGTAACTATACACATGGTGGCCATGTTTCATTCTTGCATCTCAGCCTGCATTTCACAGACTGCCAAAGATCCATGAATCCCAGTTTTCAAACCACTAGTCTAATTTCCTTTTGATACACCTAAGCCACTTCTCTGAGCTATAGAGTGGTATTGAATTCCACATTTTGACCTTGAGTAAAATGAATTTCTCTTTCTATTTCCCCATTAGATTTATTAGGCATACCTTCTGTCCAGCACTACTTATCTGCATGTCAGGCCCATGAATCTGAAATATGGAGTTGTTTTTATTTAAAAACACATCATTTTTTCAGTTGAGTATCTGAGCATTGTCTTATTAGCCTTGGTGTAAATTTTGTTCAGTTTGCCAAACACATGTAATTGCTGAATAAATAATGGAAAACTGCTACATGTGCCAAACAGTAAAATAAATGAACAAATTTTAATTGTTTCCAAAGATCAAATTCAGATTGGTTGTCAAATTCAGCGTGCGCACACAATGTGTCAAGTTGGTTTTGATTCTGATTGTCTCTTTAGCTAAGTTTTTTTTATGGCGGTAAAGTATACACAAACGTTGCATATATCATCATAGCATTTCAGTTTGAAAAAGTAACAACGCTGTTTGTACAACACTGGAATACTGTGTGCAAAATAGTATACTGTTCTGTTCCCCTTCTGTTGTCATCTTATTTCTTTTCTAATACGCTTCTCCATTGATGCCATGTTCTGCTCTTGTATTTTTATTTTAAACTTATTCCTACAGTTTTTTTCCTGGATTTGAAAATATTGGTTCCTCTTTGGGATATTGCTCCATAGATACAGGTTTGGATTTTTGACTTAAAGGCTCAACTATTGGATAACTTTCTTATACCATTAAGAGAACTGGCTTGTTACGTTTTGTGTGTCCTTTACTTCAAGTAATTACTATTCATGTGGAAGTCTTGACGGTGATTAGTGATGGGCTGCAAAGCCTACTTGAGCTTAATCTTGTTTTGAAATGAACTGACCACTTAATTGAAACAACTTTCCATCTTGTTTGAGTGACCAACTAGCTGTGAGTATAAAAGAAAATTTATTTATGAAAGTAACATTAAAAATTAAATGAGAAAAGTTGTGTAAATCTCCCTGTATCGTATTGAAAATCCATCCATGTTGGTTCTACACTCCGGCCCAAAGATCTGTATCGTCCGAGGGCCAATCCTAGCTCTGTGTGCTTATGGACTTAGCTTGACCCCTATTATGAATTGGCTGGACCGACCAACTAGTTGGCCTGCTTGATCTATATCATTCTCCTTTGGCGTTCTAGTTTTCTCATTGTTTCAAACTTACCTTATGCTCTGGTATCCTTCAGATAATCAATGAGAAAGATCTACGGACACTTTTGAGAAAAAGTCTCTGTGAAAGTGATTGCTCAGTTATAGTCATACAGCTCAGAAACAGACCCTTAGGTCCAACTTTTCTGTGCCGACCAAGTTTCCCACTAGTCCCACTCCTGAGTGAAACCAGAAAGCTGCCTTTACCCAGAGCCAGCCTGCAGCAGCATCAATAACAGGAAGCAGAGAGCAAACATAAGTGGGTACTTCTGAGGTTGGCGAGTTGAAATGAATGGACTGTCATGGGGATCAGTGCAAGATCTCAACTATTTAGTGGTACAAGGTATAGTTGTCAAATTTGCTGATAACTCAAAAGTAGGCCATAAAGAAGCTACAAAATATATAACTAGATAGGGTAAATGGGGTATAATGATGGAAAATATAAATCAACAATTTTGCAGAGTAATTGAGTCATATGACATGAATGAATAGACCCTTCAATCAAACAAATCTACACCAACCATGTTCCCAAACTAGACTATTCCCACCTTCCTGCATTTGGCCCATATCCCTCCAAACCTATCCTAGTCATGTACTTATCCAAATGTCTTTTAAATGTTGTAACTGTACCCGCATCTACTACTTTCTTTTGGCAGCACATTTCACATACTATCCACTCTGTGCCCTTAAAAGAAAAAGTTGCCCCTTGTGCTCCTTTTTAAATGTTTCTCCTCTCTCCTTAAACAAAAAAAAAGGCCCTTTGTTATGAACTCCCCCGCCCTATGGAAAAGAAGTTTGCTATTCACCTTATGCCCCTCATGATTTTATAAATCTCCATAAGGTCACTCCTCAACCTCCTACACTCCAATGAAAAAGGTCCCAGCCTATCCAGCCTGTTTTTATAGCTCAAACCCTCTATTCCTGGCAACATCCTGGTAAATCTTTTCTGAATCCTCTTCAGTTTAATAATATCCTTCCTATAACAAGGCCACCAGAACTGCACACAGTACTCCAGAAGGGGCTTCACTGATGTTCTGTACAATCTGAACATGATGTCCCAACTCCTGTACTCAAAGGTCTGAGCAATAAAGGCATTGTGCTAAATGCTGCCTTAATCACCCTGTCCACCTGTGATGCAAATTTTAAAGAATTATGTACCTGAACCTCTTGGCAGGAAGAGTGAAAAAGCAGCACATTATTTAAATGGTGAGAGATTGCAGAGCTGTGAGATGCAGAAGACATGTGTCTTAGGACATGAATTGCAAAAGGTTAGAAGTGTGCAGATACAGCGACTATGTAGCAAGCAATGGTGTCATTCATCACAAGGGGAACGGAATACAAACCTATAGAATCATAGAATCCCTACAGTGGGGAAGCAGGCCATTTGGCTCAACAAGTCCACACTGACTCTCCAAAGAGCATCCCATCCAGTCTCATGCCTCTACAACATCCCTGTAAAGAGAAAAATACAAATGGAGAAGGTGCTGAAATGAAAATGTCTATCCCAATTTTTTTTGAAATTTGAAAACTTTTATTCACCCTTGATTTTATCTGCGCAATGCTAAGTACAACTCAGCAGTTTAAGCATTTTTACTGTGTCCACTAATCTTTTGCACAAGGACTGTGTGAAGTTTTAGTCTGCCCTAAGATCGAACAAAGAAAAACTGCAGCATATCCACTGAAATGCTCTCACCCAATACTGTATATCATCTGTCTTTCAGAAGTGATAAAGAAAAATCGAGTTTACTTTTGCAGATGAATATTAAAAAAAATCCAATCCTATTCAAAAAGCGGGACATTTTCTGGCATACTGGCTAACAAACATTCTTTAACTGCAGCCATCAAACAAGTAAACAGGTCATTGCTCCCAATGTTTTGTGAAACCTTGTGCACATAACAGCTGCCACATTTCCCGACAACAACGACTAAACTTCTAAAGTTGCTTCACCAGCTGTGAAGCACTTTGAAATGTCCTGAACACATGAAAGCTGCTAACAAATGCAAATAAACTTCCTTCTAATTATGAACTGCTTATTTCAGTGATTTAGTTTCATTATCTCAGCTGCTCAAACATCACTAAAGTCTCAAGTGTCACTGTGCACTTGTCTTTATATTAAATGTCATAGCTCTATGTTTACCCAGTTTTTCCCTTGAATACTTGTGTACATTCTACTTTTTAACACTTTCAATTACAACTGAAACAATAACCAGCAAATTTCCATAAATAGTTAAAATCTTTCCATATATGACTAATAATTGAAAAAATAAAAATTAATTTTCATACAGAACCATGTTTTTCAGTCCAATAGGTCAAGGATATTTCTGATCAAATTAGTCTCCATCCTTTTCTTCATCCAAGCGCAGAATATATGTTTCTATTTCATTCCCCTCACAGACATCATGTTTCTCCTTAAACAAAACGCTGCTACTTGCATCTGAATTCCAAGTTCCACAATTCTCACCATTTTGAACAATTTTGATAATTTATTTCAGGAATGATAATCTTGATAATTCAATTACATTTAGTATTTACTAAATTATACCCTTTCCACTGAAGTAAACCCAGCAAGTTAACATTATCAACTGGCTGGAACAACTGAAAATTATTAATTATTGGAAAGAATACTACATCCAGGGGCCCTGTAGTGTACTAGTAGTGTCCCTACCTCTGAGCCAGGAGGTGCAGGTTCATGTCCTGTCTGCTCCAGGGATGCTTAATAACATCTCTGAACAGGTCGCTCAGAAAATATCTCCGGAAGACTGTTGTATAATTTGCTGTTATTTCTGCATTTGAAGTTGGAAAAGAACAAGCCCTGGGATCCTGGGTCACCTGAATTTTTGTTTTGCTCCTTTATTTCAGGTGACCCGTATAGTACATGGTACTCCAGATGCGGTCTCACTGATGCCCAATAAAACTAAAGCATAATGGTGGGCGGCAAAGTGGTTAGCACTGTTGCCTCACAGCGCCAGGGACCTGGGTTTGATTCCACCCTTCGGGCAACTCTGTGTGAAGTTTGCACATTCTCCCTGTGTCTGCATGGGTTTCAGCCTCAGCTGAAAAACATTTAACTCCAGGTATTAGACCTTGTCATGTTTTCTAATGTCTTTAGATGTTGCGCAAAATGTTTGCCAGAATAGAATCAAGCATCAACAAAGCACAAGTCAGGAATGTAGTGGTGAATGTGAGAAGTGCAGGTAATTATCCCTCTCCTGCTATAGTAGGAAACATGGATTATTTTCCAGTTTTATAGTTTTTTTTTCCTGTTGCAACTGTTGATGTACTTATCTTGGGACCAAGGTTTGGCAATGGATTTTTTGATGAGATATTCAAATTGAAAATGTGATCATTAAATATTTTTAATATTAATATCCTTTTAATGACAACATTAACTGAATATTTACACTGTTGCAAGTGAGGTGAATTTTCTGTTGATGTTCCAATTCATTATGCAGTTGTATTTGCAGTTCTGTCTGTTTAGCTGGTAAGTTAATGATATGTTAAGCCATGAGGTGATACAGCCTACTACATTCTTAAAGGATAACTGGGACAACGGAGAACTTACTTTCAATCGTTTCCAACAGTTGATTGAAATAACATTGACGGAGGGCTCCTTTGGGCTCATTAGCCCATTGCTGTGACAGGGATTGGATTAAGCTGTGGTGCTTTCCAACGTTTTATAAAGTTGTTGAAAATTCTTAGAAAAAAAAACTCAAATGAATATTTAAATTGACAACATTTGTATTTCAGAAATCTGCTAGTTACTGATGGGTCTGAGTGTTTGGGGATTGACCAAACCTTTGTGTTGTCTAGCCCATGAGGAGTTATTGTTGTCTATCATCTTGTATTCTGCATCTGTATGTTTTTAAATTTTCTCTACAAAATAATATTTAGTAAGCAGGGTGTTGACATAGTAAAATGAGAGAACTGACAATGCACTACCTTCTATGAATTCAAGACAATCGAGTGAAAGTTGGCAGCCATAAGCTAAACTGTGCCTCAATTTTAGCATCTTTTAATAATTTGTAGGATTTCAAAATCATTCCTTATGCAGCCCATTAGATTCAATGCCATTGTTCTCATGTAGAAAAATGTCGATACTGTTTTGTGCGCACCAAGTTTCAATCAACAGCAGTGAAGTAAATGTTTGTTTAAAGCTTTTTTAGTCCTGGTTGAGAAATAAACGTTGACTGGGAGACAGTATGCCCCTGTCCCTGTGGAAAGTTGCAAAAGATCTTTTACATCCATCTAAGAAGGCAGATGGGTTTTTTAACACTTTAGCTGAAAGGTGGGATTTCTGACAGTACAGTGTGTTATCATTACTTCATTAAAATGTCAGCCCAGATTATGTCTTCCAGTCTTTGGCGGGGGAGACTTAAACATATGCTCGCCTGAATCAGGCATTCGAGTGCCACCTAAATATAATGAAAGGAAATAAAAGTTAAGCTAACAATCATTCCAATCACGGACACTTGTGATATACTTTGGGCAGTCAGTTGCTTACAGAAATAAGCCTGACATGCGTCTGCTAATTGGAAGGAAAGAATTGAAGGCTATGTTAGTTGTCACTGGGTATCCTGTGGCAGCTGATCATTGTACTCTATTAATAGGGCTTCAGGACATGACTCTGAGATTTCTTCACTGTGGAATTGTGCATGATTGGGTGTGAGTGGGTGGGTAGTTCATGGAAGGCATAATAATTGGACTGCATGAGAAATGATTTTAAAATCCCTGAAATTATTATGGTGCTTAAATTGAGGCAGAGTTTAGCTTAGAGCTGCCAATTTTTGCTGTTTTGACTCAGTAGACTTGAAAGCCAAAGTTTACAAATAGGCTGAACAGTTACATTGTTTATGCATCAGTGAAGAAGTAAATACTCTTGTGATAATTTTCAAAAAGCTAGAAGTGATCACATTTAACTATGGAGTTGGCCATGCCATCAGTAGTATGCAAGGCAATACATTAAATTGATCAATTGGAGTTATTTTTCCTTATTTCTAGGTATAATTGAACGAGGAGAAAAGAGGCATATATTTTTGGGTTTAGCAAATAAAAGAGCCTCTGTACATCTGAGGAAATTTGTATTGGTATGTGATCCTTGGATTTTGTGTAAAAGAAAAATCCACATACAGAGGATGTTTTGTTCTTTGCATGCCCAGGGCTGAGAGGAATGAAGGAAAAGATATTCTGTCCTTTTGTTTTTGTGTTGACTGAATTGCTGTTGTTAATTCAGAAGATTTTGGCAAAAATATTGCAAGTGGTACACATGGTGCAAAATTATAAATGTGACAGTTTTTAAACTTTATATCAATTTAGAATGTGTGAAGCAATTTCGTACTCAACAAAACATTTTAGAAATTAGAACATTTCAAAATTGTTGCAATGTTTTCCAAAATTGTCTTTGATCTACTCGTTTTCTATTGTATTGTTTGGTAATCTGTTTTTGCACCTTTATTTGACCTGTTTTGTTGTAAAACACTTCTTACCAGAAAATAAATCCTCTAATAGGCATCAATTGTGTTTTTTTTTTTCTTATTTAAGATATTTGTGTCCGATCGTTGTTCATCTTGGTCTCATTTGCAGCCGGTGTAAGATTGGGAGCGTAATTCACTCATGTAATGGACTTTATCCAAATTTGTTGCTGGGCTCAACTTGCAATCCCAGTTTTTGTTTTACACACCATTCAAACCAATAATGTTTTTTTAATATAGACTGTTTGGCTATTGGACGTTGCTGTTATTCATGTTAAATATTTCTAAAAGGGTGTTCATGGATGAACCTGAAAACTTTTTATCGTTAAACCTACTTAATGTTAACAAAAACAAAATCTTGTCACTATATTGTGCTGCAGGAAAATGCTGGAGGTGTTAACCCACCTTAAGGTCTCAATAATATTCTAATTTTTTTTTGTGAAAACATTTTTAATAAAGAAATGTTGTTCCCTTTGGTCTTCAGGGATTCATGGCAACATTTGGGCAGATGGGCAATATGTTCCTACAGCTTTGCCTCTCTGTAAAAGGGCAGCATTATGACAATTTACTATTTGATTCATTTCTGTAGTACTGTTGTGGATGAGTTTTACAGCAAAATGTGCGTTTGAGTTGCAGAATGTTTACTTTCAGCTAACTGTTGAGTATCCTATAATTTCTCATTCCTCTATTCCATTATTCTTTCCTTCCATTTCTGGAGAAGCAGAAACGGGGTTTGTGAGTCAGGAGTGCCAGTGATATGCAGAATGTTTGTAGGCAATTATGAATTTAAAGTCAGTGAAAGACAGGAAAGTTGAGAGGAAATGGGTATAATTATTCCCTGTTCGGACTGGTGTCAAGCAGGACTGCATCATTGCCCCAGCACTGTCCTCAACCCACCTCACTGCAATGTTTCACCTCATTGTCGACTAGCTCCCTGGCAGAGTGGAGCTAACTCTTGCAACCAACAAGAAATTATTCAACCTTGGCTGCCTTCATACCAAAACCAAAGTCACCTGAGCCAGTGTCATTGAGCTGAAGTATGCAGATGATATTCGAGGATGTACTGCAGACCATGGTCAGCACCTTTTCACGGAGGCATACGAGAGCACGCGTCTCACCCTGAACATCAGCAAGACTAAAGTCCTCCACGAACCTGGGCTGGCATTATACAGTGATCCCCCAACTGTCAAGGCCTCTGGGAGGCCTTAGAGAATGTTGACCACTTCGGTACCTCAGGCATATCCTGTCGACCAAAGTGGCAGTTGATGACGAGATCCAGCACCACCTTTGGCCGCCTGAGGAAAAGGATGTTTGAGAACAACAACATCATATCCGACATCAAGATCATGGTTTGCAGAGCTGTGGTGGCACCTGCATTCTCATATGGCTGAGAGGCATGGACTGTCTACATCAGACTCAACAAAGTGCTAGAGCAGTACCATCAATGTTGCTTCTGTAAGATCCTACAAATCCACTGGGAAGGAAGATGCACCAACACCAATGTCCTTGACGAGGCTGACATCCCTGGCGTTGAGGCACTGACTACCCTTAATCAGCTATGATGGTCTGGGCATGTCATCTGCATGGCTGGCATAAGACTCCCCAAGCAGGTGCTCTCCTCCAAGCTTTGAAATGGCAGGAGACTCCTAGGTGGACAGAGGAAGCACTTGAGTGATACCCTCAAGGCCTCACTGGCAAAGTGTGGCATTCCCATAGACAAGTGGGAATCTCCGGCCAAGACAGTCAGAAGTGGATGAAGAGCATGCAGGAAGGTGTTGGGCACCTTGAGACTTGTGTCGGGAACAAGTGGAAGCCAGGCAAAAATAACATAAGGAGCGTGCTGCTGTATCAATGCTCCACCCACCCCTTCCCACGACTGCCTTCTGCCCCAAGCACTGACAGTCTGTGGAAGCTACATCAGTTGCTACAGTCACCTATGGACTCACCCTGAGAGTGGAAGAGAGTCATTGTCGTTTGCAAAGGACCGCCAATGATGGTTCTGTTTTCTCCTGGTTTTTTGTTTCATATGATTGACTATTGGAAAGAAAATGGCACCTGATCACCTGAGATCACTTACATGATAAATTTATCCTGATTTAATACTAGACTTTAAACTTCAAAAGCTAGTGATTCTCTGAGTATATAGATGGTGTGAAGGACTGTTATGGTACAACGCAGGTGTCCTTACTCTGAACTTGGAGGCTTATGTTCAAGCCCCATATGCTCCAGAGGTGTGTAATAACAGATGAGCATTTTAAGGATTGAAGCCTTAGATCAAGCAATTAGAGTTGCAATTTCTTGTTAAATTGTAGCTGATGAGTTTCTTTAAGTGACAGCTGCTGTAAGGTTTTGTTATTTAATGGTCAGAGAAAACCTGCAGTTAATAATGACTTTTCTAGCACTGTATTTTAGAAAGCTAAATAAGAAATTGGCACGATTGATATCTGTGTACGTAATTAGTTGAGCTTCTATAGCTTACACATAAGGAATCAAGGTCATGTTAATATTCATGTGAAACAAAGGTGGAAGACAGGATATCTGGATCGGGCTGTGTAGGTTTAGGATACATTTTGTTGTATTTCAGTCTTTTCTTAGTATTTCCATGAAAACTTTGTGTCTGCACTTAAAAGCTGCCAGCATAGAATTGTAACACTTGAAGTACAATCACGTACATGAAGACTTATTTATGTTGCTTTATTTTAATTTATATTTTATTTCAAAGTAACTTCATATATGGCATTTGCCTCTGAAGCAAAAAATATCAGTTCAAGTTCCATTGTGGAGACTTGAGCCACGTACCTCGGCTGTCACTTAAATGCTGCACTGATGGAGTGCTGCACTTTGGAACTTTTTTTTTTGGATTACGTGCTGTCGATCCTACAAATGTGACATTGTGTGTAGCACACGACATGTATGTTCACTTGAAATTATACATTTCAGGATTGAATAAAAATCCAAATAACTGTTAGTTTTGGAGCACTGGCCAGCTATCATTGCCCATTCCAAATCACCCTTGAGATGTTGATGGTGACCTGCTGTCTTGAAGCACTGTGGTCCTCGGTGTAGGTACACCCACAGTGCTTAGAATGGAGTTTTAACATATTTAACCCAGAAGAAAGTGAAGGAGCAATGATATAGTTCTGAGTCAGAATGGTATGTGACTTGGAGACAACTTCCCCCTAGTGGTCTCGTTGCATCTGCTGCCTTTGCCCTTCCAAATGGTACAGGTTGTAGGTTTGGAAAGTGTTTCCCACACACTGCAGTGTAACTCATGTTGTATTTTGTAGGTGGTATACACTGCCACTATCAACATTCTCTCCCTTCAGCACTAATGCAAAGTGTTGGATCGGAGTGTCAGTCATATGGCCTTGTGGTTGGCTGACAGGCATTCCCTGAAAAAAGGAGGGAGGTTACTATCTGCAGAACTCCTAACAGCTCTTGTAGCTGCACTATTTATGTGGCTGATCCAATTCAGTTATTGGTCAGTTGTAAACCTCACGATATTGATTTTGAGGGATTTGGAAATGGTAGTGCCATTGAAAGTTACTTAGCACTTGTCTAAGCCTGAATGTCCAGGTCTTGCTGCGTAGCGTATGGTCTACATTACTATTTGAGGCACCGTGAATTGTGCCAAATATTGTGCAATTATTAACAGACATCCTACTTCTGATGCTTTGAAGGAAAGATGGTTGGCCCTAGAACATTACCCTGTGGGGCTACAATGGTAGTGCCCCTACCTCTGGGCTAGTAAAGCTCGGGTTCACGTCTCGACTGCTCCAGATGTGTGTAATAACAGCATCTCTGAACGGATGGATTAGAAAATATCTACCCTGGGGAACTACTGCAGTGATATCTTGGACAAGCTTGTTAACTTCCAACATTCACAATGGTCTGCTTTTATGCTATTTATGACTCTAACTAGCAGAGAGTTTCCTGGATTTCCATTAACTCCAATTCAGCTCCAACTCCTTGATGAAATCAAGGCAGCCACTCTCATTTCAACTTTTCAATTAGGCTTTTCATTCATGCTTGGACCAAAGCTGTAATGAATTAAAGAGCTGAATGGCCTTGGCAGAACCCAAATGGCATCTATGGGCACATTATTGCTGAGAAAGTACCGCTTTAAAATTTTTCATCCTGCCCAATTTAACCAACAAGTACATGAAAAGATAATTGCTTTTACCTTGCAAGTGTTCTGAGGTTGGCTTGTCCAATGATTTGTGTATGGTATTCTTTTTATTTTATTCATTGAAAAACACAATAGCCCCCTCCCTCACCTTTTGGTTTGCCCTGCCCTTAGCAGGCTTTGCATGAAAATTAATTACTGAAAAACGTGGCGTATTTGCTAGTGGTGGTGGTTAGTAGATGAAAAAATTCAAAATGCAGTTAGATACCTGTGGCTAACCTATCATACATCTCTGACAAAGAAAATCCTTCTACTTTTTAGAGAAGGATAACAATTTTTTTTTTGTGATTTAACTTATCTAATTTGTCCAGTAGTTAGGAAAATTGAATCAGGATATCTTTAGAAGCATTTGTACATTTCGGTGTAATTGTTTGTATTGATTTTTGTCATGGCTAGCAAAACAAAGTATACCTGTTCAGTTGCTCGTCTTCCTTTTTCACTAGTTCTTTGTATATGCAGATTTGTTTTGATTTGACACCGAAAAGCTGGTCTTTATTTTTGCATAAAGTTGTATTTTACGTAAAACTGAAGTGCAGATATTGGAAAACAGAAATTTCTGGAGGCGGTCATTGCCTGACATTTGCATTTTGAAGAAGGGTCACTGGACTGGAAATGTTAACTCTGCTTTCTCTCCACAGATACTGCCAGACCTGCTGTGTTTTTTCAGCAATTTCTGTTTGTGTTGTACTTTACATCTTTATGTACACTTGCAGAATTTTAAAAATTCTCTCATGGAATGTAGGTGGCACTGGCATGGCCAGCATTTATTGCTGTATCTGCTTGCCCTTGAGAAAGTGGGTGGAGAGTTGCCTTCTTGAACTGCTGCAGCCCATGTGCTGTAGGTCAATCCACAATGCTGTTAAGGAAGGAGTTCCCAGGATTTTGACCCAATGACATTGAAGGAACAGCAATATGTTTCTGGTCAATAATATGAGTTGCTCGGAGGGCAATTTGCAAGTGTTGGTGTTTCATGTATCTGCTGTCCTTGAGCTTCTAGATGGTAGTCGTGAGTTTGATATGTGTTCTCTAAAGAACCTTGGTGGATTTCTGCAGTGTATCTGTAGATGGCACCCACTGCTGTTACTGAGTGTTAGTGGTGGAGAGTGTGAATTTTTGTGGATGCAGCGTCAATCAAGTGGGCGGCTTTGTCCTGGATTCTTGTGTGTTGTTGCAGGTGCTCTCATCCAGGCAAATGGGGAGTATTCCATCAAAATCCTGACTTGTGGTTTGTAGATGATCAGGCTTTGAGGAGTCAGGAAGTGAGTTAATTGCTGCTGGATTTGTCCCCTCTGAACTCCTGTTTATATGGCACATCCATTGAATAGAAAGTCAAATGTAAAGCCCCCAGGATATTCATTAGTGGCGGCTTTAGTGATGGAAACGCAATTGAATGTGAAGGGGCAATTGGTTGATCGTCATCTCTTGCTTGGCATTTATGTGGTGCAAATGTTACTTGCCATTTTTTCAATAGACAGCAAATCCTAGTCATGTAGTGTAATGGCAGGTACTTCAAGAACAGAGGATTCTTTCTATTCTGCCAGGGCCCTAATCTAGGTCGCAACTTCATTGCAATCAATGTCCTTTAAACAAATTGTATAATTTACTGTTAATTCATCAACTTTATGGGAGTGTGTTGTGAGCAAAATGACTGCCTTGTTTCTCTATATGCCTCTGTAATGACACTTTTAGAAGGCTTTCATCTGATATCAACTGAGAGGACGTGAGGCTTCTGTTTAGCTCTTCTGGCAGTACAGACTTAGTTGCATAATCTAGATTGGTGCCTGAGTCTCTGGAGTGGAATCTACAACTTGCTCTCACTGACTAAAGTTCAAAGAGTCTTATGATAAATAGTGTGATTGTTCTATGTTTCATGTGTTCCTCTTTCTTCAGGGATGAATTTTAATATAATAGAGCATACTAGTCAGATTATTGGTGAGATTTGCTGTAAACTGTTGATTGCCAACTAACCTTCTAGAAACTTTGTTATTTACTGTAAACTGCAACAGTCTATTTCTTGTAGTGTAAATATTATAATCTTATTTGATTAGTTGATTCTAAAGTTAGGTACTATTGTTTTACATTTGTACAGCTTCTGTTTAGTGATATCGTTGACAATGTTAATCTGCATATAATATGCTGATAAAATTCTCTAGCTGCTTTAAGCAAGCCAGCCATAGACAGCAATGATTGAAAGGATTTTATAATCTTTTCAATGAGTGTGGTATATAGTAAAGCAGGCAGCTTTGCATGGAAGTTACGTTCAGTTTCAAATGCTTACAGAATTAGTCTTGGCAGAATTGAAATAGGAAGTGTCTGATTTGTAACATTTCATTTTGAACAATACTTGAAGCAGATGGGTAAGAGGTAGATTGACTTTCTTGTTAATGGTTTAATTGTTTTGTAATGTTTATTTACAAATGTAATTGCTCCCTCTCCTAGCAAAATCAGTCAGATGCTACTTTGGTGTGGTTGATCATGTAGAATCAGTTATGTCTCCCTAGATAGAAGAAACAGCCTACTTAGCTCAAAAGATTTTCTTTTTTACATTTGATTGCAGGTCAAATTGAAACAATCCCCGTTTCGAGAAATTGGGTCAGAGTTGTCAGTTATAAACCTCTGCAAAAAACCTACTGTGGAAGGTTGCTCGTAGGTGAGTTTTTAAAAAAAATTTGCATTTGTATTGGATAAGAGAATAATCTTTATTTCTTGAGCTCCTGTCTTGAAAGCACCAGATTATGTTTGGATACAGTTTGGGTGATAACTACTTTGTGATCATTCTCAGAGACTAAAAGGTGGTGGTAGATGGATCATAAGATAACTTGCAACTGGATTTTATCCTGACTTCTGTTCTACATGTACTGGACTAAGGGAATGACCATTTATTTATTTCTTGAAGCTTGGGGTACTATATAGTTGTAATGTCACAGTTAAAACCTGGATGTTTCGGATCTACTTGGTCTGTGGGGCTAGTGTTATATTTCCCTTTGTCTTCTTCTCTGGCCTTAACATTGATCATCTATCCTTTGCAACCAGATTCTTCATACTTGGTTATTAGAAGGCCCAGAGAGCATATGAAGTGATTCTTCCCTGATTGCTGGAAAACATTTACGTCTCAACTCTGGTTAAAAATTCAATGGAGCTGATGTCAAACATGGTTTTTCTCTGCTATATTGCATTATATAGCTCAACAAAAGAATTTAGATCAAGGAAATACATGTCTATGCTTTGTAAATTAATTCAGAGATAGTAGGAACTGTGCTGACGCTGGAGTCTGAGATAACAAGGTGTGGAGCTGGAGGAACACAGCAGGCCAGGCAGCATCAAAGGAGCAGGAAAGCTGACGTTTTGGGTCGGGACCCTTCAGAAAATTTTTCTGCTGTGGCTGCTGTATTCCTCCAGCTCCACACCTTGTTATCTGTATTGTAAACTAATGACAGCTGATGGCTGTTTGAGTTCCCCTCAATGTTTCTGGCAAGAGAAGTCAAACATTAGCCATTGTTCCTATTCCTGATCATAGCCATTGACTTGAAAGTTCTTAACTATGGATGTAGGTGAAAAGTCTGATTGTAATAATAACTCTCAAATGTTTTGGAAAGTTATGCAGGAATGTAAAAGCTGAGCAAGGAATCTTAGTTCAGTCTTGCTATACTATAATTGTGTTGGCCTACTTTGTGACTTTGTTAGCTTGTCCTTTTTCCTTTAAAATAGATAAAATATGAGTACTACATGATTGCTCATGAAGTGTTGCTTTCTAGTGACAAAAACATAAGGTCCTTGCCAGGTTATATTTTCAATAGTTGTAATTCCATTAAGCTGCATAAAATCCAAATGGATTTCAATGAAATTCATGTTGTGCACAGCTAAATTGAATTATGACTCTCTTTTGTAATTAGGCCTTGTGGTTCATCCCGTAGTCATGATCCCACTTCCTGATGTGTCATTGTATTCTTAGTTGTGCTAACTTTCTACAGAATGCCCTGTTAACGCACAAGAAAACAAGGAAATTGTCAGCATTCTGTTCTGCTTATGAGTTTCATATCAACCTGAAAGCTTATTGCTGGTTTTTAAAAAATGGCATGGAACTGTTGCTAATCATTGATGTGTAGGAGGTCATTGACGTGTTAAATATTCTGTGAACAACTTTGAGCCTTCAAGGAGGGATGACTTATTAGAAAACTCAGTAAATTTTTTTGGAGGAATGATAGGAGTAGGTACACCTTGGTGCTTGTAGGAAGGTAGTACTGCAGTTTTGATCCCGCAGCACTTGAGGGAATGACGAAACAGTTACAAGTCAGAGTGATGTGTGGTTTAAAGTGGATGTTGAAGGTGGTAGTGTTGCCATGAGTATGCTACTTTCCCTGGTAAATTTTGAAGTTTGGAACATGCTGTTGAAAGAGCCTGGATAAATTACTGCAGTGCATGTTTTTGGTGGTCTACGTTGCTACAGCTGTGCATCACTGATGGAAGGAGTAAATGCTGAAGGTGACAGATGGAGTGGCATTCAAATGGGTTTTTTTTATTTGTGCTGCTGTCACCCAAGCACATAAAGAGTATTTCGTCACACTGTTGAGTTGTGCATTGTAGATAGTGGACAGGCGTGGTTCAGTGAGGATGAGAGTTACTTATTGTAGGGCTCCTGGTCTCTGACCTACTCCTGTGGCCAAAATATGGTCTTCTGCAGTTCCATTTCTAGTAAATGGTAATGTTCAGGATTTTGGTAGTCCTGATTTAGCAATTGTAATTTCATTGCATGTTGTGGGAGATGGACAGTTGTTTTGTTTTTTTTGTTGGAGATGGTCATTCCTAGCACTTGTGTGTTGTGAATGTTACTTGTCCCTTATCAGCCCAAGTCTGCTATAGATCAAGCTATACTTAATGCATGAAGATTTTGTATTGGTGCTGAACTCTGAAATTATTGAGGATTCCCACTTCTAACCTTATGAGAGAGGAAAGCTAATTGATGGAGCAATTGAAGTTGAACCTCAGGCACTACCCTGAAGACCTCCTGGTGCTGCGATTATTAACTTATAGCATCACAATCATCATCTTTTGTGCTAGGTATGTTTCCAGCCAACAGTTTCCCCTGATTCCTATTGTATTCAGTTTAACTCTGGCTTCTCGCCACTATACTCTGTCAAGGGTGCTTTGCTTCACCTTGCTCTGGAATTCTTGAGTAGATTACTTTTTAATCAACCTGTTCAAGTATATTTTGACCCACCTGTTGGAACAGAGAGGACATGAGCCCAGGTATTCTGACTCGTGGATAGACACAGCATTGCTATGCCACAAGCGCCTTTAAAGAATACGCACACTTGGGTAGATATTTTCCAGTCCATCTGTTCAGAGGTGTTATTGTGCACCTTTTTGGAGCAAGTTGGATTTGAATCTGAGCCTCCTGGCCCATTGGCAGGGGCTCTACCACTGTGTCAGAAGAACCCTTATTCTGTTCTTGCCTGTTTTTGGATGAAGGCTGTAACGAAGTTAGGAGTTGAAGGCCCCTGACAAAATCCAAGCTAAATGTCAGTGTGGAGGTTATTCCTGAGTAATTGGAACTTGACAGCACTGTTGATGGCCCCTTCCATTACTTTGATCAAGAGAAAACTAAAAGAATGGTGTTTTACCAGGTTGACTTTGTCTTGCTTTTTATGAATACGACCTTCTTGGACCAATTTCCATATTGGTAGTTAAATGCCAGTGCTCTACCTATATGGGGTCAGCTTGTCTAGGAATTGCATAGCTTTCTGTTATGTGTTGCTCCACTGTTATGTATGCATAATCTCTTGTGTTATAGTTTCACTAGATTGAAGCCTCATTTAGGTATGGCTGGAGCTTCTCCTGGTATGCCTGTTGCACTTTTCTTGGAAGTCCAGATGTTATATGATTTAATGGATTATTTTAAATGCCGCATGCAGTGAAATTTTCAACTACTACTGTCCAGTAACACACAATCCTTAGCCCAGATTTGGATTCTGTATGATGCAGTGTAACGTATTTCCATATCCCAAATGGCTGGAGGGAAACTTCATGTTAAGTCAAAAGTGAGAGCGTATCAAAAAGGTACATAATTGGGGACTTTTAGTCCAATTCTAAATCATGATTTAGAAGCAAAATTCTGCTTCAAAGATACTGTGGAGAGATTATGCAAATACTGTTGTGTGCAGAGTTTAATCTTCTGGCAGGACTCTCTAATTGATGGTACCATCTATATTTCTGTCAATATTTAAGGGAGCTTTCTCCTGATCTGATCATCCCAATTCCAGCTAGAATGCCAGTTTAACTTAAGGCTCCTTTGGTTGGACTTCCAAGTATGCCCATTTTCAAAAGCAGCATCCTTTCTTCGAGTTCTGAGGAAGGGTCACCAGACCTGAAATGTTAACTGATTTTTTTTCCTTCTCAGATGCTGCCAGACCTGCTGAGCTTTTCCAGCAACTTCTGTTTTTGTTCCTGATTTACAGTATCCGCAGTTCTTTTCTTTTGTTTTTAATTCTGTCTTTGCTTTTGAGTTGTCTGTGAACCTAATGCTGCTACGCCAACATATGAACAGGCTGGGTTTACATTGAAACTGTCGTGATTGTTTTTCTCTTCTTCCCACGCCGCCGCCCCCCCCCCAAAAAAAAAAGTCCTGTTGGCCTGTATTTGTTAAATTCCAGTCCATTTTCAGAGACATTGTGGCTGAATGCAACTTGTCAATGCTAAATGGTTACTGATATCGAAAGCCTAGTTTTGTATATGCAGGATTTCTTCCATGAGTGACCATATTCTGTTGTTTTCTGTTTGTTTTGGATAGGTTTTATCCTGTTTATGATCTGATTTGCATTTCTAGAACTAGATGAGAAATGAATAGAACAATTGTTCTGCACCTAATTTTGGTTTATGTTCTATATAATTGTTTCTGTAGTGCAGTAAATTTTAGTGTTATCTAAAAATACAAATGAGGAAGAGACAAAAGGACTCCACTTTTATTGCTGATGGCGTGCTACTAATAAGTCGATCTAAAAGCAAAATACCGTGAATGCTGGAAATCAGGAATAAAGACAAAGTGCTGGAAATACTCAGCAGGTCCGGTAGCATCAATGGAGCAAGAATTGCTTAATGTTTCAAGTTGAATGTATCTCTTCAAGGACTTTTTTGACTTGAAATATTAACTTTTTTCTCTCAGATACTTCTGAATTTGCTGGGTATTTCTGGTCAAAATCTAATTCTACTTCCCTTTTCGTTTATGTAACCTTTTGTACATCTCTGGGCTTGGTGTGTCAGATTGGTTTTTCTGACTCTTGTTAGATGTCTATACTACAGAGATGGGTCCTATTTAAGAAAAAGACTACTGTCAAAGGCAAGCCCTTAATTTATATAAGCAGCAAGTGAACTTCTGCATGTTACTTATTTGTGTTGTACACCTGGGTTGAGGAATACATTTCTTAGTCCTGAAAAGTTAACTGCAAATAATGTTATTGCGCTGTATTGCTGTCTCCACTTGTTGGGAAAATAATGTTGTGATGGACTGACTATCTTGGACAACAAATGATCATTCAACTATAAGTGAAATCTGCAGATGTTTAATGTAAACTACTCATTGTAATTTGAAAAATCTGTTCCTCAATTTTGGCTGTGCCACTGAGCACAAATGTTTGAACATGAAGTTACATATTCAGAACATCCAGAATACTCAAAAGGACATGAGGGAGGACCTGGCCAGTATTGATTGGTAAAGGAGCTGAGGAGAGAAGACTATATGGAGTAGCTATGGCAGGAGTTGCTGGTGGTAATCCAAGAGGCACAGCAGAAATTCATCCCAAGGAAAAAGAAACATGTTAAGGAGAGCATGAGGCAACTATAGCTGACGAGGGAAGTCAAGGAAAAAATACCAAAAGTGGTAAGATGATTGGGAAACCTTTTTTAAAAAAACAGCAGAGGATAACTGTAAAAGCAATGGGTGGGGAAAAGAAATGAAATGAGTGTAAATAATCTAGCTAGCATTATGAAAGAAGATTGCCAGAGTCTTTTTTTGATACACAAGGTAAGCGAAAGGCAAAAGTGGAAATTAGACCTCTGGAAAATGAGGCTGGAGAAGTAGTAATAGGGAACTGATAGGTACTTTGCATCAGTTTTCACAGTGGAAGACATCAGCAACATACCAGAACTTAGAGAGTTAGGGGGCAGATGTCAGTGTAGTGGCCATCATGAAGGAGAAGGTGTTGGGCAAGCTGAAAGGTCTGAAGGTGGATAAATCACCTAGCTGCATCAATTCCAGGATCCTGAAAGCAATAGCTGAGGAGATTGTGGAGTCAGGGAGTGTCCCAGAGAACCGGATGTGATCTATTTGAATTTCCAGAAGGCCTTTGACACGGTGCTGCAGAGAAGGCTGCTGAATAAGAGCCTATGATGTTAGGGGTAGGGTACTGACATGGATAGGGTTTGGCTGACTGGTAGAAGGCAAAGTGTAGGGATGAAGGGTTTTTTTTTCAGGATTGCAGTTTGTGACTAATGGAATTCTGCAGTGGTCAGTGTTGGGACCACAGTTATTCCCATACATTAACAATCTAGACAGAGGAACTGAGGGCAATGTTGCTAAGTTTGCAGATGACACAAAGTTAGATGAAGGGACAAATGGTGTTGAGTTCTGTTGCAGCAGGCTGCAGAAGGTCTTGGACAGGCTAGAAGAGTGGGAAAGTGAAGTTATGCACTTTGGTAGGAAGAATAGAGCCTAAGACTAATTTCTTACTGGGGAAAAGCTTTTGAAATATGAAGCACAAAGGGACTTGGGGAATTCTGAAATTGAATTCCTTATGGCGAACATGCTGGTTCAGTTATCATGAAGAAAAGCAAATGCAATGTTACCATTCATTTCAGGAGGACTAGAATATGATAGCAGTGATGTACTGATAAGATGGTATAAGGTTCTGGTTAGACCGTATATGTTTGAAATACGGATCGGTTGAACAGTTCTGGGTTCCATATGTAAGGAAAGATACGCTGATGTTGGTGTTGCAGGGGGAGGAGATCGAGGAGATTTGAGAATGATCCCAAGGATGATGGCTTGTTGCATGAAGAACAGTTGAGGACTCTGGGTCTGTATTCAATGGAGTTCAGATACTGAGAGGCCTGGATGGAATGGAAGTGGAGAAGATGTCTTCACCAGTGGGAGAGACTAGAACCTGAGGGCAGTGAAGGGGCCACCTTTTAGAACACAGATGAGGAATTTCTTCAGCTAGAGGGTGAGGAGTCTGTGGAACTCATTGCCGAAGAGGGCTGTGGAGGTCAAGTTTATTTAAGACAGAGAGAAAGGTTATTGATTGGTAAGGGCATCAGTGGTTTGGGGAGAAGGCAGGAAACTCGGGTTGAGAAACATCAGTCACGATGACATGGCTGAACAGCCTAATGCTGTGCCTATCTGTTACAGTCATTTGCTCCCTGCTGTTGCACATCTGGCCAACTGTTTAATCCAAAGGTAACTCGAACTTGTGTGATTTTTTTTTTTGTGGCACATGCTTTAACCTTGAGACAGCAATTCATGGCATCAGTCTTAATTTTGCTCCTAGTTGTGTAATAAGTGATTCATCCCATCACCTTTTTATGGCCAACTGTGATATTTTCTGTATCTGTCATTGCAAATTGGCTGTTTGGTGTTGTTTGTGCAGCCCGATGGGATGGGATAAATCATTTCTTTCCTCCTATTCAAACTATAATTGAAAATGACAATAATACACAAGTTATATAGTTTGCTTTAGCACTGTTTATACGCAATGTCATTGAAATGCTAGAAATACTCAGACAGCATCTGTTGGAAGTGTTGGAGAAGAAAAAAGACTTGATGTTTTGAATTGATGAATATTTGCACGAGGAAATCCTTTGGAAGGAGGCACAATGGTAACGATGCAAAAAAACTTCAGACCCTGATTTGTTCATTCAGTTTGTAGATTGCTGAAACATTGTAGTTTTGTGGATAATACAAAATTATATCTAAATTAGCACTATTGCATTTAATGGAGAAATAATTTGCACTTTTCTTCTAAGGTCATTTATGTTTATGGCATTGATTCTTTTGATAGTGCAAAGTTGGAGAAGCTAGATGTGCTCAGCAATAGCTCTAACTCAGTATATGGTAATATGCATAAATTAAGCTGTGGAAATCTCACTCTTACAAGTAGTACTGGAAACTCAGTGAATGAAGCCAAACATTTGGGAAGTCCATTTGGACAACTAATTTGAGAACTAGAACTCAGTATGTCTACTGAGATGAGGTATGCAGAAGTCATTCTCACTGTTCTGTAAAGTGCCATATTGGTCTGTTTTCAGCAATGCCCCATTTTCGGAAAGATCTATTTTAAACTACTGATTTTAAAAAAAATACATTCATGGTTGTATGAAGTTTTAGTTGTCTGACAATGTATCGTTTTGTAGTAATTCATTTTCTCCAAAGCTTTTAAACTAGGAATTCATCATTACCTGTGCTTTTAAAAACAAAATGTAAGAAGCCTCAAATATTAGATTTTTAAAAACTCTTCCTCCGATGTGGCTGGTTTTGGACAGTAGTGATATCGAAAGCCCCAGTTTTAGTTGACAACTTCTGAACTGCAAGTGTGAATTTTCTAATTGATTTTATTTTAAACTAGATCTGAAACGTTTATCTTTAAATTGCTGCTAAAAGCCATAATGGGTTCTCAACCTTAAGCACCAGAAAAAAGTGAAAGTCTAATGCAAATATTTTTGTTTTGGTTGTGCATTTTTCCTTTTACAATTAATCAATTTGTTTCACAAATCAAGAATAAATTTAACAATAATTGCATGTTTTTCCAATGTAAATGCTGGTTATAAACCCGAACAATGTTTTTGTGCTTGTCAATGTGAGTTGCTATTGTGCTCATTGGAATAATAACTTTTTTTCCCACAATTGAAATCTGAAAGTGTATTAGATTTTAGAAATGCCAGTGGGGTGAATCCAAGAACAGTGTCTTATTAAATACCTTATGTTCACAACTGATGTAACAAGGTTTTCCAGTTTAAATCATTGCTTTTATGCTCTTTTATCCTGAAATGTTTTAATTTTACAGCAAAACAAATTTGATTTATGTATTTGGGGCTTTTTATTGGTAGTTTCCTTGATTCAGATTGTGCTAGTGTTCTATGACATTGATACATGGTTAGTAAGATCTGAAAATGCCCACCTGCTGGATAAAAATTAGTAAATGACAGTCTAGTGATTTAATAGTTTTACTGTGCTAGGAGTTTCAGTGAATAATCAATATGTAATGGGTGTTCTGTAATATGTGAGAGTTCTCTGGCGTAAGAAAACTTCAAATAGCTTTGAGCACCTCAGACAATGAGATGATAAAACTACCAAAATGACTAGACTGATCAGAAATCCATAAACTGAGGCAATGTATTTTTGGAGAATGAAGGAAGTTGGAAGTGAAAATGAAATTTTCAGTTGTAGTTACAAAAATTCTTATAAATGAGCAATTTATGGTCTGAATATTATTTGTTTGGAGATGGAAAATAAAGTTGTTTATACTATTAAAATTTAAGTTATTATTCTTTTAAAAAAGACTTTAAGCTCATTCTAATTGATTGCTGAGAAGTTTTATGTATAAAATTGATTCTACTGATGGTATTGCGCAAACCGCCTTGCTATGCATATTTGAGATGGAATCCTGGCATAAGAATTAATGCTTTGTCCCTGATATGTATATTTGGGTGTTCACGAAAATTTTCGTGTCCCATGTAGTTTGAGTATGTTGATTTTTGAAGACCTCTGGCTAACATCATCATATGTTATCCAAGGGTTTGCATTGGCTTCACTATAATGTAAATTGACCATATTTTTGTTTTCTATCACATTAGAGCTGTGTTTTGTGCTCTGTCCAGCTAAGTACGTTTCCCAACTCAGTCAGTCCTTGTCTAGCATTTAGTGAGCTCAGTAATCACCTTCATTTGCTTAAGCCTGCTGTATTTTGAACTTTTCCTATGTTGTCATCAAAGGTCACTGACCTGAAATGTCTGCAATGATTCACCGTGTACAGATGCTGCCTGATTGAAGTATTGTTTTTGTCTTTTTATCTTTGAAAATTTTGGTTTGGAACTGACATGAAAATGACCATTGGACTGTAGGCAACAGCTTGTCTTTAAAATTTAGAGAATGCAAGCTGTTTGAGAGGCTAGTCCTGGAAGTTAATGGCAGCATGGTTCTTGATTAACAGATTCTATGGATGTTTTGACAGTGCAGGGAGAGAAATAATTGAAATAGGTAGCAGATGTTGCCCATTAACAAGGTCACTACCAGAGAATTGGTTCCAGCAAGTCTGAGGTGTATGCTCAAGTGGATGACAGATGCTGAATGGTAACTAGGACTTTGTGGGGAAACAGTCCCTCTGACAGGGAGAGGCCAGTGTGTTAAATTGCATTTTGGATTCAACTTTCATTTGATGCTACATGAAGGTTGGAAATCTCCCTGGAATTTCAAGAGGTAGAACTTGTCACAGACGCAGGCTTCAACCCGGTCTGAAATGCTGGACGTTGGCTTTTAAGGGATGATGTCAGAAAGCGTCTATGCATGAAAGATGGTTGAAATCTGGAATCAACTCTTGGTTAGATTTCAAAACTCAGATTGCTGCATTTTTGTTCCGGAACGGTATCGACGAATATTGAACTAAAATGGACAGATTTGGTGAAGATGCAGATTAGCTATGATCTCTCTGAATTGTTGTATTGGCTCAAGGGACTTAGTGGTTTACTTTATACTAGCTAATGTTGTTCTGGTGTTCAACAGTTGATTGACATCCTTCTATTATGTTGACATTGTGTTAGTGTTAAGGTATACCCTTTGGGTTTCCAATGCACACTTTTTTTTTGTGGCTGTATCATCCAGTGAATATGATTTTGTGATGAAGATGTCATCCCTCTGCATTTGAGTTTTTTTAATATTGTTCTGTTGCATTATCCCTCATGATGCTTATCACTGAACTACTAATCCAGTTAATTTTGATGTAAATCTGATATTTTTGAACTTCATTGTATTATACTGTATCTTTTTTAAGTAAGTGGTAAAGTTGCCATTTGTCCCAGAGAACCATCTGGGTGGCACGGTGGCTCACTGGTTAGCACTGCTGCCTCAGAGCGGCAGGGACGTGGGTTCATTTCCACCCCTCCCCAGTCTGTGTGGAGTTTATATATTCTCCCCGTGTCTGCGTGGGTTTCCTCTGGGTGCTGCTGTTTCCTTCCACAAGCCAAAGATGTGCAAGTTAGGTGGACTGGCCATGCTAAATTGCCCATCATGCCCATGGATGTGCATGTGCTATGTGGATTAGCCATGGGAAATGAAAGGTTACAGCGATAGGTTAGGGGTGTGGGTCTGGGTGGGATGCTCTTTGGAGGGTTGGCATGGACTTGATAGGCCAAATGGCCTGCTTCCACACCTTTGGGATTCTATGATCCTATCACCATAGAGCTGCACTCATTAGAGAGAGAGAAAGAGACCTCTGGTGATTTTTGAGCCTGAGTGTCATTATGCCTCTGGCAAGGGGGCAATGTTAAGACTGGACCTTGGTAATCAGAAACCTTTTCAGCTTCACTATTTGCTGAAGCTGTAGAAAAAGCATTAATTGTTTCTAGGTGTTGTATCTGGCTCCATTATTTACCTTATTTTTTCTAGCTATAGTCATTGCAGGACCGACATCCATGAAAGTGAAAGAAAGTAATCCCCAATCAGAGGGGCCTGCCAGAAAGGGAGATAACAAACTGCATGTTAGGAGTGTTTGCCTTTCAAAGTAGACGGTACTGTCAAAATGAGTTTCTTTTTCTGCACTGGGAAATCCTCAAGGAGTGGCACGGTGGCTCAGTGGTTAGCACTGCTGGCTCACAGTGCCAGGGACCCGAGTTTGATTCCATCCTCGGGCAACTGTCTGTGTGGAAATTCCACATTCTCCATGTGTCGGCGTGGATTTCTTCTGGTTTTGTCCAACAATCCAAAGATGTGCAGTTTAGGTGGATTGGCCATGATAAATTACTCATTGTCCCCAGGGATATGGAAATAGAGTTACAGGGATAGGGTAGGTCTGGGTGGTTTTCTGTTCAGTGTGGACTTGATGGGCCAAATGGCCTGTTTCCACACTGTAGGGTTTCTGATTTGGAGATTCTCTTCCACATTTTGTCAAAAATTTTAAAGTCAATATATATTTGTGATATCGATGTGCTAGTGCTGATTTAGATTGAGAACCACTTTTTTTTCTTGACACTAAGCAATGCAGGCCTTGTGCAGGCAAACATAAGAGGAACTATACGGTGTCATGCTGTGACTGGACAGTTTTCCATCCTGAAATGACATGTCAAATTTTTTAATTGACTGTTAGACTCAGTGATGCCTTGATCCTTACTGACCAAGTTAGGTGGACTTTTTTTTTGAAGTAGTTGCTGGCACTTAGTGGTAGGGTGTGGCATCCAGCACTAAAGTGTTACTGTCTGGAAGATATCCAGTGTATTGTGCTGATGAGCAGCTGCATATCTAAAAAATACATTGGTCAAAAATGAAAAATCTTAATTAAGAATCTATTTTGTATGAAATATTTGTACATAGTTTCTTTGTATGTTTAAATCAGTAATCATGAATTGTAACATGAGATGATAAATGTATTAAAATAAATTTAACTGTCCTCCTGGTACTCTGGTTCTCCATGATTTATTAAAGTTTACAAATCAGTGCAAATGTAAAAATTTGGTGCCAATTGTGTGGTTGTCACTGCAGTATTAGATAATATTTCATAACTGTAAAATGTGACCTTTTTAGTGTTCTCTATATTAGTGTAATATATACAGTATTCTTTTTCCTGCGTTGTCATGGTTATTAATGTGGAAGGAAAATCTATTTGAGTTGGTGGACATAATTTCTGAACACATTTTACAAGTGTTTAAAATTTGAATGTATATCCGCATACGTTTCTATAATTAGATGACTGTTGTTAATTGCCATCTGCAGGTGGGGTTCCAAAACAGCAGAATGTGTTGAAGAGAATTAGCCTGGGTTAATCGTGGGATCTGTGAACTACTTGCTATGGAATGCAATTGGTAAAAGCCTAGAGCGAGCCTGTTCCTTGTGCATCTTCAAGTCTTATGTGGGGACTCAAAGGAATAATTTCAGATTGCCAGAGAGAGAAAAAGTTTCTTGTCTTGTAAAAATTTTGATGCAGCCAACAGCACTAACCCAGTGCATATTGTGGAGTTAAAAAAAATTCTTCAAGTTGTAATTGCACAAGCTGTGCCCACTTGCTGAAAAGTTGTCTGTCTTTCTTCATTAGGAATACTCTGCTGAGCCATTTGAAGATGGTGAAGCCCGATCTTCACACTCTGGCTCATCACCTCAAGCAAGAGCGTCTTTATGTGAATTCTGAAAAGCAGTTGCTTCAGCGATTAAATACGGATGTATTGAAAACTGCTGAAAAGCTCTACTGCTCAGCATGGATCGCAAAACAGCAGCGAATTAACCTGGACCGTCTTATATTAACAAGGTGAAATCAATATGGGTGCAGGTTTAGAATTATGGACACGCAAAACTGCAATATGAATAAAAAAGATACAAGGCTGAATTTCACTTCAACTAATTCAGTGTTCAGTGCCAGATACCTGATAAAGCACTGGCATTTTGCTTGTCAACACTCATTGGTTTGTGGATAGTCAAAATTAAATGTTTAGATTTAAAGTGGTTTTTAAATATGTACCAGTGATAGTGTTCTAGAAAATCTTTTTACTCAGCTGATGCATTGTGTTATTATAGCATGCAGTTACTGGAATGCTTGATAGGCTTTAGTCTTTTTTCCTGTAGAAAAACTCCTATGGTCCTATTAAACTTCTATCCAGCTCAAGTAGATTCCTTGGCAATTGTAACAACAGTAATTATGAAATGAATGATTGCTTGTTCCAATTGCTAATTAACTTTGACCACAGCTAACATGAGGCCAATTAAAGAACAATGCTACCAGTTCCACAAAAATTGCCATGCACAAACATGGGGCCAAATACGTGAAGATGTTCCATTGTGTTTGCGTGATTTTTTTCAAGCAAAGACAATTCCTCTGACTCTAGTTATAGAGTCATAGAGCTGTACAGCGCGGAAACAGATGCTTCAGTCCAACTCAGCCATGCTGACCAGAGACCCTAAATAAATCTAGTCCCATTTGCCAGCGTTTTGCCCATATCCCTATGAAACCCTTCCTGTTCATATCCCCATCAAGATGCCTTAATAAATGTTGTTGTAATTGTACCAGCCTCCACTGCTGCCTCTGGCAGCACATTCCATATACACACAACCCTTTGCATGAAAAAGTTGCCCCTTAGGTCCCTCTTTAAATCTTTCCCCTCTCACCTTAAACCTGTGCCATCTAGTTTTGGACTCCTCTAACCTGGGAGGAAGACCCTAGCTATTCACTCTATCCGAATCTGAATTTGGCTCAGCTTTGGAATTTTGTTTCCCTTGAAATTACGTTACTAGTACTCCTAACCCTGCTGATTTACATTAAGCAAATTGCTGGCGAAACTCATGCGACTCTGGTGGCAGAGGGAAACAAAGTAAATGTTTCACGTTTGCACTTGCAACTTTAACTGTTTTTCTCTCCACAGATGCTGCCTGATCTTCTGAGTTCTTTCAGCATTTGTTTTCATTTTCAATCTCAAGCAACTTGAGTATTTTGTTTGCATTCCATTTAATTTTTATTACCTTTTAGTTAGTAGTTTTGAGAAGCATTGCAAGCATCTAATAGTGCTTTACATTTTAAATATTGATACAGAATGGCATTATAAGATGTGTCATTGCTTTATATGATAGGAACATTCTATTTGTCCATCTGTTTAAAGCATTTATATCATCATATTTATAACCATGGGAGTTGTCAAATCATTTGAAAACCAACGGTACTTTTGGATACTGTGACTAGATGAAGGTTTCTTACGTTAGTATTTGGGAACTTGAGTTCCAAAAGTAGAGAGAAATGGTTTTTGATTTTCAGTTCTATGAAAGTGACTTATTTGAGTCATTTTTTTTGAAGTGGATCAAAAATGATATTTCTCAGAAAAATGTGACTTAAATGAAATGACTAGACAAGCTACCTACTTCAGATCACTGTTGAAATGTTTACTAAGCTGAGCTTTATGATCAGAGAAAGAGTGATCCAGGCATGACTTGGGTCACATTTTAGAAGAAAAGATCCATACCAATGGATATGCTGTTTATTAACCTAGAATAAGTCAAAATAGCTGAAAAAGAACTTGCAATTTATTGAAAGATGTCAGTTAGTCTATGATGTATGTCTCCAAGAATAATGAAGAAAATCACATTTGGTGAAGGAGTAGAAAGTTGTTAAAGAAAATGCTTGAGACCTCATTGGTTGAGTAAGAAGTTAGTGAAGATAGGAGAGATAGGTTATTGGGGTTGAATGTCTGCAAATGATATTGCTAGGAAAACTTGGATATTTCATTTTGTGGTTTATGATCACATCTTTCCAAATTTTGGCTTTTTTATTCATTCATGGTATGTGGTGTTGCTGACTAGGCCAGCATTTATTACCCATCCCATGTTACCCTTGAGAAGGTGTTAGTGAAGTGCCGCCTTGAACTGTGTTGACAATGCTGTGGTTCATGTGCTTTAGGTAGGCCCACAATACCATTAGGGAGGAAATGCGAGGAGTTTGTCTTAATGTCAGTGAAGTAATAGTGATGTATTTCCAAGTCAAGCATGCGAGTCGCTTGGAGGAAAATTTGCCGGTGTGGTGTTGCCATGTATCTGCTGCTATTTTCCTCCTCAATGGTCATGGGTTTGTAAGCTGCTGTCTAAGGATCTTTGAGATTTTGCAAACCATATAGGTGCTAGCAGAGATAGTAGGAACGGCTGATGCTGGGGAATCTGAGATCACAAGGTGTAGAGCTGGATGAACACAGCAGGCCAAGCAGCATCAGAGGAGCAGGAAGGGGGTTCTGAAATAAATAGGGAGAGAGGGGGAGGCGGATAGAAGATGGATAGAGGAGAAGATAGATGGAGAGGAGACAGACAGGTCAAAGAGGTGGGGTTGGAGCCAGTAAAGGTGAATGTAGGTGGGGAGTTAAGGAGGGGAAAGGTTGGTCCAGGGAGGACGGACAGGTCAAGGAAGCGGGATGAGGTTCGTGGGTAGGAGATGGGGGTGGGGTTTGAGATGGGAGGAATGGTTAAGATTGGGGTGGGGGGCGGCGAGCTGGGCTGGTTTTGGGATGTGGTCAGAGGAGGGGAGATTTTGAAGCTTGAAGTCCATATTGATACCCTTGGGCTGCAGGGTTCCTCAGCGGAATATGAGGTGCTGCTCCTGCAGCCTTTGGGTGGCATCACTGCAGCAATGCAGGAGGCCCAGGATGGACAAGTCGTCCAAGGAGTGGGAGGGGGAGTTGAAATGGTTTGCGACTGGGAGGTGCAGTTGTTCCACAAGCCGTCCCCAAGCCTCAGCTTGGTTTCCCCGATGTAGAGGAGGCCACAGTGGGAACAGCGGATACGATATACCACATCAGCAGATGTGCGGGTGAACATCTGCTTGATGTGGAAGGTCTTCTTAGGGCCTGGGGTGGGGGTGAGAGGAGAGGTGTAGGGGCAGGTGTAACACTTGATGCTGTTGCAGGGAAAAGTGCCAGGGATGGTGGGGCTGGAGGGGAGTGTGGAGCAGACAAGGGAGTCGCGGAGGGCGTGGTCCCTCCAGAAAGCAGATAAGGGTGGGAAGGGAAAAATGTCTTTGGTAGTGGGGTCAGATAGCAGATGGCGAAAGTGTCGGAGAATGATGCATTGGATTCGGAGGTTGGTGGGTGGTACGTGAGGATGAGGGGGATTCTGTTTTGGTTGTTATTGCGGGTAGGGGGTGTGAGGGATGAGTTGTGGGAAATGTGAGAGACACGGTCGGGGGCATTTTCGACCACAGGAGGGGAAGTTGCAGTCCTTGAAAAACGAGGATATCTGGGATGTCCGGGAGTGGAATGGCTCCTCTCAGGAGAAGATACGGCAGGCGAGAAGGAATTGGGAATAGGGGATGGCCTTTTTTGCAGGAAGGTGGGTGAGAGGAGGTGTATTCTAGGTAGCTGTGGGAGTCGGTAGGCTTGAAATGGATATCGGTTTCCAGGTGGATGCCAGAGATGGAGACAGAGGTCCAGGAAGGAGAGAGAGGTATCAGAGAATGTCCAGCTGAACTTAAGATTGGGGTGGAAGGTGTTAGTGAAGTGGATGAACTGTTCGAGCTCCTCGTGGGAGCACGAGGTGGCACCGATACAGTCATCAATGTAACGGAGGAAGAGGTGGTGTTTAGGGCCAGTGTAGCTTTGGAGGAGGGATTGTTCCACATATCCTACAAAGTATTCCGCTCCCGAGATGAGGCATTCCACTCCCGAGATGAGGCATTCCACTCCCGTACGTCCCAGATGTCCTCGTTTTTCAAGGACTGCAACTTCCCCTCCACAGTGGTCGAAAACGCCCTCGACTGTGTCTCTTGCATTTCCCGCAACTCATCCCTCACACCCCCTCGCCGCAATAACAACCAAAACAGAATCCCCCTCGTCCTCTCGTACCACTCCACCAACCTCCAAATTCAACGCATCATCCTACGACACTTCCGCCATCTGCAATCTGACCCCATTACCGAAGACATTTTTTCCCCGCGCGCGCTCTCTCTCGTGCGTGCTCTGACTCCCTTGTCCGCTCCATACTCCCCGGCACTTTTCCCTGCAACATCAGCAAGTGCTACACCTGCCCTGACACACCCCCATCCCAGGCCCTAAGAAGACCTTCCACATCAAACAGATGTTCACTTGCACATGTGGTATACGGTATCCACTGTTTCCCATTGTGGCCTCCTCTACATCGGGGAAACCAAGCGGAGGCTTGGGGACTGCTTTGTGGGACACCTGCGCTCGGTTCACACAAACAATTACACCTCCCAGTCGCAAACCATTTCAACTCCCCCTCCCACTCCTTGGACAACATGTCCATCCTGGGCCTCCTGCACTGCCACAGTGATGCCACCTGAAGGCTGCAGGAACAGCACCTCACTTCGCTTGGGAACCCTGCAGCCCAAGGGTATCAAAGTCTCCCCTCCCCTGACCGCATCCCAAAACCAGCCCAGCTTGTCCCCGCCTCCCTAACCATTCCTCCCACCTCAAGCCCACCCCCATCTCCTGCCCACTCACCTCATCCTGCCTCCTTGACCTGTCCGTCCTCTCTGGACCGACCTATCTCCTCCCTACCTCCCCACCTACACTCATTTTTACTGGCTCCATCCCCGCCTCTTTTGACTTGTCTGTCTCTTCTCCTTTATCCGCCTCCCTCTTCTCCCCCTATTTGTTTCAGAATCCCCTTCCCCTCCCCCATTTCTGAAAAAGGGTCTCGACCCAAAACGTCAGCTTTCCTGCTGCTCGGCCTGCTGTGTTCATCTAGCCGTACACCTTGTTATAGGAGATAGCAGAGGTGTGAACAACTGAGTGTCAGTGGTGGAGTGATTGTTTCTGGATGTGATACCAATCAACTGGGCTGCATTGTCCTGGATGATGTCAAGCTTTTTGAACATTAGTAGAGCAGGACCCATCCAGGTGAGCATTCCATCACACTCCTGACTTGTGGATAGTAGACAGTCTTTATGGAGTCAGAAGGTGAATTACTTGCTGCAGTATCCCGATCTCTGACCTTCTCTTGTAGCCAGCGTACTTATACGGCAAGACCACTTCAAATTCTGGTCCAGAATGTTGATGTAGGGGTTTCAGTGATAGGAGCATCTTTTGAATGTCAGTTGTCTCATTGGAGATGGTCATTGTCTGGCATTTGTGTGGCACAAATGTTACTTGCCACTTTTTGGCATTGGGTGTGTTACTTGGCCAGGGCTGTTGGACAGTATGCAATGCGACCGTTAACACCTGATATCATGAAAGAGAGGCCGCGACAGTGGTCACAAACTTGGACAAGGGTGGGGAGAATACACCCCAAGAAATGTTTCTGAAGTATCTAATCATGAATTGTTCAAACAGTAGTCAAAGATTCTGGAGTGGAGAGAAGAAATGTACAAAGTTTTGATTTTCAAGACAGTCAGAGATGTCTCTGCCGTGTCTAAATGATTTGGGTGAAAGTGATATTCAATTACACTCAGTGAATTTTTTTTGTTTGTTTTAGTGTGGAAGCTTCTCCGGCAGAATGTTGCAAACATGCAAAGATTTTGGAGAATACACAGTTTGTGGATGGATACAAGCAGCTGGGATTCCAAGAGACAATATATGGTGAATTTTTGAATCGCTTGAGAGAAAATCCAAGACTTGTTGCCTCCTGCTTGGTTGCTGGGGAGAAGCTTAATCATGAGAGCACCCACAATGTAATCCTTACGGTATTTACTGCCCTTTATGGTAATTGCATTATGCAGGAAGATGAGAGCTATCTTCTACAAGTGTTGCGCTACCTAATTGAATTTGAGTTGAAAGAGAGCGATAACCCCAGGCGACTGCTTCGAAAAGGTGCTTGTACTTTCAGCGTTTTGTTCAGGCTTTTTTCAGAGGGCCTGTACTCTGCAAAACTCTTTCTTACTGCAACTTTACATGAACCGATTATGCTGCTCCTTGTAGAAGATGAAGATCACTTGGAAACTGACCCAAAAAAGCTTATTGAAAGATTTACTCCGGCGCAGCAAGAAAAATTTTTTGGGGAGAAGGGCACGGAGCAGTTCAGAAGGAAAGTGCAGGAGATGGTAGAAACCAATGAAGCAAAGCTGGTAGCTTTGGTCAACAAATTTATTGGATATCTTAAACAAAATATTTACTGTTTTCCACATAGTTTACGTTGGATTGTATCGCAAATGTATAAAACCTTGTCTTGTGTGGAAGGGTTGGCTGTTGGGGAGGTGAAAGCCATGTGTACGGATTTGTTGCTTGCCTACTTTATTTGCCCGGCAATTGTGAATCCAGAACAGTATGGGATAATCTCTGATGCTCCAATTAACGAAGTGGCAAGATTTAATTTGATGCAGGTAAGATTGCCTTCTACTTAATAAATTAATTCCTAAATTTTCATCGTTGCTCAAGAATTAACACCCTGAAAGGTAACTAGTAAAAGTTAAAAGTGGGTACCTCAGTATTACTGGTACAGAATTTGAAATTCAATTCTGGATGCATCATTACCTCAGATACTAGGCTGGCACGGTGGCTCAGTGGTTAGCACTTGCTGCCTCACAGCGACAGAGACCTGGGTTCAATTCTAGCCTTGGGTGACTGTCTGAGAGGAGTTTGCACATTCTCCCTGTGTCTGCGTGGGTTTCCTCCCAGGTGCTCCGGTTTCCTCCCACAGTCCAAAGATGTGCAGGTTAGGTGGATTGGCCATGCTAAATTGCCCATAGTGCCCAGGGATGTTTAGGTTAGGTGGGCTAGACATGGGAAATGCAGGGATAGGGGAATGGGTCTAGGTGGAATGCTCTTCGGAGGGGCAGTGTGGGCCGAATGGCCTTTTCCACACTATAGGGATTCTGTGATACTTAGGAAAAGTTGAAGTTTTTTTTTATTGATGAGGAGAGTCTATTTTTGTGTTGGCATGTTTTGCCAGCGCATGTCTTGCCATTCAGACTTTGAAAAAGTGGTTTTATATTGGCTGTCCCCAAGCTGTAAAAGGGCAGCACGTTTTTACTAGAATTTAATTCGGCTTTTAGTTTCCCACCTTTCCCCAAGTTGAGGGTTTGTGCTTGTTTTGATTTGCTGCAAACCTCATCCAGTAAGCTCTGAAAGTAAATAGTTTTTATTATGGAATGAATTAAGGTTGTAATTGGTAACACCAAATCTTGAGAATGGAAACCTTCATGTAAATTTAATGTAATCTGTGTAGTTTTTGACCAGGAGATGTGATACTCCTCCGTAGGGATGTACTGTTGAAGAAGCCACTTCTCCCAAAGTTCTGCCATGAAGTAGAAATCACTGAACCAATTTAATGCTATTGGCCTCACTCTGCAATTTATTTAAAAAGAAGCTTTAGGTTAAATGCAATGGATTTTTAATAATGAATTAATTTATTTCAGTGCTGAAAAGCTTATCTGTACCTGAAATCTTAGTTTTTATCCTTCTGTAATGTCAGGCACCTTTTTTTCATGGTTTTTAAACAGTGCATGCTGAAAGTTCTTAGGTAAAGTTTGGTAAGTCTCCACCTACTTAAATTGCATTCATATTCCAACTATTTATTGCACTTTTTTAGATGTTAGTTAAAAATGAAAGATTGAGTGTAATTTATTTCTGGATTGCTGTTTGTGAGAATGTTCAACAGTGATTTACTATTCTGACATCACTATTGACAAATGCCTGGAGAGCCCGTGATCCCTGGAAGCACTCGATTCAAGCAGGTGTTGGGAAAGAGGAAATTCATGCCACAGAGATCGTGAGATCTTTGTACACCGTTTTCTTCAGGCACTGTCACCTTGTTAGTGACCGTGATGTCTAGAGCAGGAAGAGTGGTGCTATATTTCATAAATCCATAAATATTTTGCTGTGATTGTATTTGAATAATTTTAACTTCAACAAAGTTATATATTTATATAAACCGAAAATATGATTGTTTGCTGTACAAAATCAAGTTTTTACTGTTCTAAACGATTGGTGCTTCCAATTTCCTGCATTGGCTGTCATGACAAACAGGGAAATCGGAGCATATTTAAATTGATTGCTTTCCTCTTACCCCTGAGACAGGGGTAATGGTTGATTGACACCCTGTCCTTTTATTACCAAGTTAAGCTGAAGGAGGTTTTCCTGTGGCCCTGGTTTTTGGATTCCAATTTTAGCAGTGACCCACAATGAAGGTTCTTTTCAGGTGAAATCAAAAAATGTGTTTATTCAAACTTTGTCAAAGTTTCTCCTTGCTTTCACTGTTCCTCTCACACGCATATAGTCAGGAAATTGAAGACAAGACGGGGAAAGTCTTAATGCACAGAGGCCAATTGACCCAGCATGTCTGCACCACCTGTCCAATGATCTAGTGCAATTTGCCTGGCTGCCTTTTCCTGTACCCTTGCACATTGTTTCTATTCAAATGAGCATTGAATTAAATGTTGAATGGTTCAAAACAAAAAAACAAAACTGCGGATGCTGGAAATCTGAAACAATAATAGAAATAGTTGATGAAACCCAGTGGGTCTGGTGGCGTCTGTGGAGAGAAAACGGCATCAATGTTTCAGGTCCAGACCTAATTGTAGCTAGGAACAGGTTGGTGTAATATGCTGGTGATGGGGAGAAGGAAAGGAGTAAACGATAGGTCGGGGGAAGGAGCAAACAGTAGGTGGAAATGGAGCCCAGAGATATAGTGAGACCAGCAGTTGACAAAGAAATGGATAATGGTGAGCCTGGAAGGGGAAAAAAAAGAACAAAACAGTACAGCAGAGGAACAGTCCCTTTGGCCCACTAAGATTATTCCATCACATGATGCCTTTCTAAACTAAAAATCTTTTACCTCTATGCTGTCTGTATTCCTATATTCCTGCTTATTTGTATATCTGTCAAGGTGCCTCTTAAATGTTGCCGTTGTATCTGCCTCCACCACCTCTTCTGATGACTCGTTCCAGGCATTTAACATCTTTTATATAAGAAATTTGCCCCTCGCATCTCCTTTAAGCTTACCCTATTTACTTTAGACTGATGTCCTCCAGTAATTGACATTTATATCCGACTATTTATTCAATCTATGCCTCTCATAATTTTGTAAACTTCTCTCAGGTTGTCCCTCGGCCTTCTCCATTCAAGTGAAAACAAACCAAGTTTGTCCAGTCTCTCCTCAGCCAAAGCCTCTAGATCAGGCAACATCCTGGTAAACCATTTCTGTGCCTTCTCCAAAGCCTCCACATCCATCTGGTAAACAGTTTTCCAAATGTGACCTAACTAAAGCTCTATACAGCTGCTACATGACTTGCTAATTTTTATATTCTTTGCCTTGACTGATGAAGGCAAGCGTGCTGTATGCTTTCATGACAACTTATCCACTTGTGTTGCCACTCTGAGAGCTGTGGACCTGTATGCCAAGGTCCCTCATACCTTAATACTAGAAAGGTGCTGCCATTTACTGTATACTTTCCCCTTGCATTAGATCTACCAAAATGCATCATTTTGCATTTGTCTGATTAAATTCTATCTACCATTTCTTCGTCCTAGTCCCTGGCCTATTTATATTCTGCTGTATCTTCTGGCAATCCTCCTCACTGTCCGCAACTCTCCAGTCTTTGTGTTGTCAGCAGATTTACTAATCAGATCACCTACATTCTCCTCCAAATTGTAAATAGTGTGTGTGTGTATATATACAAATAGAAGGGGTCACAGCACTGATCCCTGGAGAACACCACTGGCCCCAGATCGCTGACCTGAAAAACATCCTTCTACCTTTACTTTGTCTTTTCTTTTGTTCACTCATGGGATCACTGGCTGGCCAGCATTTATTGCCTGTCTGTAGCTGCCCTTAAACTGTGTGGCTTGCTGGGGCAGTTGAGAATCAACCGCACGACTATGGGTCTGGTGTCACATGTGGGCCAGACCAAGTAAGGATGGCATATTTCCTTGCCTGAAGGATATTGCAACAATTGAGAACGGTTTTGTAATCAGTAGTAGATTCTAAATTCCAGATTGACTTTTATTGAATTCACATTCCGCCACCTGCTGTGGCAGTGTTCAAACCTTAGTCCCCAGAACATTAGCTGAGGATCTGGTTAATAGTCACACGACGATACCACTAGGCCATTGCCCAGCACTCCTGTTTTTGTTTCAGATTTCCAGCATCTACAGTTCTGTGTTTAGTTTTGTTTGCTAGTTACATTGGAGCACAGCCTCGTCACAAATCAAAAATTGTGTTTGAAAGCTTTGAAAACTTGTCAATAATGTATTCCAAAAAGAATCTGTACCCCCCTTTCGAAGGCCTTGTTGGTTGGGGAATGGGGTTGGGCAGGGCGGAAGAGTAACAAGTAAATATATCAGCTTTTTAATTGGTCAGGTGAGGAGATCTCAAGCCAAAGGGTGCAAATTTTAGAAATAAAACTAATTGGCATTGAGGAAAATGGGAATGCCTTTTGACAAATGTAAAAGGCAAAACTAAAAATGCCAATTATATAAGATTCCACAGAACAAGAGCTCTAAGAAATGAAATGCTTAAATGATTGTCGGTAGCCGCATCAATTACCTTGATAGTAAATGTGTTTTGTAGTGCTGATAACTGAGGCATTGTTGATTTGCACTTTGTTTCCATTGTATGTGACTAAAAATGCCAGTTCTGTATCTGTCTTACTAACTCACCGTGGATTCCATGTGACTTCAAAAGCTGCTAAGGAGTACTAATGGTGAGTGAAAATGGATTGGCTGTGGTAAAAGCAGCCCATGTAATGACAAGGCCTGGTGTTTGGACGTGGAGGAAGGACCTCAGCCCCTTCAATTATTGAACTCCATCTTGAGTCCTGAAGGCTGCAGGGCCCCCACATGGAAAATGAGATGCTGTTCTTTCAGCTTGGGCTGAGCTTTACTGAAGCACTGCAGTAAATACTAGAAATAGATGTTGGCCAGGCAACAGGGTGGTTTGTTGAATTGAAGTTGTTGAAGCTCAGTCATTTTTGTAGACAGAACTTCTCGTGAATGCCTCAATTGATTCTGCTTCTATCTTATTTCCAAAGAGTACATTCCAGACTAAAACCACTTGTGTGAAGAAAATAGTCCCCCTATATTTGGTATGTTTACAAATCACTTTAAATCTATGCCCTCATTTCTGGTCATTTTACTAGAGGGGACAGTTTCATGGAACACTGTACAGAATGGAAGCAGGTCATTTAGCTCATTGACTCCACACCAACCCTCTGAAGAGCTCCCCACCCCAAAAAAAACTTTCACATCTTGCGGACTCAGGAAACCAGAGCAGTTGGAGGAAGCCCATGCAGACACAGGGAAATGTGCTAATTCCATGCAGATAGTTGTCAGAGGTTGGAATTGAATCCTTAACCCTGGCACAGTGAGGCAGCAGTGCTAACCGCTTTGCTGCCCTAGGTTTTCCCTATGTACCCTATTCAGCCCCCTTGTGATTTTGAGTACTTCTGTCAGATCTCCTATGAGCAACCTTCTCTCATATCTATCTACATAACTGAAACTTGTCATCCTTGGAACCATAGTTGTAGATTTGTTTTTATTTACATGGGATGTGGGCATCACTGGTAGCCAGCATTTATTGTCCATCCCTAGTTGCCCATGAGATGGTGGTGGTGAGCTGCCTTCTTGAACCTCAGCAATTCCATGCTTTAGGTTGATCCATAATACACTTGGAGGGAATTCTAGAATTTGGATCTTGCGACAGTGACGGAATAATGATACATTTTCAAGTCAGGGTGGTGAGTGACTTGGAGGGGACCTTGCAGGTGATGGTGTTCCCATGTATCTGTTAGCCTTGTCATTCTAGATGGAAGGTGTTGTTTAGGGTCTTTGGATTTCTGCAAAGCATCTTGTAGGGAGTGAACACTGCTGCCACTGAATTTCAGTGGTGATTGTGGTGGTGATCAAGCAAGCTGCTTGTGTTGTTGGACCTGACCTATCCAGACTCCTGAGTTGTGCCCTGTAAGATGGTGGACAGTATTTTGGGAGTTGGAAAGTCAGTTACTCGCCATGGTTATCCTGGCCTGTAATCTGCTTTGCAGCTACTGTGGTTGTTGAGTCCAGGTGAGTTTCTGGTCAATGGTAGCCCCAAGGATGTTGTTGATGGGGGTATTCAGTGATGGTAAAACCATTAAATGTCAAGGGGATGTGTATAGATTGTCTCCTACTGGAGGTGGTCATCACCTGTCATTTGTGTGGCGTGAATGTCACTTGTCATGTGTCAGCCCAAGCCTGGATATTGTCCAGATCTTGATGCATTTGAATATGGACTGCTTTGGTATCTGAGGAGTCACAAATACTACTGAACATTATGCATCATTGGTGAACAGCCCCACTTCTGACCTTATGATGGAGAGAAGATGATGCAACTGAAGATAGTTGGGTCCAGGACACTAACCTGAGGAACTCGTGTTGTGATGTCCTGGAGCTGAAATGACTGACCTCCAGCAATGTCAACCATCTTATGTGCCAGGTAAGATTCCAACCAGCAGAGTGTTTTCCCCGATACCCGTTGATCCCAGTTTTGCTTGGGCTTCTTGATACCACATGATCAGATGCAGCCTTGATGTCAAAGGCTGTCACTCAGCTCTTTTGTCCATGTTTGAACCAAGGCTGTAATGAGGTCAGGAGCAGAGTTGCCCTAGTAGAACCAAAACTGGGCATCACTGAGCGGATGCTGCTTGATAGCAATATTGATGACCCCTTCCCATCATTTAACTGATGATTGAGAGTGGACTGATGAAGCAGTCATTGGCCAGGTGGATTTGTCCTGCTTCTTGTGTAGAGGCCAAACCTGGGCAATTTTATACTTTGGTAGATGCCAGTATTATGACTGTACTGGAAGAGCTTGCCTAAGGGAGTAGTAAGCTCTGGAGTACAAGCCTTCAGTACTATTGCTGCAATATTGTCAGGGCCCATAGCCTTTGCACTATGCAGTGCCTTCAACTGTTTCTTGATATCATGTGGAGTCAATTGAATTGGCTGAAAACTGATATCTGTGATGCTGGGGACTACTGGAGGAGGCCAAGATGGATCATCTACTCAGTACTTTCGGCTGAAGATTGCTACGAATGCCTCCGCCTTAAAGAGTCAGAAGCATACAGTACAGAAACTGGCCCTTCGGTCCAACCAGTCCATGCTGGATGTAATCTCAGACTAAACTGGTGTCACCTGCCTGCTCCTGGCCCATATTCCTCCAAACCTTTCCTATTCATGTACATACCTAAGTATCTTTTAAATGTTGTAATTGTATCCACGTGCTCCATTTCCTCAAGTTCATTCCATGCGCAAACCTCCCTCTGTTTTTAAAACACAAAATTTGCACCTCACATCTTTTCTAAATGTCTCTCCTGTCACCTTTATAAATTAAACCCCAGTCTTGAAATTCCCCACACTTGGCTCTGTCTATCACGTGCTGCTTATGCGGTTTCACATTCCAGTATTCCATTTTGGTCGCTTCATCAGGTTAACACCTCATTTTCAGGTATGCCTGGTGCTGCTTCGGGCTTGCCCTCCTGCTCTTTGCTTTGAACCAGGGTTGATCCCTGGCTTGACGGTAATGGTTGAGTGGGGGTTATGCTGGGCCCTGAGGTCGCAGATGATGCTGATGATCAATTCTACTGCTGTTGTTGGCCCACAGTGCGTCATAGATGTCCAGTTTTGAATTGCTTGATATGTTTGGAGTCTTTCCGATTTAGCACGGTGGTGGTGCCGCCGCACAGCATGCTGGAGGGTACTCTCTGTGAATGCGGGCCTTTGTCTTTACAAGGACTGTGTCGTGTGGTCACTCTTACTTGTACTGTCGTGGACAGATGCATCTGCAGCTGGCAGATTAGTAAGGATGACCCAGCTAGCAACTGTTAGGAGCTGAGCAGCTCAATCACTAATGCTGCTGTCAAGCTCCTGTTGATGGACTTTCCCATGCAGAGCACATTTTGCATCCATTTGCTACCCTCAGTACTTCCTCCCAAGTGTTCAACATGGAGTACTGATTCATCATGAGGGAGGACGGTAGGTGATAATCAACAGTAGATTTCCTTGCCCATGTTTAACCTGAAACCATGAGACTTGGTTGTATCTGGAGTCAATGTTGAGGACTCCAAGGGCAACTCCTGCCTGACTTTTTATACCACTGTGCTGCCACCTTTGCTGGGTCTGAAATGCCAGTAAGTGGTAGTGCTGTCTGTGACATTCAGGTGTAATAATGTAAGTATGGCTATTTCAAGCTGTTGCATGACTAGTCTGTGACAGTGCTCCCAATTTGGGCATGAGCCCCAAGATCTTAGTAAGGAAGACTTTGCATGGTTGACAGGGTAGTATGTGCCATTATCTTCTCTGGGGTGTCTGGCTTGATGTTAGGTGGTCCGTCTGGTTTCATTCCTTGAATTTTTCGCAGTTGATACAACTGAGTGGCTTGTTAGGCCATTTCAGAGCGCATTTGTGAGTCAACCATATTGCTGTGAATCTGAAGTCACCTATAGGCCAGACCAAGTGTGGATGGCAGATTTCCTTCCCTGAAGGACATTCATGAGTCAGTTGGGTTTTTCCCAGGATCGACAGTGGTTTCGATGGTTGGTAGATTCTTAGTTGCAGACATTTTTATTGAATTGAATCTAGATCCCAAGAGAATTAGCTGAGTTTCTGGATTAAAATCTCATGATAATACCACTAGGTCATCCCTTTCCATCTTTTGAACTCCCCTTGTCAGCTGTTACAATGGTTTATGTAGCATCTACCTCCTTGGTGAAGACAGATGTGAAGAATTCAGTTAGCACATCAGCCATGCCTCTTCACCCCATGTGTAAATGCCCTTTTTGGTCCCTAATTGGCTCTGATGCTCCTTTACCATTATATAGGACTTTGGGAGATTCCTTTTGTCATCTCTGTTCACTTCTCCAATGTGCCTTTTAGCTTCCCTCTGATCCTCTGTATTGCTCTTGGCTCTCGGTTGTATTTTCTACCTGCCACCTGTCGCAAGTTCACTTTTTTCATCTTAATCTCTATTTCTTTTGTCATGCAGGGATCTCTGGATTTGTTTGTTCTGCCTTTGTTTTGAGAGAACATAATGACTCTGCCTGACTCATCTCCTCCTCCTCTTTTTGAAAGTAATCCATTGTTCAGTCACTGCTTTTCTCACCAATCTTTGGTTACAGTCTAATATAATAAAACAAAGAAGTCTGGAAATCTGAAACAAAACCAGAAATTGCTGGGAAACTCCACAGGTCTGGCAGCATGTGTGGAGAGAAAGCAGAGTTAATATTTTAAGTCTGTTGATCAATCACCAGGACTGATAGTTTGCTAAAGGCCTATTTATGCTGATGGTGTGCTGTGCAAAAGTATTGGAGTGGATAGGTGGAGACAGAGCCTAGAAAGATCAAGTAAGTTGGGCTGGGAATACTAAGCTAGGGAAAGAGGAAAAACTAATAATCGGACAGTGATAAGGTGAAAAGATTTGGCTGTGCTGAAAGCAGCCCATGTTGTAACAGAGCCTCATGTGAGGGATCGGTAAAGTTCATGGAAGGGTGTGAACAGGCTGTAAAATTATCGAGTGGAGCTGGAGGAACACAGCAGGCCAGGCAACATCAGAGGAGCAGGAAAGCT
Organism: Ginglymostoma cirratum; assembly: GCA_024137785.1. Taxonomy (NCBI): domain Eukaryota; kingdom Metazoa; phylum Chordata; class Chondrichthyes; order Orectolobiformes; family Ginglymostomatidae; genus Ginglymostoma; species Ginglymostoma cirratum. The sequence continues at coordinate 22,828,706 of JAHRHZ010000035.1, forward strand.
GACGTTTCAGGTCGGGGCCCTTCTTCAGACATTCTGAACACGCTGTGTTATCACTGACTCCAGCATTGGCAGTTCTTACTATGTCTAAAATTATTGAACTCTATTTTGAGTCCTCAAGGCTAAATATCCCCAACTGGAAGAGGAGTTGCTTTGCTTCCAGTCTGTTTGGCCTAGCTCTATTCATGCCTTATTGAAGTTTGCTCATTACCAGTTGATTATTCGTAATCTGAATTGAAACAATATCATTGTCCACCAATATCTTTAAACCTTAGGATACAATAATCACTGTCTCCTGAATGCTCCCCCACTGACGCTTGGATCTATTTGGCCTATCTGATTTCCAAGAACCGAGCTAAATAATGCATCCTTTTTAGTTGGGCTTGCCACATACTATTGTCGGAAATTTAATTCCTTTGCTCTGACCTTGAACCTTTTTAGGATATTCTCTTACTCCTCAGGTACTGCAATACTTTCCTTAACCAGTACCACTGCCCCTTCTTCCCTTCCTCTCCATTGCTGAACACCTTTATACGCGAGGATATTTAACACTCAGTCCTGTCCTTCCTTGAGCCTGTTATTGCCACAGCATACGGCAGTCTGCCTGAAACTCATCCCAACTTAATTGCTATCTTTTGCATTTACATACATCGAGTACAGTGATCTTGATTTGGATTTAATTACTTTTGTCTTTGTCCACCTTTGACTATTCACTTTCTATTCTTTAAGCTAGGGCTATCCATTTCTCCAGGTATTTTTGTACACCTTGGTATTTTTCTCTAATATTCTGTTTGTTCCATCACTCTGCTGAGTTGGTTTGAAATCCTCTCAATAGCATGAGCAAAAACCTTAGTCCCAGCTCTGTTCCATGTAACCTGTCCAGCTTGTACAGATGCCATCTTCTCCAGAGTCTGTCCCAGGAAATTTAAAATCCCTGCTCTGCCTCAGCAATGCCTCCATTACCTTGTCTGTCTACTTATTTCTTTACTCCCAGTGCCATATGCAAATAAGTAATTTGGAGATTACTACATTTCAGATCCTGCTTGCTAATTTACTACAAGTAGTTCTGCTATAACGTGTGTTTTGTTAACGTGAATTGGCTGTAACACGATTGAATAGTGGATGCTGTTTGGATAATGTACACTTTCTGTAGTGTAGGTGTAGCGATTTTTCTTTGGTAATTTTCTATAGGGTGAAGTTGCGAGAATGCAACTGTCGCGTTACAGGAGAACTACCTGTACCTAGCTTCCAAAACTTTGATTTTGTGACCACATCTCCCCTCTTCCCCAAGTAGTTGGTCTACATTGTTCCAATGAAGTCTGACAGATTATAAATTAGATGTTTTGATAACTTGAGATATTAAAAATCACTTCAGGTGTTAGAACTTCACAAAGATCACTGTCTAATGATAGTTTCCTTGGTTAGCTGAGCCCAGTAGATTTCCTTCTTGCAGGCAGTGTAGGCTTTCCAGACAGCAGTTCCTAGACTAAGATGAAGTGTCCAAGACAGCCAGCTGACTTAGACTGCTTTCCTTCTGATCAAACGGATTTCCAGAATTGTATATTTAAGCAATTCAATAAACACTCTCTTTTCAGTCATGTGATGACAGACATTTCAGATGCTGAGGACACATTTTTTGGTGTGCTCATTGGAAGGTTGTTAAAGTCCAAAGATGTGCAGGCTAGGTGGATTGGCCATGCTAAATTGCTGGTAGTGTTCAGGGGTGTGTGGGTTTTCGGGGGATGGGTCTGGGTGGGATGCTCCAGGGGTCGGTGTGGACTTGTTGGGCTGAAGGGCCTGTTTCCACACTGTAGGGATTGTATTCTATTCTATCAGTGTAGCTTTACTACTCCTATTAGTTTCCAACGTGAGGTGGACTCTTGCTGGTGCTTCTATTTGATATAGCTCTGCAAGTACATGATGGAACAAAGGCTGATTTGGAATAATGTGTTGTCCAGAGAGCTATGTTGTTCAATCAGTGAAACTGACTGCCCAAAAATGTGTAAATATTTAAAGTCTGTACATCAAAGTAGCGGACTTTATATCCTGTGGTTGCATTGCTTTTGTTTACTTTGTTTCACTGTTCTCTCTTAAGTGACCATACTTAGATTTTAATACAAATAAAAGTACCAGTCTATTGAAGAATTGAGTTGGTACATTTGTCATGCTGACTGCTCAAAATTCAGTTTGCTCCTGCAACTGTCACAAATACCACTGCCAGTACATTCAGTTCAAGCATGTTTTCAGTTTACCATAAACGTTCTTTTCTGCATACAAAAACAATCTGTAATTGAATTGTTAATTTTTTTTTTGTGGTTCAGAAATAGCAAAAGATAAAAATATGACAGATTAATTGTGTATAATAATTTGCAGAGGACATTTCTTGGGGTTACAGCTATTCCGGTGAAAAGACCTCCACTGAATTAGGGATGTACTTGACACAATGTGTCTATATTTACAACATTTCACTCTGATTCAAAGTTAGGCGAAGGAAAGATTGGTTTCAGTACTGTCTTTCACTATCTGCTTTCGAGAGAGTAACTATTATATTTGGCAATGTGTATTATTATAATTCTAGTGGATAGTTTTTTTGGGTTGACTATTGCTGTTCCATTTGTACATCTTTTAGAGACCATGAATGAACTATGTTGTTCACTTCAAGAAGAAAGATATTGAGGCAAGAAACGAAGTACTATGAATTCAGGAAATCTAAAATAAAAGAAAATGCTGTAGAATTATAAACACTCAGCAAGTCAAGTGTGAGCAGATATGGTGGGAGGAGCCACTAATGCTTCAAGTTGTCCTTCTGTCAGAACAGTGAAAAGTTACAAATGTAACTGGTTTCATGCAATTACAGATGCTGGCTAAGGTGGAGAGGGAGGAGAGAACAAAATCAAAGCCCTTTTAATAGGTTGGAAGATTGAAGTAACAAATGATAAGTGATGGTGTGGGCAATGTATGGTGTTAATGAAAAAAGTGAACAAATAAAAGATGAGTCTAGAAGAACTGTAAATAACAAACATGACCGGTATCTTTTGGTTATAAAGTTCATAATTTGAAATTGTTGAATTCTGTGTCAACTTCCCTGACGAAATCATGAAGTAGATTCTTTAGTGTTGTTGAAGTTTGGTCTAACAGTGTCGAAGGTTGAGGACAGAGTGAGAATTAAACTGACAGATGACTGGAAACTCTGCGCATGCTTGTGGCCTGAATGGAGTTCAGTAAAGTAATCACCCACTGTGTATTGTCTTACCATTTGTAGAGAGCTTTAAGGCATTGAACAAGCAAAAATTACAATTTGCTGGATTTTTACCTGAGGCAAATATTCTGTAAATATTTTAGTTGTTAGCACTGTTTGCACGTTATAGCAGGTCTGGCAGGGCAGATAAGATCCGCCTCTTTACCATGATTGAAAGGTCTAGAACAAACCAGCATACAGAGAATCAAGATGCAGACAAAATAAACTTTAAGGAGATGGTGAACAATACAATGGAGTACAATGCTTCAAATTGAAGCAGAGGGGATGTCAATGTTTAAGACTGGTGATTGAAGACGGAGTCCACAGAGATATGAAACAAGGTGGGCTCATGAGCTTAATGTTGATGTGATAAGTAAAGCAAACATAAATTGACAGTTTCTATGTTTCAAAATCTGTCGTTCTTTATAATGTACTTCAGAATTGAGCATAAATATGATATTGTTATTAAAGACTATTGTGTTTGTGTTTGAAGGGTGCAAATACTACAATGTTTTGAAACTTATGTTTTAGGTTGGCCAACTCTTGCAGCAATTGGCAATGACTGGCAGTGAGGAAGCAGATCCACGGCTGAAGAATAGCCTCTCCAAATTTGACAAAGTAAGTGAATTGGCGTCCTACTGAGATAAAGTAATTAAACGTTGCAAAATTGCCTAGGGAGTGTAACCTCTGAAGGCTTTATACCCCTTTTTTGTGTGCTGTCAGTGATTTTGAATTCAACAGTAAGTTTGGCTGTAAGATCTGTTTTGTTTTGCCTAAAGTGGTTCCTGTGCAAATTTCAGCATTGTATGTGAAACACAGCATTCATGTAAGCATGATTTTTTGAGGGGGGCAGGGGGAAGGAAGGAATTTTAATATTTGAATCCTGTTTGCTAAATTACTTAATGCTTACAAGAAGCTTTGCAAAGAAGGTATGTATGTTTGAGCTACGGATGGGATAAATCATCCTGGACCCCAGCCTTAATAATGTTTGCACCTGAAAAATATACCTGTGGATTTTAGATGGTGGAAAAGGCTGAAATTCACTCCTTCATTAAATAAGTTTCCTTACACTGTTATGATCCCAGCTAGAGGACAAGTCAAATCCTAAGCTGAAATCTGGCTTGGTAGATCACTTATTAAAAATTAATGATATGATCTTTCGCTGAAACACAAGCATGCAGTGCTGCAGTTTCAATTTTAACAATAAAACTGAAGTTTATTATTCAAAAATAATGAAGGTAAACTGAAAAAAATTAGTTTTAACCACACTGTAAAAGGATAATCTCTTTAATACCTAAACACTCCCTTACAAGTTATTAAAAAAAAGCTTGTGCAGTACCCAAAAGTAACCCCCGTACAGTACTTTCTCAAATAATCCTGTTCGCCAACATGTTTAGCTTGTAGACTGAAACCTCTGATATCTTATTCCTGGAGCTATTATAAATTTTTCTGAATTCAAATGAGCTTGTCTTACAGTCCTCTTCACTTGTGGTCTGGGGCTATCATTAACTCTGAGGTAATCTTGTTACACTATATTCTCCCCTTCTTAGAAGCATTGCTCTTTTTCTGAGTCTCCAGGCAACGTCTTCATAGAACTATCCAAATAAAGAGAAACTGAAACAGGACTGCCTGTAAGCTGTGGTGTCTCGTTTGAATTCAATGTGGAAAAAAAAATTCTGGCAGCCCTTTTAAAGCAGAATAATTCACCCTAAGCCATAAGATCCGAAAGTCAATATAAAGTCATTAAGCTGCTAAAGTAGCCCCCTCAAACTGTTTAAGTATATCGCCATAGGTCCAGAACTACACTTATTAATAGTCAACTTAAAACACAGAAATCGTATAAAGTGTATATATAATGTGTGCTTATTTAAAGTCTGACTTTAAGAAACTGAAGTCTTAAGTATTTTCATTGCTTCCATAATCATTCATTAGCCTTGTGTATGTTTCTTGGTAAGATCTGTAATAATGCTTTTTTGATTATTAGAATGGCATAATTTAGACATTGTTATTTTGCCATTTTGTTTCTGGATTTGTATCTAGTCAAGAATGATCAGATCCAAGTCTTTTCAGTTTGTTGGCTGCCCAGGTCTTGTGTAAGATTAGTTTGTTTAATTTAAATCTTTTTTTTTTAAAAGTAGGCTGCAGCACAAAACTACCTTTTAATAAATTAGTATTTGGCTGATGGCAACCCATTTATAGTGTGAAATAGTGCATTCTCTGTGGGAAGGAGATGTGTTAAATTGGAGGGAACAGACTTCCTGGAGCAGCATTGGGTAGGAATGTCATGGGTAGGCCATTGAGCACATCAAGTCTGCAGTTCAGTTAGACTTTGTGATCATTCAACCTCAGTGGTACTTTCCCACCTATATTTATATTAGTCTCCAGAATTCTGTAGTCTCTAGAATTCTGTTGATTTCTGTCTTGCCCATGCTCAATGGTTGAGCTTCCACAGACCTCAAGCAGAGAAAGTTTCAAAGATTCGCAGTCCTCTTGAGTGAAGAAATTCCTCCTTATGTCAATGGAGATGATAGTGTTACTAGACTATTAATCCAGAAGAATGGCAATGTTCTCACGACCCTGGTTTGAATTCCATTATGGCAAAAGGTGGAATTCGAAATCAGTAAACTTCTGGAATTACGACTTAAATGTTGGCCATGATGAAATCATTGTTGAATGTTGGGAAAGCCTACCTAATTCACTAATATCCTTTAGGGAGGTAGACTGCTGTCCCTACCTCGTCTAACCTATTGATGTGGTTAACTGTTAACTGCCCTCTGAAATGGTCTAGCAAGTCACTAAGTTGTGAAAAAAAGGAAATGAAACTATCTGGCTTCCACCTGATGGCGTATCTGAAATATAGGCACTGGAAATGACAATGGCAAACATAGCCTTGTCAACCCTATAAAGCCCACATTACTTTTGGAGGCTAGTATCAAAATTGGGATAGTTGTCTCACAGGCTGGTCGAGCATCAACCTGACATAGTCATACTCAACGAATCATACCTTAGAAACAATGTCCCAGACGCTGCCTTCTTCATTCACGGGATATGTAGTGTCCCACCGAAGGGCATCGAGTAGCTAAGCAGCAGCACAATGGATTGAACTGGTCACGTCTTAAAGAACGTTGGTGCAGATCCAGTCCAGCAGGTAGTGAGGGAACCAACGAGAAGGGGATAAAAAACAGATTTTACTAACTACTCACCAGTGTTATATCTGTCCAAAGCATTAGTAAGAGTGACCACCACACAGTCCTTGTGGAGATGAAGTTCCATCTTCACATTGAGAGCACCCTAGTTCGTGTTATGTGGCACTATCATTCCACTAAATGTGATAAACTTACAAACAGATCTAGCAACTCTAGATAGGGCATACATGAGGCAGTATGTACCATTGACAGGAGCAGAATCGTACTCCAACACAATTTACAATCTCATGATATTCCCCACCCTCTTCCATTACCATCAAGCCAGTGAATCATGAACAGGAGTAGACCATTCAACCCCTTTTTTAGCCTGTTTGCCATTCAGTGACATCATGGCTGGCCTGTGGTCTAACTCCATATCCCTGCCCTTTGGCCTATTCCCTTTGCTTAACAGAACTTTAACCATAACACGTTTAAAATTCACAACTGGTTGATTGCAGGAGGGCATGCTATGAGCAGCACTAAGCACACCTAAAAATCAAGTGTCAACCTGATGAAGTTACAAAACAGGACTACTTGTGTGCCAGACAGCATAATCAGCAAGTAATGGACAGAGCTAAGCAATCCCAAACAAATGGTCAGATCTAAGCTGTGCAGTCCTGCCACATCCAGTTGAGTGTGGTGGTGGACAAGTAAATAACTCATTGGGGAAGACGTGTCCACAAACAACCCCATCCTTAATTATGGGGGAACCCATCACATCAGTGCAAAAGATAAGGCTAAAGTATTTGCAACCATCTTCAGCTAGAAACGGTGAGTGGATGATCTTGCATGGCAATAATCGGTTCACTGATGCACAGTTTGGGTTCTACCACGGCCATTCAGGCCCTTAGCCCATTATAGCCTTGGTTCAAACATTGGGGAAAAAGGAGCAGAATTCCAAAGGTGAAGTGAAGGTTGCTGTCCTTGACATCAAGGCCTTATTTGACCAAGTGTGGTGTTAAGAATTCCTAGCATACCTAGAGTCTTCAGGAATCAGGGGAAACTCTGCTATTTGGAGTCATACCTGGCACCAAGGAAGATGGTTGTGTTGGGGGGTAATCATCTCACTCCCAGGGTCTCTCTCCAGAAGTTCCTCACGGTAGCGTCCAAGGCCCAACCACCTTCAACTGCTTCATCAACAAACGTCCCCTCATCATAAGGAGAGAAGTGGGTATTGTGCAGTCATTGGCAAACCTGTTCAGTACCATTCAGGACAACTCTGATACTGAAACAGCCCATGTCCAAATGTAGCAAGACATGGATAATACCCAGGCTTGAGCTGAAAACTGGCAAGGAGTATTCTTGCTGAATAAATGCCAAGTTATGACCATCTCCAAGAAGAGGTAATCCAACCACTGCCCTTGACGTTCAATGGTATTACCGTGACTGAATCCCTATCAACTGGCTGGGGTTACTATTCACCAGAAACTGAACACGACTGACCAAGAAAATGCACAGACAACAAGAGCAGGTAGAAGCTAGGAATATTGCAGTGAGTAACTCACCACCTGACTCCACAATGCTTGTTAACCAGCTACAAGGCACAAGTCAGGAGTGAGATGGCATACTCTGCACCTGCCTGGATATGTTTCGCTCTAGTCATACTCAAGAAGCTTGATGCCATCCAGAACAAAGCATGAGATTGGCACCATATTCACAAACATCACCCCCTCCAGCTCCTACGGCTTAGGAGCAGCAATGTGCGTTCTCTGCAAGATGCACTGCAGGACTTCATCAGAGCTTCTGAGACAGCACGTTCCAAAACCCGTGGCCACTGCCAATTAGAAGGGCAAGGTCAACAGATACGTGGGAACACGACTAGGTTCCTGTTTCCCTCCATGTCATCCTGACTTGGAAATTATATCTCTCTTCCTTTTTGTGTCGCTGGGTCAAAAATCTTGGAACACCCCCCCCCCCCCCCCCCCCCCACCGAATGGCATTGTCTAACTACTTGCAACATGTGGACTGCAACGATTCAAGAAGGCAGCTCCCTACAACCACCTCAAGGGCAACAAAGGGTGAGCAGTAAATGCTAGCCCTGTCATTTAATGTCCACAAATTCTTGAGAGAATTTTAAAAATCGTGGCCTCCCCTTTATGCTGAGGTGATGTCTCTTGGTTCTAGATTCACCAGCCAGGGGCAGCATCCCATCCACATCCACTCTGTCTCATCCTGTAAGAGTTTTCCAAGTTTCATTGTGTATTACTCTACTTTGATTTTCCAGAGAATACAGACTTTGATTTCTCAGTCTGTCCTTGTGAGACAGTTCCAGGGATTAATTTGGTAAACAAGTTACTCTCCCTCTTCTGTATCATTTGTAATATCAAAATATACTGTACTTTAAAAATATTATGAATGTCAAATTTGAATATTATTTAAAGTGCAAACTAAAGCACATGGCGTTGAGATGTCTCACTACACTTTAAAATTTCAAATCATTTGTGAAAATGTTCACGTCCCACGTTCTGTCATTGTTATTGTGTCTTAACTACTTAATTTTGTATAGAAGCAGTTACGCTGACTCAACTTCACAGCACACTAAAGTGTGCTAATTGCAAGAACAAAATAGTAAATAATATCTGGTTAAGGTGCGCTGATATGAAAAGAGCCTATTGTGATCAACTTGGCAATGTAAATTTTCAGATGAGAATCCTAAATTGAAATCTGTAAGGCTATACTGGTGACTCACTTATTGAAGATTGACCTAATCAGAGCAAAAATATTTCACTTGATATAGCCTTTTAGTCGATCATTTTAAATGACCCAGATCTCAAAGCTGACTATTTTGTTGATTATCACAAATGTATTATTTAGCTGAAACAGCTGTAATAGAGTAATAGTCTGCACTTCTGAACAATTAGCAAGGCTAAACATCACGTGAGACTCCTCTAACTTAAATCCTGAATTGTAACAATTCCTTCTGCCTGAAAGTTTAAGGCAATACGTTACAAATCAACTTTGCCCCTCTGAGGCAATCTTTAACGATGTTCTGTTCCAAAGTCATTCAGCCATCATTTCTACCATTTTTGCCAGCCATTGTCAATAGTGGTCAATTGTCTTTGAAGTGGCTGCTTTGAGGAGTGGTGATTGCATTTTAATGAAAATGATGTTTTTATTTTGGAGACTTCTTTGTGACGTATGAGAAAGTAATATATTTTACTTGAAACTTTTAGAGTTGTGTTGCAGCTTTCTTGGATGTTATCATTGGAGGTCGCACAGTGGAGACTCCTCCTATGTCCTCGGTGAATCTGCTGGAGGGACTTAGTAGGACTGTTATCTACATGACACATAACCAGCTTTTAAACTTGGTAAGTGTACATGCTTTGCTTACTTTTTTTTTTTTGACTTACTATAGAGCAGATTATGGTGGTGGTATGGAATGTAACACTTATCCATTCAATCACAGGCCCATAGGATTACAAAAGGGGTAGCATGCACTTAGATTTTGAAGAGTCCAGCAAATCACTTTTACTCATTTTTGAGATATCAGCTGGAAACAATGCAGGCCTGATGATTTTCTTTTGGTTCAGTGACAATGATAGAGGTTGCAATCTTCTGGCAAGGAATTCACTAGCTTATTCCTGGCAACAATAAATTTCTGGCTTGTTTCGGCTAAACAGTAGTGGAAGTGAGACCCACTTTCTCTGATATGAAACAATGCTAGGAATGGTCCTTTCTTTTCTTGGGCGTGATCATTTGTCTCTGCCTCCCTCTCATATACTGACTGACCCAGGCTGCTGTTTGAGAGATTCACAAAGGTGTAGGTCTTTGTATAAGCTGGTTTCTGTCACGTGACTGAAGAACTGGTGTTCCCAATGTCCACAAATGATTCCTGACTCCGTTCGCATTAAAACACAATGTGGGTTTGAATCTCAAATATTTATATCTCCTTGTGATAGAATGGCGAAGTTCATATCCACTTTGTGGAATTTTAGTCTCCAGCCACTAAGTATATATGGTTATTGTCCAAAAACTACCAAAATAAATGTACAGTGTTAGCCTTTAAGTGTTTAGAAGAGATCTGTTGCATTTTTTTAAAGTCTTCACAAAGGAATGTCAAAAAACGTTGCTTATATCTTCATGCTTTGACTGAACAAGCAAGCAACTTCCAACCTTGGACAGCTTCATGGATATTTGCAGACAAGGGGTGAAAGAGGGACACGTCTACACTTGCACCCCACCACCCCCAACCCGATCTTCTGTGAATTGTGTATTTCTCATTCTGTCTTTTGAAAGCAAAGTATGTGTCTTTTTTCATAAATTTGTAGACATTACAGCACCATACTTTTGCAGTTGAGTGACGCCTCACTTCTTATAGGTAATTGTTTACAAACACTGATGTCTGTTCCATTGATTTTCCTCACCCGCTTTAATTCCATTACTGTGCTGAGTTCATGTTAATTGATTCCTTGGTTGGACGACTGAGTTTCTGAGCTAAAGAGATATTGTTAAATAAAAGACATCCTTGCACATTAAAAGATCTGTGTCAAATTTTGTAGTCTTGCATTATTACATCTGTACATTTTAAATGTTTCCGTGCATGAATTTTTCATTCTAACATTGCTCCCCTCTAATTTCTGTATTCTTTCCCCTTCCATACTTGTCGTGATGCCGTTCAGTTAAGAAGACAGATGCATGTCGTATCTTTTGCTTGCCAGGAGTGCTTACAATTTTACAAGGAGCTAGCAGTGATTGACCTAGGCATGTCTCTTTGCTTAATTTTTTTTTTCCATGTGCTGAAGGAATTGCAGTCATTTTAAATGATCATTGGATATAGATTGGATCTGATGTTCAGCATCTGCTTCTGTTTAATACCTACAAGTGATTTAATGTGACCAATGTACTTGTTACTGCAAACTTCCCTCAGTCTTATTTCTGTCACAATAGGAAAACAGTTGCTCAAGTAGACATTTATTATATCACAGTCTGGACTTGAAAGCTTAAAAATGAATTTGTGTTCAGATGAAACTTTCTTCGGTAATCTTATTTCTTTTCAATGCGGCCAACGTCAAACCTTCGACAGATTGCTGTTTCAAATAAGTTTGCTTATGCATTGTGCTTTGTTATTGTCATTACTTCAGGGTGCAAGAACTTGAATATAGAATTATAAAGCAGGAGATGAAACTTTAATCTGGCTATTCCAACTGTGTGTAATGGTTTCCACTGCACTATATTAAGAAGTTGGGCATTCAGTTAATTTCAGAGAGAGGGAATTACAGGCGGCTGTAAGTCATATTACCACTTTGAAGTTTAGTGACATAGAACAGACAGGAAGTTCAGATAATAGCTTCTAAATGTTTTTGAGAGGCTACCTTCATGCTTGCATGTCTGGTGATGCTAAATAAACTTATGTTGAGAGGGTTAGATGAAAACTCGTGGGAAGAGGCACCAGTTTGGCTGAATAACTTGTTTTTGTGCTGTAGGTTCTAAAATGTGTTTGCCAACACTTTTTTAAGTGTTCGAAAAATTACACATCATCCTCTTAAGGTAAGTTTAGAAGTAAGGGTCAATTGAAAACATGGGAACAGCAACATACAATTTTAGTCCTTCAAACCATTCTACTGTTCATCGAGGTAATGAACAATCTGTGATCTAAGTCTACCTTTTCTTCATAGCCCTGAATGTTTTTGGTTAATGCTAATCTGTCAGTCTCAGACTTTAAAATCAACAGTTGACCCTGTATCAATGGCTATTTGTGGAACAGAGTTCCAAACATCTGCCACCCTCTTGCATCAATTAGAGGTTTTTGGTAACTTGCTCCTGAAAAGCCTGTGTATAGTTTTTAACCAATTCTCTTTCTTCCCATGTTTCTCAAGCAGTAGAAATAGTTGTCTGTCTAACATCTTCCTCTTAATATCGTCAAATGTTTGATCAAATCAATCCATAATCTTCTAGCTTCCAGAGAATGAGGTGATAATCTGTGTAATTTCTCTATCATTCAAACGTGAAGTCCAGGAATCATTCTCGTAAAGCTGCTCTGCACTCCTCCAAGACCAATAGACCCTCCTTAAGATATGGGACTGAATTTTGTACTCCCAAGTGTGAGCTCACTAGGGCCTTGTAGTGCTGTAGCATGATTTACAGTTTGTTGTGTTCAAGTCCTCCAAATATTTTGATCTTTTGGACATGATTTTTTAATCTATGCAAGTAGGTTTCTAAATCTCTTTGAACCTCCATTGCTGCTAGCTTTTACATTTAGGAAAGTTATCTGCTCTGTTTATTAGGTACAAACTTGGTGACATTGCATTTGGCTGCAGTGAGATCCACATGCCACTGATTTGCCCATGCATTTAATCACTTGTGTTGTCAGCAGCACAGATACAGTTCCACCTGTGCCTCACCAGTCCCCTATTTCATATGATCTTATCCAGACCGTTTGGAGTAATACCAAATCACAGTCGGCACACTCCTGAAGAGAAAATTATTACATGAATGTGGCAAGTAAAGTTACAGCTAGTTTCATCCTGTTTGTCGTCATATAGTTGGTAGATGATGAGCTGTGTTGTCTTTTACCTTTGATCCCAGTCTGAAAGTGATGTGGCATGAGCCTTAAATAAAAATAAATTTGGCCAAGGTGAAAAGGATAGGAAAAAGATCGTTCCTATAAATTTGGCAATCTTTGTAATCTTTTCTCCATCAGCAACAATCACTGAAGCTTAATTCAATTTGGTGACTCTTCATAGGCTTGCAATAAAGGTAAGATATTTTTATTAATTAAACTTATTTTCGTATAGGTTAACTTTGCACGGCATGTAACGTCAAGGGACCTGCTAAGAGAAGAGGACAAGATGGCTCTGGAGAACCTTATTATTAATCTTCCTCACCCCAGAACAGGGAAGAGCAATAGCCTTGAGCTGACTCCCTCCAGCACACCCCAGCTATCTCCTGCAACTACTCCAGCTAACAAAAAAAATCGACTTCAAATAGGTAGGAGCTATAGCTGCTTTACTTGAACTTACGAGGAGTGCAACAGTAATTCTGCAATGCAGTATGTTGAACATTGTTTAGAGATATCAATTAAATATTTCGGAGATTGAAATTTGTGTTTTGTTCCAGAATTTTGCAGCATACTTAATTTTTGCAAGTAATATTGAAAGTGAAATGAACGTCAAGTTCCTCATGAGTTGGAGACTAAGACTAAAAAACTGAAGAGGATGCAGTGGAGTATTATCAAGATGTTGCCAAAAATTTTCTATTATCACTATGGGGAAAGATTAGATGGACTTGTCTTGTTTCCTTTGGAACAGAGTAGCCCAAGGGGTGAGCAGTGTAAAATGAGGGGCCTAAACAAAGTGGATAGGGAGGACCCAATAACCAAGGGACATATCTTTCAAGTGATTTTAAAAAAAGATTATAGGGAAATGAATAATCTTTTTAGATAAAGAGAAGTCCTGAACTCGGTGCCCGAAATGTGGCAGTGGTAGAATGCCTCATTTAAAAAAAACACTTGTGTATGACACTTCAAGTGCATACCCACAAGGTTATTGATCAGGAATTTGAAGATTGCATTAAATTGGATTCTTTTTTCATCGTTCGATTTTATAATAGTTCAAAAAGCTGACTCTTGCGCCCTGTGGTTTTCTGTCTTTTTTTAGTTATGCAGCAGGACACAATGTACTTAACTGGAGGCTGCTTTGGAATGTCTATATCAATCCCTCCAAACATAGGTCTTGTTTGTGTTTTGTTCTTGATCCATTAATGCAACATATATTTGAAACCTCTACTTACAATTAGATTTTTGCAATGGAGAAAAATTGCAAAGGTCTACTTAAATTGAGATTTCTAATTTATGATTATTCTTTTGGTACTGTTTTCTTGTGTAGTGTTAACATACAATGTGGTGTATATTGACTTGGCTTGTAAATGATATGTTAAACAGATCTGTGCTCTTACTTATTTGCTATAATGTATGTGTTTTATTTTTAAAGCTGGAGGACATGCTCATCTGAGCTGTGTGTAACATGTCCATCATTAAGAAATGCATAAGTATTGCTTCTTGATGAATATGAATCTGTTCCGTATTCATCTAAAGATGTTTGGGAGTGAGCAAATTGACGTCTTTTGGAGCATTTTCTTCAAGTTGTAATGCTTGTTACAGGCTGCCATGGACTGTATATGACTGTTTCCATCAGTAAATCACTTAACATACATTCCTCTTCCCAGAAGTAAATTTATTTGCTTATCTTGCCCATGGGGACACCTCTAATAATGGAGCACCATGTATTTCAGTAGACATGTTTATAAACAAGATTTCTTGGTCACTTGCGTTTTTTAAATAATAGCTGCTTTCTGTTAAAATTTCTACCCTCCTTTTGACGACTCTGACTTGTACTAGGGTGTGATTTCATAGTTGCTATCCAATTCCTTAGCAAAATGGCTACATATCATGTGGCAGCTTAGGGAGCCTAGATTGTTGACAGGCTCATTCTTTTTGACAGAACAACCCAGCTAAACTTAATTTCTCCTATCCCTTTTTAATAAATTCTCGGGACGTGGGTGGCACTGGGAAGGTTAGCACTTGCTGTCCCCCTCTCTCAGTCACCTGATGACTACTTCAGAGAACAGAAGTAATCAAATTTGCGTGAGATTGTGACTTTATAAAGGCAGGTAAGGATGGTGGGTTAATTTTAGCAGGTTTGGTTCCACCACTTAATAACCACGTTTCTCTTAATGATTTCAAATTCTCAAAATAGCAGGCTTTTTATTTTCCTTGGCAAGTAGCCTGAGCTGTTTTTAAACTTGTTATTGGTTGGTGTACTAATACAATTACCATATGATTGTCCCATTAGTTTCGAGTGAGCTATGAAAAGTAGCAAACACAATCTAACTTTCCCATCAGGAGGCATGAAGATCAGGTCAGTCGTGGTAACACCATTGCTGGCTCGAGCAAAAACAAATGGATCAGGATCAGCCCTATTCTTAAACAAAATCAGAAATTGCTGGACAAACTCAGCAAGTCTGCCAGCAGCAGAGAGAAAGCAGAGTCAGTGTTTTGAGTCCAGTGACCCTCCTTCAGTTCTATTTTTGTTTATCGGTGAATTGATTATTGTTACTTTTTAAAGTTTTTGCTATAGCAGTCCTGTCTCTTAAATCCCATCGTTGTCGACTGAAAATAAAAATATTGATGTCTCTCTTTCATTTTGCCCTGTTTATAATCCAGTTTTGTGCAGCATGACACAACTTTCATGCAACAAAGCATCAGAACTTGGGGGCATTACTTAAAACTGATACAGAAATCTAATGTTTTAGTCTTAGTAGGAACTGCCGATGCTGGAGAATCTGAGATAACGAGGTGTGGAGCTGGATGAACACAGCAGGCCAGGCAGCTCTGCTCCTCCCACCTCAGCCCCAACCCCCACCTCCTACCGACCAAGCCTCATCCTCGCCACCTTGACCTGTGTCTTCCCTGGACTGACCAACCCCCATCCTAACTCCCTACCTACGCTCACCTTTACTGGCTCCACCCCCGCCTCCTTGACCTGTCCGTCTCCTCTTCACCTATTTGCTCCTTTATCCCTCTTCCATCAGCCTCCCCCTTTCTCCTGAACTTATTTCAGAATCCCCTTTCCCTCCCCCATTTCTGAAGAAGGGTCCAGACCCAAAATGTCAGCTTTCCTGCTCCTCTGATGCTGCTTGTCCTGCTGTGTTCATCCAGCTGTACACCTTGTTATCTCTAATGTTTTAGTCTTTTTTTTCCCCTGATCATGATACATGAGAAACTGAAATCAATGTGAAGAAAAATAAATTTACCTTGTGTGCCTCTTTCAAATGTTCAAAACTCCTACTTATAGCTTCAACCAACTTTACAACCGAATATTACATGTTTTGTGTATGCTCACAAAATGTGTGACTGGAAGTAAAACAAACCCAATCCTCGTTTCTGAGATAACAAGGTGCTCCTCTGCTGCTTGGCCTGCTCTGTTCATCCGGCCAGCTCTACACCTTATCTCCAATCCTCTTTTTTCCCTTCCTGGAGCCATTGCCAGAACTGCATTAACTCATTTGTTGGGAACAATGAAATTCACTTGATATTCACTTAGTGGAATAAAACTCCTTCCTCATGCTTGTTATACATGCTGAGTTGTTGGCTGAATCCATCATTCACAAATTGCAGCTGATTTTCTAACATTTCTTGCATGAGCAGTGCTTGTTTGTAACTTGAGTGCATCCTGTCAAGTTTGGGAACTGCAACCATAGCTTTTTTTAAATAATGCTCATGTGAATAAAAGAAACTTCCTTTTTGGTGTTCTTTGTGGCAAATAGCCATGTGCTAATTATGTACCATTTTGACATGGATATCCTCACGAATCAATGCAAGTTAGATGTGATGCAGATGAGCCTTCAAATACTGTTTGAGAAAATCATTTAGATTGGGAAATGTTCTGAGTTTTGTCGATTGCAAGCAATGACTACGATTAATATTTGTTTGCTATTGATTACATTTAGATGAAAAGGTACGTAGAAACGTAACTAAGCAGTGACTATGAATTTTAATTGAGGTACTTTAAAATACATTTGGTTTCCCTTTCTTTTAATGCTGCATATGCTCAGGACAACAATTAGCAGCCATTACTGCCTGGGATACTTCAGCTACAAACCTGACTGCTCACATTCCCCTTGTTACTCCATTTGGTAGGTAACTACTTCATGCAAAGAGGATTCCAGAAATGCTAGAATAATGTCAAGAACTCGAACAACTTAAACTACTCTGGAAATGCTAGAGGGCATTTTGAGTGTCTTGTATTCTGATTACTTATCAATTGTGATTGCTGCATAGAAAACTGATCTGTTTGTGAATTGCAATGAAAAATAGTGTAAAATATTTTGGCAAAATCTTTTTAATCAATTCAAATTCCATTAAATATAGAGATAATTTAAATTGGCAAACCAGGAAAAGTTCTGAGTTGATTGCACTGGAGGGGAGTTCAAAAGAGATGCGTCAGGACGGGGCATTTCAACTTTGAAGTGAGACTGGATAAACTTGGTAGCTGAAGGGACAACAACAAGGGTAACACAATATTAAAGTGAAAGACAGGAGGTTCAGAGGGGATTTGAGGAAAAACATTTTCACCCGGAGGCTGGTGGAAGTTGTGAATGTACTGTTTAGGAGGGTAGTCATAGAGTCGTACAGCATGGAAACAGACCCTTCAGTCCAGCCAGTCCATGCTGACTATAATCTCGAAGTAAGCTAGTCCCATCTGCCTGTATTTGGCCCACATTCCTCCAAACATTTCTTATTTGTGTACTTATCCAAATGTCTTTTAAACATTGTAACTGTACCCACATCTGTCACTTCCTCTTGAGTCAGGAAGCCTCATTATCATCTTTAAAAGCTACTTGGATGAGCACTTGAAGTGTCATAACATTCACGGCTATGGGCCTTTGTGGGAAAGGGGAGACTAATGTAAGAGTTGGTCGTGTATTTTTGGTGGTACAGACTTGATGGGCTGAAGGGCCACTTTCTGCACTGTATGATTCTATGTTTCTGTGTTTTGTCTATAACACAATGACTTTTTGTTATTGATATTTGTTGGCTGTTGATTGCATTTAGATGAAAAAGCAAAGTGTAAACATAATTAAGCAGTGGCTATGAATTTTAATTGAAGTAGTTAACATGCATTTGGTTTCCCTTTCTTTTGAAGCTGCAAACACTCAGGACAACAATTAACAACCATTTCTGACATTCTTGACATCCATTGAGTAAACGTTTTTACTTTGAGGTGTGGCCGAGCTGGCTTTGAAGAAACATCAAGATGTTTGACTTAGTCCATAAAATTACATTTAATATTTTTCATTTGCATTCAAAGACCAATGTGATTACTTAAAATATGGATGTTTAAGTGTGCTTGGATTAGAAATGTGCATTTGAATAGACGATCCAATCTTAGGTATTGAAAATTGTTCAGGAATAAACTCCTTCAGCACTATCAAGCCCTTAGTTTCTGCCACTGAATTGCAACTTTGTCCCATGCCTATAATCTTGAAATTGCGAAGCACCAGCAGCAGGACTGTATGCCATCCCAATCTGTAATTTCTCTCGCATCTTCATTATGATCAATTCAGATGACCAGACCTCATTTAGAGTTATAGTCATATAAAGCATGGAAGCAGACCCTTTGGCCTGACTTGTCCATACCGACTAGGTTTCCTAAACTGGACTTATTCCACTTGCCTGTATTTGGCTCACGTCTCTCTAAACCTTTCCTATCTATGTATCTGCCCAAATATCTTTTGAATATTGAAATTGCACTTGCCTCCTCCACCACCACCTCTGGCAGCTCATTCCATATATGCACCACTCTGTGTGGAAATGTTGCCCCTCAGGTCCCATTTAAATCTTTCCCCTCTCGCTTTAAAACTATGCCCTCTAGTTTTGGACTTCCCTACCCCGGGGAAAAGACTTTGGCTATTCATCCTAACTGTGCCCCTCATGACTTTATAAACCTCTACATGGTCATCCCTTAGCCTTCTACACTCCAGGGGAAAAAAAAATCCCAGTCTATTCAGCCTCCCCTTAAAACAAACCCTCCAGTCTTGATAACATCCTTTTGTAAATATTTTCTGCATCAGTTTTTCTTCCAGTTTAATAAAAACGCTCCCTATAGCAGGGCAACCAGAATTGTATGCAGTACTCCAAATGTGGCTTTAACAATGTCTTGTACAAGTATAATGTGACATCCCATTCCTGTACACAATACTGTGATGAATGAAGGCAAGCATGTCAAATGCTGTCTTCACCCTGTCTACCTGTAATGCCACTTTCAAGGAACTATGTATCTGTACCCCTAGTTGTCTCTGTTTGACAGTACTCTCCAGGGCCTTACTGTGTAAGACCTGCCCTGGTTTGTCTTTACAAAATGCAACACCTTATGGTTATCTAAATTAAACTGCATCTGCCATTCCTCAGCCCACTGACCCACTTGATCAAGATCCCGTTATATTCTTAGATAACTTTGCTGTCCACTGTATCACCAATTTTGGTGTCATCTGCAAAGTTACTAACCACGCCTCCTATTTTCTCATCCAAATCATTTTATATAAACAGCACACAACGGTAGACCCAGTCCCGATCCTTGTGGCACATCACGGGTCACAGGCCTACAGTCTGAACAACAGCCCTCTACTACCACCCCCTGTTGCCTACCATCAAACCCAATTATGTATCCAATCGGCATGCTCTCTCTGGATCCCAAGTGATCTAATCCTACTAACCACCCTTGTATTCAAGGAGGATTTCTTCAATGTCGGGCAGAATCGGGTTCCTGAGCTTGTCTTTTTTTTCTTTCTTTTTCCTTTATTTTCTTTTTCCTTTCTCCTTTACCATACTTACTGTGAAGAATCTGAACAGCAACATTGGTGGTGAGTTATCCTGGTGTAGACTTGGTGAGGGAGAGGGAGCCCAGCATGGGGGTGGTAGGGGGCCCGGAGGCGACATCGATGAGGGAGGCCCAGCAGCAAATGATACCACCTGAGAATTGGCAACTTTATGCTGGTGAAACAGTGACGGATGGGCATCACAGCAGCATTGAGGTGAGCCGCAGCGAGAGACTTTGTGGTGGGCCCAGCACAGGCTGTGCTGGAGGCGAATTGGCCCAGCAGCAAAGATGGCACCTGAGGATCGGCAGCTTCAACATGAGTTAGTTCTGGCGTAGGCGGTGGTGGTTCTGAGCTTGCTCAGAACTTGAACATAGATGGACTTTTTTCTATAAGCTATATCTTTTCATTTTTCTTATTCTTGAACCATTAAAATGGCGCTGTATTGTGGTGACAGATGAAAGCTTTTCACTATTTTATTGTATTTCTCACTGTAAAGTACACATGACAAAATCATTCATTTCGTTCATTCAGTCTACCATGACACTTGTGATCCACCTAGATTTGTCAATTTTAGGTTGAACATGATGAAAGAAGTTCTGTTGAATACATCAGAAACCACTCTCCTCTACCACTACTACTACCACCACCACCATCACCTACCCCGACTCCATGGCTTTATACGCTAATGTTATCCGAGTTGATAGCTATGTAATTGAAGTCCCTTGTATTATTCTTGCAGATGTGGTCTTTGTATCTGCCTATTGGGAGGGCTATAGATTAACCTCAAATAGTGTGACATTTTTTCTCTGAATTGTCACTCGATGAACTGTCTTTGCCTCTTTCGAACTTCTTTCCAACACTGCAATGTCTTGCTCTAGTCTATACTGTCACCCTTCCTTTCTTTCTTCTCTCATCTCCAAACACTCGGCAGTCTTGTATGCCAAGTGTCTAGTGCTCAGTGTTTATAAGCTGTGCTTCCATTGTAGCCACTACGTTGTATTCCCACATTGCTAATTATGCATGTAGCTTACAAACATTCACCACGCTATTTACATAAGTATTTTGTAGTCCTGTCTTTGTTTCTCGTAGTCTTTTCATAATCTACCCCATCTACTCCAACACTTTCACTTAATGCACCTTTTTTTATGCCTACTTCTGTATGCTGGTCTCCATCTTCCAGCTACATTAGTTCAAATTGTCCCAGGCATGCAAGGAAACCTCACCTTGAGTGGGGGAGACTTGTGCACAATGTTGTTGAAAAGACATTGTTTTGGTTTGCAGGTAGGGACAGGACACCAATCAGTCGCATCCTTTCTCTCAAAGATGATGCCTCTTTTTATATTGAGTAAATGTTTTTGCTTAGATTGAATCTCTTCTTGCAATCTTGGAAATTGTTATTCAGCCAATTTTCCCCAAGAGCTGATTGTGAACCATACCTTAGAATGCAAAGACGTTGGTGCTTCAATCATTACTAGCCAACTTGCCTATCTATGATGTACCCAGTTAGGTGATAGTTAGTTATTTACTTTTAGGTTTTCATATTTACTCTCTATTGTGTGCAATTTATTTTTTAGTGGAGCTTAGCTCTATTAAATCATCTGCCTTCTTAGTAATTTGAGTAAGCTAAGACTTGAGCTGATCGCTTGCTAATTTATTTTGCAGCTGGAAGAAACAGAGGCCGGACAAATGAAGCAAAAGAGCAACACTTCGACCATGAAAGTTCGAGTCAGGAGCCTTTACAAGAAGTCCAGCCTGAAGAAGTGTTGGTCATTTCACTGGGCATTACGTCTCAAATGTCACCTGGCATGATGTCAGAAAATGAGGTACAATACTTGATTTTAAAAATCAGTTAATAGGATGTGAACATAGCTGGCCAGGCCCTAGAGAAAATGGTAGTGAGCTGCGACCTTGACTTGCTGTAATCAGTCGGTTTTAGCCACATCCACAGTGCTCTTAAGAAAAAAAGGCTGTGGGATTTTGACCTAGCAACTGTGAAGGAACAGTGATATAGTTCCAAGTCAGGTTGGAGAGTAGCTTTCAGGTGGTGGTGTTCCCATGTATTTGCTGCCTTTTCCCTTCTAGATCGTTGAGGCCAAGTGTGTGGAAAATGCTCTCTGAGGAGCTTTGAGTTACTGCAGCGATTCTTGCTGATGGAACACATCACTGCCTCTGTTGAAGTGAGTGAATGTTCATGGTAGTGGATGGGGTGCCAGTCAAGTGCGACGCTTCCCGAGTGGCGATGGAGATGCACCTGACCAGACAAGTGGGGAATACTCCCTCGCACTCTTGAATTGTGCTTGTTGGATGACACTCTGGAAACAGGAGGTGTTACATGACATGTAATTCTTAACCTCTGACCTGCGTTTGTAGCCACACAATTTATATGGCTGTTCCAGTTCAATTTCTGGTGAATGGCAAAACCCATAATGTCAATAATGGGGTATTCAGGATGGTAATGCCATTAAGTGTCAAGGGACGATGGTTAGATTCTTTCTTGTCGGAGATGATCATTGCCTGTCACTTATGACTTATCCGCCCAAGCCTGGATGTTATCCAGGTCTCGCTGCATATGGACATGGACTGATTCAACATATGACATGTCCTTCATAAATAAACTTAACGTTAAACTGAATTTCCTTTTGACGTTGTATCCTTTCAGTGTTGAGAGGGAGACTTTGAATTGTGTGGATTAACAGCATTGTATATTGATGCAAAAATGTAATGGTCAAAAGTTCTGAGAAATATCTTTGACTTTGGAAATTTCAGGGAATAAACTTTTTTGACAATATAATTAGTTCTGAGATATCATGGCCTTGGATACTTTTATGCAGCAGATTGCCTCAGGAACCATTATTGACAAAAGCAGAAAAATAATTATTTTAATATTATTTTTCCTTACCTGCTATTTGATTTATTAATATTGTGATGTAAGCTTGTTGAACAGTGACTGGTATATTAGGGTAAGTTGGCTGACAACCGTAGAACTCTAAAGGTGAAGGATTTTGAATGAACGGCTGAAGCTGAAAGTATTAAATAGAGGATGTAAAGGGAGCTGCTGAAATAAGGGTCATTTCGTAGGTGCAGTAGATTATGTAATTCACAAGTTGATAATGTAAAGTGAACTTAAATGAAATGTACGTATATAGGACCTACAGTATAATGTTTGAAGTTCTAAAACAAAATGCTAGTAATAGAACCTGGGGTTTGTTCTTATTTGGGGTAGATTGTTTTCTAATGAGTTGTCACTATCTGTTTTTGGAGAACTTAAGTGCTGAAGATAAAATTGAAGGCTATTTCCAGGCTGTTTATCCTAGCAGCTCATTACAAATGGAGATAGTTGATGATTGAGGGTTGCTTGCTTGTCTACCCTCTAAACTAATATAACTTGAAGATCAGGCAACTAAGAAAGAAAAGGCATTTGTGTACTCTAAAGTATGCCACGTCCCCTTGAGTATCTCAAAGGTTTTGATTTTAAAGTTATGTTATGCTTCAAGAGTTTATGCACAATTTGAGTTGTTAAATTATTTTGACTGCACAAATTTGCAAAGTTGTAAGAATGTAAAACTAGCTTTCTAATTAAAGATAGTAGAAACATCAGTATTTTCGCACAAAACACTTCAAAACAAATGATAAATTAATGATCAATGAGAAGCAGAACTGTCAGTTAATTCTAAAACTACAGATATGCAATTCTTTATTCTATACCAATTATCCCTTGAGCCGAGACGCACAAATTTCTACAGATTTAAGGCTGGCATGTTTGGGGTGTTAAACAAAGCTTGTTAGACTAATAATTTTTGTCTGACCATATTCAAAGTTTGGTTTTTTAATTTAAAAAGTCAGTAGACGTCCAATTCTATTTCAATGTACAATAATCTGATTGTGCACATCACATAACAATTGTTACTACAATTGTTTGTGTAATGTTTTCTACCCACAACTGTAGTGTTCTTATCCCTAGCAAATTTCTGCTTTTGTAGTTCCACTTTCAAAACTGCTGCATGTGCTTCTCAACTTTGTGCACCAAATAAAACCCACAGTGTTATGTATGCATTGATTGCAGACAAAATTGCAGACTGTTCGATTGTGGATGGAGTGGGAGATGTTATTTACACCACCTAGTGGCTATTTTGTTAACATCTCTTTGAATTAGCTTTCCGGCAAAGGATCAGCATGGACAGATATGAAATATTTTGGGCTGAGAAATTCTTCTAACTGTATAACTTCATGTTCTGAATTATATCAGTTACTGTTATGTCAACTGTCACTTTTTGCTCTCTGGTCTTAAAGATAAAATTAGTTGTTCTACATAGATAACAACAGCAAAAAAAAATTTATTGAAACAATTTGTTTTAACCAGGTTTAACATTCAATTTAATTTGCTTTCTTCTCTAAGCCGAATATTTAAAACTTTAAAACAGGATAGTCTTCCTGTGAATGAACCTGTTTATTTTAAGTTTTTCAAATCTTCAGGACATTCCAAGGCCTTTGTCAAAATAAGTATTCATTGTACTTCAGGCAGTTGTGATGGCTAATTTGCTATTATGGTTGTGACACTTTTTAAAATTTTGTCAAGCTGTTTGACATGTTATGACACACCTCCATAGTCATCACATCCTAGAGTGTGATTTGAAACTAGATGTTCTGGCCCAGAGATGGAGCCACTGTCACTGCACCACAAGACCCTCATCGCCTTTATGTTCATTAGTAATTTCAGACAATTAAAGACCATCTGTGCTACCAGCACTAAAACAGTGATAATTCACCTATGTTCTCTAATCAGTTGGCAATCCCAAACCAAATATAGTTGAATACTAGAGTAGTACTGAAGAGATGTGGATTTGATTAACTATGTGATCAGTGTATCTATCGTATGATTCATAGCTAGTCCACGGTAATTCAAATCTAATGCATTGTGCTTAAAAATAATTAAATCACTTATTTAAGTTTGAAATACAGCAAAGTATGGATTTTGTGCTGAAATAATTAAATTATTCAATTATAAGCAAATAACATTAAAAGAATATTTCCACAACAGAATGCCAAATCATCGCTTATTTAAATACTGCTTGACCAATGTATTTATTTTGTTCAGGTGTTGAGCTTGCAGCTTGCGGATAGTGGGCAGGGAGAAGTGCCTCCTGACGATGGAAAACTGCATGGCAAACCAGATAAAACTCTGCGCTTTTCCCTCTGTAGTGATAATCTGGAGGGAATATCAGAAGGTGAGGCTTTTCTTGGGTTAATAAAGTACCTGCTTCCATTTTGCTTCACTTGTAAGATTTTTCTGCTTGAAATCCTCCATAATTTTGCCTCCACGTATCACAGCTTCCTCTCCTCCCCATTGTTGCATTCCAATAATTGTTGCTGTGAAGTTGACCCCTGTGTCCCCTCTCTTGGCTTGCCATTCTTGGCACAGCTTTCTGTTACTAGTTCTTAAGTTCACAATTTTGTCCTAAGCTCTTCTTTTGCTGTCCTGCTCTCATGTTTGAATAATTTCATAAAAAGGTATCATTGTTCAAAACAGATCAGCCACCTAAAGTTTTTCTGTTTCTTTTATTTACATTTATTGTATACATTAAATTAACTGGCAATACTTCCACTAAATAGGGCCTTCAAACCGCTCGAATTCCGTATCCTCGCTCGACCTGGAAGGGGAATCAGTCTCTGAACTTGGAGCAGGACCTTCTGGAAGTAATGGTGTTGAAGCTTTACAGCTTTTGGAACATGAACAGGGTAAGTGAAACAGAATAGTAACAAAGCATTTTGAAAGCTCAATCAGCAAAACAATTGTAAAACGAAGAGTTGATTTATTTATCCTTGGTTCCTTAGTTCTTGCACAGTATCCTACTAAGAATATAGAAAGGTACAACACAGGAATAGACCCTTCAAGTTGTCATATCTGTCCCAACCATGATGCCATACTAAACTAATCCCATCTACTTGCACATCGTCTGTGTCCCTCCGTTCTCTGCCTGTTCGTGTCTGTCTAAATGCCTCTTAAGCATTGCTTTAGTATCTGCTTCTACCACCACCTTCTCCCTCCACTCCTGCAGCATGTTCCATGCACCTACCGCTCTGTGTAAACAGGTTTGTCTTGCATATCTCCTTTAAACTTTCCCCTCTCACCTTAAATCTGTTTCCCCTGGTATTTGATATTTCTGTCCTGAGAAAAAGACTCCCAACTTTCCGCTCTATCCATGCCTGTGATAATTTTATATATTTCTGTCACATCACCCCCCTGAATCTCTTGGCGCTTTTAACGAAAACAATCCATTTGACCAACCTCCTCTTATAGCTACTAGACTCCAATCCAGGCAAAGTCCTGCTAAACCTCTTTTGCATCCTCTCCAAAGTCTCCACATCCTTCCAGTTGTGTGGCATCTGGAACTGCATATGGTCCTCGTGTTATACAGTTGCAACTTGACTTGCCAACTTTTATTCTCAGTGCTCTGACTTACCAAGACAAGTATGCTGTATACCCCCTTTAATACCTCATCCACTTGTTGCCAATTATAAGGAGTTATGGACTTGCACCCCAAGATCCCTCTGTGTATCAATGCTCCTAAGGTTCCTGTCATTTATTGTATACTTCTTGCATTTGACCTCCCAAAACACATCACCTCTCACTTGTCTGTATTAAATCCACCTAACTTTCCAATGGATCATTATCCTGCTTTATCCTTGGGCAACCTTAATCGATATTCACAACTCCACCAATTTTCACGTCTGCAAAATCAGTTTACCTACATTTTCACCCAAAATATATATAACAAACAACACAGGTCCCGGTACTGAATCTTGCTGAAAATCACTGGTCACAGAATTCCAGTCAGAAAACCTGTCTTTTATGATCAAGCCAGTTTTGCATCCAACTTAACTTACTGTGGATCCCATGAGACTTAATCTTATGGTGAGGGATCTTGTTAAATGCTTTAGTAAAGTCAACATAGATAGCATCCACTGCCCTACCCTCAGCAGTCATCCTCATCACTGCCTCGAAAAACGTAATCAAATTTGTGAGACAAGACCTCCCCCTCTCACAGCCGTGCTGACTATCCCAAGTAAGTTGATTATTTTCCAAATGAGTAAATCCTGGCCCTAAGAATCTTCTCCAGTAATTTCCCTACCACTGATGTAGAGCTCACTGGCCTTTAATTTCCCAAATTATCCCTCTTGCCTTCCTCAAACAAGCAAAATTTATTTTTATTTATTCATTTTGTAGGACGTGGGTGTTGCTGGCTGTCCAACATTTTTATTGCCCATCCATAGTTTCCCTTGAGAAGATGGTGGTGAGCTGCCTTCTTGAACTGCTACAGTCCACCTGCTGTAGTTTGACCCACAATTCAATTAGGGAGGGAGTTCCAGGATTTTCACCCAGTGGCAGTGAATGAACAGCAATTATATTTCTAAGTCAGAATAGTGAGTGACTCGGAGGGGAACTTGAAAGTGGTGTGTTCCCATATATCTACTGCTCTTTTCCTTTTAGATGGAAGTGGTCGTGGGTTTGCAAGGTGCTGTCTGAGGATCTTTGAATTTCTGCAGTGCATTTTGTAGATAGTACACACTGCTAGGACTGAGCAGTGGTGGTGGGAGGGAGTGGATGCTTGTGGATGTAGTGCCAGTCAAGCAGGCTGCTTTGTCCTGGATGGTGTCAAGCTTCTTGAGTGTTGGGGCCACAGTCAACCCAGGCAAGTGGGGACTATTCCATCACACTTCTGACTTGTGCCTTGTAGGTGGTGGACAGGAGTTGGGAAGTCTGGAGGTGTTACTTGCCACAGTATTCCTAGACTCTGACCTGCTCTTGTAGGCCCTTGTATTTGTGGTGAGTTCAGTGAGTTTCTGGTCAATGATAACCCTCAGGTTGGTAACAGTGGGGGATTCAGTGATAGTAGCACCATTGAATGTCAGGGCGTGGTTATATTGTCTCTAATTGGTGATAATCATAGCCTGACATTTGTGCGGTGAGGGTGTTACTTGCCACTTATCAGCCCAAACGTAGATGTTGACCAGTTCTTGTTGCATTTGGACATGGACTACTTCAGTATCTAAGGAGTTGTGAATGATGCTGAACATTATGTAATTATCGATGAACATTCCCATTTCTGTCCTTGTGATGGAGGGAAGGTCATTGATGAAGCAGCTGAAGATGTTTGGTCTTGGACACTATCCTAAGGAATCCCTGCATAGGTGTCCTGGAGCTGAGATAACTGACCTCCCAACAATCACGACCATCTTCCTATGTGCCAGATATGCCTCCAACCACTGAGAAGTTTTCCCCCAGATTCCCATTGATTCCAGTTTTGCCAGAGCTCTGATGCACTTTGTCGAATGCAGCCTTGATGTCAAGGGTTGTCACTTCCACCTCACCTCTGGAATTCAGCTCCCTTGTCCATGTTTCAACCAAGGCTGAAATGAGGTCTGGTGCTGAATGATCCTGGCAAAACCCAAACTGGAGTTCACTGAGCAGGTGCTGCTTGGTAGCACTCTTGATGACATCTTCCATCACTTTACTGATGATTGTGAGTGGACTGATAGGGTGGTATTTGGCCGGGTTGGATTTGTCCTGCTTTTTGTGTGCAGGACATAATTGGTCAATTTTCTACATTGTGAGGTAGATGCTAGCATTGTAACTGTACTGAAACAGCTTGGCTAGGGGAGCAGCAAGTTCTGGAGTGCTATTGCTGGAATGCTGTCAGGACCCGTAACCTTTGCAGTATCCAGTGCCTCCAACTGTTTCTTGATATCATGTGGAGTGAATCGATTTGGCTAAAGACTGGTATTTGTAACGCTGGGGACTACTGGAGGAGGCCAAAATGGATCATCCACTTGGTACTTCTGGCTGAAGATTGCTGTGAAAACTTCAGCCTTATTTTTTGCACTGATGTGCTGGGCTCTTGCATCATTGAGGATGGGGATATTTGTGGAGCCTCCTCCAGTAGTCATTTAATCGCCCACCACTATTCATGAATGGATGTGGCAGGACTGTGGAACTTAAATCTGATCTGTTGGTTTTGGGATTGCTTAGCTGCTGCTTATGCTGTTTCGTGTCCAAATAGTTCAAATTATCCAAGTTGACACCTCATTTTCAGGAAACCTGAGGCTGCTCCTGGGCGTGCCCTCCTGCACTCCATTGATCCCCTGGTTTGATGGTAATGGTTGAGTGGGGATTTGCCAGGCCAGAGGTTACAGATTCTGCTGCTTTTCATGGCACACAGTGCCTCATGGATGCCCAGTCTTGAGTTGCTAGATCTGTGTGAAATCTGTCCAATTTAGCACTGTGATAGTGCCACACAACACAATGAAGTTTATTCTCAAGTGAAGGCAGGACCTCGCCTCCACAAGGACTGTGCAGTGGTCATTCTTAGCAATGCTGTCATGGACAGGTGCATCTGCAGCTGGCAGATTGGTAAGGAGGAGTTTGTGTTTTTCCTTGTTGGTTCCCTTACCGCCTACTGCAAATCCAGTCCAGCAACTATGTCCTTTGAGCTGGTCAGATCCTAATCAGTAGAACTGCTGCTGAGCCACTTTTGGTGGTGGGCGTTGACATTTTCTCTCCCAGAGTACGTTTTGTGCCCTTGCCATCCTCGGTGGTTCCTCCAAGTGTTGTTCAACATGGAGGAGTACCCATTCATCTCTGAAGGAGGATGGTTCATGGTAATCAGCGGGAGGTGTCCTTGCCCATGGGGTTTGGAGTCAATGTTGTGGACTCCCAGGGTAACACTCTCATTACTGTATACCACTATGCCGCCTTCTCTGCTGTGTCTGTCCTTCTGGTGGGACAGGACGCATCCAGGGATTGTGATGGTAATGTCTGGGACATTGTCTGTCAGGTTCATTCTGTGAGTAATACTATGTCAGACTGTTGTCCGTGAGAGAGCACTCCCAGTTTTGGCACTCGCCCCCACATGTGAGTATGGAGGATTTTGCAGGGTCGACAGGGCTGTTTCTGCCTTTCTTTTCTGGTGCCTAGGTTGATGCCAGGTGATGCATCTAGTTCAATTCTTTTGAGACTTTGTTGCGATTGGTACAATTGAATGGCTTGCTTGGCCAATTCAGAGGGCAGTTGAGAGTCAAGCACAGTACTGTGTGTCTGGGGTTTACATGTAGGCCAAACCAGATGAGGATGGCAGATTTCCTTCCCTGAAGGATTTTAGTGAACCAGATGGGTTTTTCTGACAGTTGACAATGATTTCATGGTCATTAGCAGATTTTTAAATCCAAATTGAATTTGGTTTTTTATGAATTCAGATTCCACCATCTGGTCTGAGATTCAAACCTGGGTTCCCAGAACATTACCTGGGTGTCTCGATTAATAGTCTAGCAATAATACCATTAGGCTATCGCCTTCCCGAGAATATTAGCTACTGTCCAGTCTTATGGGACCTTGCCAGTGGCTAAAGAGGGTATAAAGATCGCTGTCAAGGTCCCAACAGTCTCGTCTCTTAACTCCTTCAGTATCCTTGGATAGTTCCCATCAAGCTCTGGAACTTGCCTACCTTAATATTTTTCAAGACACCCAAGACCACTATGTCCTTAATATTGACATGCCCTAGAATATGAATGCACCCTTCAAAAATCTTAGCATTATCCATGTCCTTTTCAGTGAATACCAACATAAAGTACTCATATTAAGGATTTTACCCGCTTGCTCTGCGTAAGTTCCCTCTTTTGTCGTTGAGTTGACCTATTCTTTCCCTAGCTACCCTCTTGCTCCTAATATACATATGAAATGCCTTGGAATTCTCCTCCTTAATCCTACTTATCAAGGACATTTTATGGTCCCTTTTAGCTCTCCTAATTCTTTAAGTTCTTCCCTGCCTCCTTGATATACCTCACGTGCTTTGTCTGATTTCAGTTTCCTAAACGTTGACATGTGCTTCCTTTTTCTTTTCGACTAATCTTTCAATATCTCTTGAGGGAAGAGGGTTCCCGAATCTTGCCATTCTTACCTTTTCGTCCTCACAGGACCATGCTGGTCCTGAACTATGATCAACTGGCCTTTAAAATACTCCCACATTTCAGATCTGGATTTACCCTCAAATAGCCACCCCAAATCTAATTTTTCCAGTTGCTGCTGTATTTAGCTTCACCCGCTCCAGTTTAGCATTTTCGCCTAAGGATCAGTCTTATCCTCATCAATAATCGCCTGGCCAGGCTCATTACCCAATACAAGGTCTAGTATGGCCCCTCTTAGTTGGGCTAGTTACATATTGTTGCAAGAAACCCTCCTGAATGCACCTAACAAATTTTGCCTCCTCCATGTCTGTGGATCTAAGGGAGTCCCGGTCAATATTGGGGAAGTGAAAATCGTCTAAAACCTATCGTTTTTACATCTTTCCATGATCTACTTGCATGCCTGTTCCTCTATCTCTTGCTGGATTTTGGGAGACGTAATATAACCCTGACAATGTGATAACACTCTTCTTACCCTTGAGTCCTACTTAGTTGGCCTTGCTGGATAAGCCTGTCAAGATGTCCTCTCTTTGTACAGCTGTGACAGTCTACTTAATCAGCAATGCAACTCCCCCACTCCTTTTACAATCCATCCCTATCCAACATGCCTGAAACATTTAAACCCTACAATGTTGAGCTGCCAGTCCTGCTTTTCTCTCAATCAAATTTCTGATGTTTACAACATTGTAGTTCTATGTCCTGATCCAGTCTCTAAGCTCATCTGCCATATCTGTTCTACTTGCATTGATATAAATACAAGTCAGACTTCCAGTCTTGCCATGTTTTAACCTGGCCCTGCTTGTTCTTCCTATTAGACTTACTTGACTTAACCTCTCCCTCTCTATCACTGTACTTGCTGACCTACTGCTCTGATTCCCACCCCCTGCCTCACCAGTTTAAACCCTTCCAAGTGGCAGTAGCAAATCTCCCTGCAAGGATTTTGGTACCCTTCCAGTTTAGGTGTAGCTCACCCTTCTTGTATAGCCCCCTCCTGCCCTGGAAGATATCCCAATGATCCAGATATCTTTAGCCCTCCCTATTACTCTGGCTCTTTAGCCATGCATTTGCTGTGTTATCTTCCTGTTTCTGGCCTCACTAAAATGTGGCTCAGGGAATAACCTCAAGATTGCAACTCAACAAGTCTTGTTCAACTTTGTACCTAACTTCCTAAATTCTCTTTGCAGGACCACATCTCTTGAGACCACAAAAACACTTAGCAGACTCTATCAGAGGACAGATATTGCTTGCCTACATTTTGACTGTCCCTGCTAGATAACAGCCAATCGTGGTGCCATTGATCAGGCTGCAGCAGTTGTCGCTTTCCCCTCAGATGGCATCCCACCACCAACACCACCCGCCCCCACCCACAAAACAAAAACCCACCACCTCCAACAGTATCCAAAATGATATTCTTTTTTGAAAGGGAAATAGCCACTGTGAACTCCTGCACTGCTTGCCTGCCCGCCCCTCCTGACAGTCACCCATTTATCTAGCTGAAAATTTGGGGGACCATACCCGTGAAATTCCTGTCTGGAAAATATTCTGCCTCCTGTCTGCTCTGAGAGCCCAACCAATCCGTGTCGTCTGAGAGGAGGTGCAGTTGCACACAATAAATGATTGTCAGGGGCATTTGACTTCTCCCTGAAATCTCACATCTCACAGGAGGAGCATACCACTCTGCTAACTGACATTACTTACCCTCTAGTAACAATTGGAACAATCCTTGATAATCACACTCTTCCAGTGCTTTCCCTACTTCGCACATTATTAAGTTTTACAAGAATTCTTGCACTTTCTGGGGTCACAAATTATAGACTAATGGTATAGATGTTGATGTGGAGATGTTGCAGTACTTCCTACTAATTGTATGTTGATTGGGTGTTTGATGAAGTGGTGGACATTAACTAGGTATGCATGTATCCTGTGCACAAGAGGCTGACTGAACTGTTGGTTAGGAGGTGCATGTTTGGAATGTGCGTGTCTCCAAAAACTGGTGTGTGATGATTAGACTGCAGTTCCATTCAATATAACACCTTCAATCTCATGACTTTAAAGAAGTATGATGGGTTTTGTCAAGTTACGCTGGATTTCTTTTACAGCAAGTTAGAATTTTGATAAATAACAGCAGAGTGCTAGAGGAACTCCAGATCTGGTAGCATCTGTGGAGAAAGAAAGAGTCAACATTTTGACTCCAATGGTGCTTCAAAATTTTGTCAGATCTCTCTGGATGGAGTCAGGTCTGGAGGCTGGGCAGAAGCTGAGCGCACGGGCTAAGCCCTGCAGCGGCAGCAGAGTGAGTGCGATCACGGGCAGGGGCCAAGTCCCGGAGTGATGACAGCAGAACAAATCCTGGACGGAGCCCAGCACATGGAGGCAGGGTTGCCTTGTGTTCTGAAGATGGCGGGTATAGACTCCTTTTGGAAAAGGACTGCAAGCTCTAAAACTTAAGTACTTTATAGTCACTTTCATTATCATTCTGACCTTTTTAAATTCTACTCACATACTTCCCCATAATTCTTTTGCTCTGTAATAACACCTAAAGCATCTGTACCTAAGATGGCACTCATTGAGTGCATGTGATAATAAAGGTTATTCCATCAGGGTTTACATGAGGATGATGAGCACTGCATTGTTGAGAAATATTTGTTCTGGCTTTAGTGACATCAAAAGGAAGTTAGGGTGATTGTTCCAACCACGAAGTGAAATTGAGTAGAGTGCTTTTGGAAATCTGACGCTTTGCAGCTTGCTCCCTGTGGCAGACTTATATGCATATATTTAGATGGCAGGAAAAGAGCCCTTTGTGGAGGAGTGTGGAGTTTAGTGGTATAATTCCTGAACTTCCCTACCATGTCTATCTGGATTGCTGTTTCAATTGTAAGTAAATACTTCGGATCGAATGAGTGATTTCTTCCGTGGCTGCCTATGTTTGTGCCTACAGGGTGGCGAATAAATCTATTTCTGTTTGTCAGATACAGATACAAGGCTTAAATTCATTTAATTTCACTTTAATTTTCTCTCTTGCACCAGTCCTTTTTGGCAATCATGGTCTGCTTAGTGGGAAAACCGTCTAGCAGCATATGCATTGTTAGGATTGCATATATACTGTTCTTGTTTAATTTATGCTGTAGTATTGCTTATGTTTGTGTGGTAAATGTGCTCCTCTAAGTCCCATGTTTTGATGCTGTGAATCTGGAAGGTTGTTTTATTGTTGTCAAAGGTCTTGCATCTCTCAAAAATTGTACAGTTGAATGGTTGCAGTTGCTCCCTGGCTTTGGCATGATCCCTAATGGTGCAAACTATTGGCAAGAGGGAGCCAAGATGTGAATACTTGTCCATTTTTGGTTGTCATAGTCAAGGGAGCTTGTGTGCAGTCATACCTCTACAATGAATTGTTTTCTTTTGAGCCATATCTTCTCTGTTACAACATTAGGATGTTGAGGACATCAATATTTTCTGCTCCTGGTCTTTTTCTAATCAACTTGTTCAGAGATGTTATGATAACATTTGGAGTGATTGGACCTGGCTTAGAGGCAGGATGCGCAGATTATTATCGCAGGAAGCTGCTTCATCTGCAGTGACATGCCTGTAGTTCATTATAGATATTCAGTCACATGTTTGTGGTGTGAATCTCATAATCTCTTGCAGAATTTGTTGATTTCGTGTTGACATAATAATACTGACCGTAAGATATAGGAGCAGAATTAGGACATTCTGCCCCACTGTTCAATCATGACAATGATTCTCGACCCCATTTTCCTGCCATCTCCTCGTAACACTTGATCCTCTTACTAATCAAGAAACCATCTATCTCTGTTAAATAGACTGAATGACTTAGCTTCCATAACCCTTTCCAGCACTGAGTTCTGTAGAATTACCAGGAGAATTTCCTCCTTATCTCAAGTTCTCGGGTTATCCCTTGGCTGTGAGGCTGAGCTGTCGGGGCCTAGTCTGTCCTAATTTGTGGAAAGATTTTTTTCATGTCCACCCTATCCAGGCCCCTCAATACCTGTTAAGTGTCGATTAGAACCACCACCACCCCCCGCACCCCACCCCGGCTTCATCTTCCAAACATCAAGTATATCTGGAGTCTTCAACTGCTCATCATATGACAAGTCCTTCACCTCGGGATCATTCTTGTAAACTTCCTTTTGGACCCACCCACCATTCTCCTCTCTTCCTCTGCTTGCGCTGTTTCCCTGGTTCTACCATGGTGGTGGTAACTTGATTTCTTTGTGTTTGGAGGCCATAATTGGCCACTCTGTCTTCCTTGATTTAATCAAAAATTTGAAGGCCCCATGGATGTGGTAACTGAATCATATTTGTGCACAGAAATATTGTACCACAAATTGGATGTACCAACTGGATGACTGCAGTACTTTGATAGTTTCATAAGAGTTGAGTTTGCATTTTTATACCTGCTTGCTGAGAAGTGGAGAAGGTGTAATTCATTGCACATAGTTCACTGCAAGGTTAGGCTCATTTATGACTGGTAAGGGTAATGTAAATGAGCTGAAAATTGAATATAGCTTTTCAACTTGGGTATGAAATGAAAAGCATTTTCTTAAGTGTGGCTTATCATTGTTAGTTATCACATTTGTTTTAATGGTTTACTTAAGTGCGCAAAGCACATTTGACACTTAAATCTAACTGCTGCCTTTAGAAAAAATAATTTCCATAATTAAAGCTGACATACAAAAGTGAGAGACACTTCATGCTGGTATTCTTAAAGAAACATTGCCCAGTATAGAAAAGCATATGAACAAAAATTTGAGCTGAAGGAAAGAAAATGGCTTTTGCAGATAGTGAGAACCTTGGTATTTATAGCAGGGTATGATCTGGATATTGTTACTGAATGCAGACAAGGAACAAGAGTAGGCCACTGAGTGCTTCAGACCTACTCTACCATTCAATATAGTCATGGCTGACCTGATTTTAACCTTCATTCTACATTACTGCATACCCCAATAATCTTGTCCCATTGATCATCAAGGTTCTATCTATCACTGTCTTAATGTTTAAACATCCTCTGCCTTTTGAATATGAATGATATGAGCATATTGAGTCGTGTGGCTGATATTTTTGTATAAAAGGACAATTTTTAAAATATGCTTCTGTGCTATCAGGTGCTTATTATATGAAAGGCCAGGCAGCATCAGAGGAGCAGGAAAGTTGATGTTTCGGGTCGGGACCCTTCTTACCTGAAACGTCAACTTTCCTGCTCCGCTGATGCTGCCTAGCCTGCTGTGCTCCTCCCAGCTCCATGTTGTATTATCTCTGACTCCAGCATTGGCAGTTCTTACTATCTCTTTATTGTATGAAATAAGTGTTATCACAGCGTGCAACAATGTTCATGTTCTCATTAGCTTATCTCTAACCCAAATTTCTGTTGACGTTCTATTCCTGCACTTGGCTAAACGTTTTGAGATTTTTATGTGAAGTAACATAACTGAGTGGCATGTTTCCTGCCTGCATCTCCGAGTAGGTGCTGAATCAATTTTTTTTCAGTTCTGCATTGCACTTTCAGTGATCAATAGCAATAGTAGGCGTGAACCATGAATCCTGGTTTGGTGGAACTCTTCACCAACTGTATATTCTAGTCTTCTGTTTTCCAGCTGTTTTATTAAACCAATCATAGCCAGAAGCTCGGGTGACATCAGGATGAAAGATTTTTCTTTCTTTCTTTCGTGTTCGAAGTGTGAGAGATTGATCATATTTGACTGCCTACATCTCTGTCCAGAACTCCTGTGAAAAAAATGGAGCTTAATTTTTTTTTAGTTTTCAAAGAAACCTTTTCAGGATTGTTCATGCAGGTTTTAGTATCTGATGCACCTGTTAGAACTATAAACTCCTACCCTCATCCTCTGTTCTCAAAACAAAGCACAATGATTCTGCTGCGATCATTAAAGCAACTTGAAAATTACTAGTGTTCAACAGTGATGAATGCTAGTCTATCTTAGATACCAATTAGCCTGAAAATAATTGACTGGAAATACTGCAAATTGATCAAAATTTGGTGTAAATTTGTTGTTAACTCGCAGCTATTGGGAGGGTGGGAAGAAATCTCATCATACAGAAATCAAAAGTCTTGTAATCACAACTTTTTAATTTCTACAATGCAATATCCTCACGGTTGACAGACGTTTGTTGCTTAAATTTTTGTCTTTAGGGAAAACTTCCATTGTTAAAACTGATACTGACAAGTGAGATACACTTCATGCTAGTTTTCTTAAAGCAAGGTTACCCAGTAAAAGAACAGCATATCAAGAGAAATTTGGGTTGGAAAAAGAAAAATGTCTTTCACAGAGCACGAGTAAGTTGGTGCTTGTTGCAGGGTGTGGTTTGGATATTGTTATTTTAAGTTTCATGGACAATTTTATATTTCTGTGTAAATCTCATGTTTAAAATTGCTTGATGGTAGTGAGCATTTAATTATATGACAGAATATTATTACAGCATGCAACAGTCTTCTTGAGGTCTTTGTGAGCCTGCCTCTAACCCAAATTTTTACTGGTGTTCTGCTCCTGCACTTGGCAAAGTGCTCGGAGAATGCCGTAATTGCATGTTTTCTATGTTGTGTAAAACAATTCCAGTGGCAGGAATCCATGCCTTTTTTGGAGAAAAATACTTATCCTTTTTAACTTGATATAATTGAGGAAAATTCATGCCATCTCTCGTGTCTCATTTTAGCCACAACACAAGACAATCTAGATGACAAACTCCGTAAATTTGAACTTAGAGACATGATGGGGCTGACAGATGACAGGGATATTTCAGAAACTGTGAGTGAAACCTGGAGCACTGATGTCTTGGGAAGTGATTTTGATCCAAACATTGATGAAGATAGACTGCAAGATATTGCAGGTATGTAATTAACAGTTGATGGTGAATTTCTATTTCAACATTTCTAACGTTAAGAGATTCAGAAGGGTTTACTGACGTCGCTAAGAAGTGCGAGTACGTAGCCTTGTAAGCACAAAATATTTTAGCATGGTAATTGATGTGTTTTCAATTTACTAAATAAAAACAGAACACTGAATTATATTAATTAACTCAATACTCTTAGTAAAGAGGCGTGGTAAAATTTCCAGGCTAGTGCATGATAAATATCAAGTGATTAACAAACAGTTATGTGCCAAAATATGTGCTCATAATGTAAGCAATTATGTTCCGTAGCATCGTCTTGGAAAAATACTTGTGCTTTATTCATTTCTAATTTTCAAATTACTGCAAAGTATCAGCATTGTCACTTTGTTTTACCAGTTGTTTTAAAAAAAAATTATCCCATAGTAAAACTGTTCGATGGCATAATAAAACTGGCAGCTAATGATACTATGGTGACCTTTTTTAAATGCACAATTTGTAAGCTTGCTAGATCCTGAAATCCTCTTTGATAGATATTTTGATCACCTTGTACTATTTTTAAGCAAATTGAATTTGGTGATCCTGTTGTCATCTCAGGTTGATGGTTCATTTGTGTGAAATTGGTAGGGAGTATTGAGAGAAATTAATTGGATAAAATCGAAGTAGCGCAGTGAAAAATATGTACTATGATATTCATTTTTATTTTTCAGGTGACAGGGCAGATAGGATATGGCTATCTTCAGAAGAGTAGGGAAGTTCACCTCTGTCCATACTGTATCAGTGAAAATCATTGTCTGGCTATTACTACTGTGTGAAAATTTGTTGTATTTCACAACTATTCCATTAGCTATAACGCACTTCGGCTGCTGAGCTATATGTTTGTACTCGATAGTTCGTTCTTGATGATCCAATTTTCCTGTGCCGTGTGATCTAATTTCAATTCCCCTCCACCCCATTGACCGAGCTACCAAGCAGATGACTGGGAAACTAGCCTGGGAGTGATGCATCAACTGATTTAAATCTATTTTCCTCTTTGTCTGCACACTTCACATAGGAAATAACAGGCAGAGGTACAGTTTCCCTCTTAAAGACTGTATTGAAATGGTGAACAGCTGTGCTGCTGTGCTGCTGCTTCAATATGAAGAATGGTTGTTACTTCTGACACCCCGCAAGGTTCACGTTGTTCATGCAGACACCGGGAAAACTTGCAAACTCCACAGACAGTTGACCGAAAGTGGAATCGGACCCGGTTCCTGGTGTTGAGGCAACACTGCTAACCACTGAGTCATTGTGCCTTGTGGGATGCAATGACATCACTGGTAGTACTGGCAGAGGTACTGTGTGTGCAAGTTTTACACCTGCATACTGAGAGCATTTTGGGGATGTGAAGAGGCAGTTGGATGAAAAGCTAAGCATAACCTATTCTAAATTGTAGACTTCAGCATTACACAAAGTAAAATCATCTTTGTTAGTGAATATTAATGAAAAGTTTTTCATGTAACTTTTTTTAAAAGACATTGTATTAAAATACAACTGTCATTTGCCAAATCCCTGCAGTGTGATTGACCTTGGTTCTTTCTCATTTGCATCCAGCATTTTTCATGCTTTTAGATTGTGTTTTGGGATGCTTATATCATTAACTGAATTTGCAGCAATTTCCTTGTGTTTCTCTAAGGAATAGCATTATGAGATGCACATTAAATCTCCATTAATACCTCATTATCCCAGTGATAAGATTACCATGATAATGAGGCATAAATTCTAATTGTTTCAGATCTTGTTGTGCCTCTCATTTAATCATATACCTGTATTTGTCTTCAGTAAGCTTTAAATTGGGAGTGCTCCTAGTGACCAGAACATAATGTTCAAAATGCTGAAAGCAGATATTTTATTGAAAATGTGAACAAAAAGTGATGGAAAAATTAGCTGCTTTGAGATCCAGGACCGTTTTTTTTAAAAAAAATGGAATTTGCACCAATCAGATTTAATGTGCTGAAATACTTCATATTCAAAGTAGTTTCAGAACAGAGGAGCAATATAAGCGAAAGATGAGGCCAAATTAACTAGCATTCCCAATGGAATTGGGTCATGTTGCAACCCAGTCAGACAGTTTAATGTACCACCTGTGATGGCAGAAACTTACTTGAATTTTCTCTGGAGGGTATGAAACCGGAGACTTAATGTTGTAAGGTGAGGAAACACAGTGGAAGAAAAATAGTAACAAAAACAAAGTTGCTGGAAACGCTCAGCAGGTCTGGCAGCATCTGTGGAGGAAAAAACAGACTTAACGTTTCGGGTCCGGTGACCCTTCCTGAGAAGGAAGTGAGGAGTGAGGACAAAAGTTTCCTTCAAGTATGGGAGCTTCAGAACTAGTCTATTCATGGAATTTAAGTGGAGGGAGTTTCTGAAATTCTCTAGAACCCGTGGTTTCCTTTTACACTTCAAAAAAAACACTATTCTCGTCTGTATGTTTTTAAAAAAGTTTTACCCACCTTTGTGTCATGGTTAGAAATACTGTTTTCATGTCTTGTACCTTTTTTTAAAAAAAAATTGGTTTGGCTTGATGGATTTGTCCAGCCTCAGTGGTAGATGGTGAGACCTAATCCACCCCTCATCCAATTAATTATTGCTGTAAAACGAATCCCAGATTGCAAAACATCCTTGCCAATGTATAGTGGTATGGTACAGCTATTATTCCTTTGTATAACATTTAATTCAGTTTAACAATAAATGTCTGATCTGAATGAATTGAAAGTACAGCGGGTGTGAGCGGAAGAGGTTAAAAACAGCACTTAATGTTTCTGAATTCAGATTGCTGTGCAGTTGACTTGAAACACACCCAGAAGTGACTAGTTGGGGAGAAAAAAGTTTGTCAGAATTCCAATGTTACTGTCGCGTAAGGATTTCATGAATTGTGTTAAATGGCTCCTGAATAAAAATGATATAGCATTTCTCTCATTATATTCTTAGCAATTGCATAACCCATCCTCAGCAAAACATCTGAAATGTAAATATGATTAAAAACTGGTCATTATTATGGTAGCTAAGATAAAGAAAACTTTTATTGCTTTGTAGGTGCAGCAGCAGAGAACATGCTAGGTAGTTTACTTGGTTTACCAGGTTCAACTTCAGTACTACTCGATCCTTGCACAGGGTCAACGATTTCTGAGACAACAAGTGAGGCTTGGAGTGTGGAAGTTCTGCCAAGTGACTCGGGTGAGTGTGCCATATTCTGTTCTATATTTTTCAAGTATACCATAATTAAAAGAATAGATAAAAATTGAATGAAATATTCCTGTGGCTACTAGTACATTCACTTGCAAGTTTGATATAACTTCAAATGTTTAAAGTTTGTGAAAAGATTGACTGTGACTCTGAATCTGAGCTTTGAGCCTGGTGATCATTTAAGTCTGTTCATGAATTTGACTATCCATCCTATTTTGGTGCTGTGGAGTGTTGTTAAGACCCATATATTATGGGCTGGGGAGTTGAATTGATTGAGCTTATGCTCTTCTTTATGTCCAAACTGAAGTAAAAGTGCACTGTCTTGCTGAAAAAATTAGGAAGCAACTTGGTGTCCCGTAAATGTTTGCACTGATTTTAGTTTATTATTCCAAACCAATTTGCATATTTTAAGATGGCTGTATGCTTTTACCTAATTTAAAGTAAATTGGCTTCACACTGCCTTGGGAAAGAAACAAATCTGGCAAATTGGCAACTGCAGATGCTTGTATCTAAAAGGTTTTGAACCAGATGTTTGCCTCTTCTATCCAAGTGTATTATAGGTAAAGAGGCAAAATAATAAATTTACAGAAGCATGACAGAATATAAATTTACAACTCTGGTTTTTCTTTACAATTATGAAAACAAGTACAAAAACACAAATTTGCTGGAGTAGCTGAGCAGGTCTGGCAGTACCTTTGGAGAGAAAGCAGAGTTAATGTTGTGAATGGGGTGGCGGAGAATAGGGAAGGAATAAATGGATAGGTGGCGATGGAGCCCAGAGAGCAGGGAGACAGGTGGGCAAAGTGATGGATGATAATATGCCAAGGAGAAAGAAGTTGATAATGATTTAAAAAGTAGCCGATAGATAAAAATGTGCTGAAAGCAGCCTGTCATGACAAGAGCTTGGGGTGTGGGAATGAGTAAAGGATGTAGATGATGTTTAAGTTTTAAAATTATTGAATTCCATGTTGAGTCCTGGAGGCTGCACTGTTCCCAATCGGAAAATGAGATGCTGTTCTTCCAGCTTACACTGAGCTTCGCTGGAGCACTGCAGCAGACCCAAGACAGAAATGTTGGCTGGGGAGCATGGTGCTGTGTTGAAATGATAGGCAGCTGGAAGCTTGGGTTTGTTTTGTGGACAAAATGTACGTATTCCACAAAGCAGTCACCCAGCCTGTGCCTTGTCTCCCCGGTGTAGAGGAGACCACATTGTGAGCAGCAAATACAGGAGAATGGTTTGAATGAAGTGCAGGTAAATTGCTGTTTCACCTAGAAGGTGTGTCGGGAATTTTGGCTTGTGAAGAAGGCGGAAGTAAATGGGTAGGTGTTAAATCTTCTGTGATTGCATGGTGAGGTACATTGGGAGCGGAGGAAGAGTTCACCAGCACGGGCCAGGGGAGCAGTCTCTGAAATGTTGACGAAGCAGGAGGAGAAGATGTCACATGGTGGCATCCCACTGGAGATGCAGATCCCATGGAAATGGTGGCTTCTAAGTATAAATATGAAAATAAGCACCTTTTTACTGAAAAGCGGATTCTGTTTGGTGCAAGTGTAGACATGACATATTTAATGCACTACACTGAGTAATGTGGGGAGACCATTATACAATTTGGACGTACTTGCCTACGGCAATATTCTGTCAGCTGATGTTTTGCTGTATGTATTGATGCTGTTGCTCTTATTGTCAAAGGGTTAACAGGAGCATACAAGAAGGAATTTGCATCAGATGCAAACATAGAACATTAGAACAGAAATAGACCAATTCGTCCATCTTGTCTGATCTACCATTGAATAAAATTATAGCTGCTGAATTTGTGTTTCAGATATGACATCCATCCTTGCCAACCAGAATTTATCCCTCCAGTCTTAAAAATATTTTTATGACTCTGCTTCTATTGCTTTCTGTGGTAGAGTTTTCCAATGTCCCACAACCTTCAGAAACAAATTCTCCTCATTCCAAAAGTTGGTAAATTGAGTGTAATATGGAATATTGAAGTTGTTCATTTTGGGAAGGAGAATAAAAGAACAGTATTATTTACATACAGAAGAAGCTACAGAAAGCTGAAACACAAAGGGATTTGGGTCTACTTGTGCCCTAAACACAAAGCTAGCATTTGGGTGCAGCAGGTAGTCTGGAGGGCTAATGGAATGTTGGCCCTTAGTTCAACCCCCTGAAATATCAGCCAGAAGTCTTACTGCAACAGTACAACATCTGGAGCACTGTGAGCAGTTTCCTTCCCCTTAAGGAAGGATTTTTTTGTTGGAGGCAATTCAGAAAAGTTTTACTGATCCCAGTGTGGAGGGATTGTCTTGTGAGCAAAGGTGAAACATGTTGGGACTCCATAAATGAAATTTAGAAGAATGAGATGTGATCTCATTGAGACAGATGGTGTTCTTAATGGGCTTGACAGTTAAAATGCTGAGATGTTTTCCCTCCTGGAAGAGTCTAAGACCAGAGGACATAGTCTCAGCATTAAGTGGCGCCCATTTAAGACTGACGAGGGGGAATTTCCTCTCTGAAAGCTGAGAGTCTTTGGTATTCTTCGACTCTGGCCACAGATCTCAGTGGTATTGTGTATTTTTAAGGCTGAGATTGATTTCTCAACTAATCAAGAATCTAGGGTTACAGGAAAGGACAAGAAAATGGTCTGAGGAATGTCAGATCTCTGCTCTAAAAGAGTGACTGTTAATCTTAAAACCTATTTCTGGGCTAATCCACAAGATATATCTTTCCACATTCACCTTGTCAAGACTATTCAGGATCTTGTACACTTAAATCAAGATATCACTCAGTCTTCTAAACTCATTGAAACAACAAGGCCAGCCTGTCTGTCGTGCTCTTGCCTGGAATGAGCAGGTTGTCTGATATCAGTCTGGTATGCTAGAATCTAGAGCCACCCCTAATGTATTTGCATCTTAAAATAAGGAGACCAAAAGTGCACATGATTTTCAAGGTATAATCTCACGAATACCCTGTTAAACTGAAGCATAACATGCTTACTCTTGTGTTCAATTCCTTGAGCTGAAGGATAGCACCCCACTTTCGATTAAACTTGTCCTTCTTGATTAAACATTGTCCCTGCATGCTGTTTTTGTTTTTTTTTGTGACTGATGCACCAGAGCTCCAAAATCTCTTTACACCTTGGATTTCCATAGTCATTCTTTAAAGTAATTTTTAAAAAATTCTTACTACCAAAGTAAATAATTCCACATTGCACTCTGCATGCTGCCAGACTTTTGCCCACTCACTCAACCTATCTGGATCCACCTGCAGCTTCCTTATGTAATCGCAACGCTCCTTTCTTTCTTGCTTGCGAGTGTGCTTGCTTGCTTTTTTTACCTAATTTGGTGTCGTCGTGCCTTCTATCTGCTGATATAAATATTTGATATAAATTGTAAAATATTGATTTGCCAGCATAGAATCCTTTGGGATTCCGTTCATCTCAACCTGCCTATCAGACAAAACCAGATTTATGACACTGGCTGGCTTATAGAAAACAATCTTCTGTCAGTGCTACAGTGTTACTCGTTACACTATGATCTTTTATTTTCTGTAATAATCTTTGTGGCACCTTGTCAAATGCCTTATGGAAACCCAAGTAGAGTGTCTCTACAGGCTTCCTTTTATCTAAATCGTGTTAGTCCTTCAAAGAACTCCAAAAAATTAGTTAAAAAAGATTTCTCTTTGAAATTGTACTGATTCTTTGTAATTATTTTGAGCTTTTGAAGTAGACAGTTGTAATCTCTTTGTTGCAGGGAAGGTGTTCAAATCAGATATCATGTTACCTGAACAATAGTTTCACATTTACTGCCTCCTCCTTGAATAGAGGGTTTCTATTTACTCCTTACTAGTCTGGTGGAACCTTTTTTGAAAATTTAACACCAGCACAACTATTACCTTTTTAAAAACCTCTTTTAAAACCGTAGGATGAAATCTGGCTGCATCTGAGACTTG
The DNA here is from genome assembly GCA_024137785.1 of Ginglymostoma cirratum. NCBI lineage: Eukaryota > Metazoa > Chordata > Chondrichthyes > Orectolobiformes > Ginglymostomatidae > Ginglymostoma > Ginglymostoma cirratum. The sequence continues at coordinate 22,873,440 of JAHRHZ010000035.1, forward strand.
TGAACCTGCAGCAACAGCAATTTGCTTAGTCGTGCTTGCCTGGTGATTTTATAATTTTGCTAAGTTTCTCTCTACCCAGGTTGCTATGCCTATCTGATTTCTCCAGTTTATATGTAGGTTAAAGTCATTCATGATTATTGCCACCCCTTTATCATAAGCACCCAACGTTTCTTCTTTGTTCCACAATGTGGTTGCTATTAGGGGCTGCTTCTTTTCCTCCAATACCTCCTCTCCATCCAAATAAATACCACATCCTGAACCAAGATTATCTTTAACTAACTGTTGCACAGACTCCATCCTTGATTAGTGTGCAGCCCATCCATTTTAACATGGCTCTCTATTTTTCTTGAATGTCGTTTACCTCTCAATATTCAGGACCCAATCCTTGTTAACCTGAAGCCCTGTCTTCATAGTGCCTATCAAATTCTATTTGTTAAGTTCAGAATGAACGATCAATTCCTCTGCTATGAATGGTGCATGCATTTAGATAGAGCCATTAGTTTAGCATTTTTCTTATCTTTCTAACGTCTGGCCTTGATTGGTGTTTTCGAATTTATTCCCCTCTGTCCCATCCTGCCATTCTGACCCCCTTTTCCTATGTTGTTACTTACCCCTCAAGTCCCTACTTACTGAATATACCATTTCATTGCATATTTGACCCCTTGCCCGCACTATTTAGTTCAAAATCCTGTCTACTTCCCTAGTTGTGCATTTTCCAGCACTGACCCCAGCATGGTTCAAGAACATAAGAATAGGTGCAGGAGTAGGCTATTCAGCCCCTCGCCTGCCCTACCATCTGCCCCAGTTTCAACTCCTGTTTTAAGCCACCGACTCATAGCCCTCCAGTCTGATATTTCAAAAAATCTATTTTCTCTTCTTTTATACTGTTTGTGCGGGAAACCCCCCCCCCCCCCACCCCACTGAGGTAGAGAATTTCAAATATTCACTACTCTCTGGGCGAAGAGATTCTCAGTTTTAAATGAATATGCCTTTATTCTGTGACTTTGACTCCTAGTTCAAGATTGCTCCTGTAGTGGAAACACCATCTCAACATCTTCTCTTTTAAAGCCCCCTCACGATCTTGCATGTTTCAATGAGATTGCCCTTTATTCTTCTAAACACTAAAGGTTTAGCCTGTTTAATTTTTCATGATGAATCAATCCCATGGAATCAGTCTAGTAATCTTATTGTGAACTCATCCAATCCTAGTACATCCTTTCTTAAATACAGGGACCAAACTGTGTACAGTATTGAATGTATAACCTCCCCAGTTTGCTGTACAGTCGTAACAAGACTTCCCTATTTTTTTTAAATGCAGTCCCCTAGCAGTGAAAGCCAAAATTTCATTCAAGTGTACATGATTCAATGGTACAGCTGCCATTTACTTTAGCGTTAGTAATAGTGGCTGATGAACCAGAAATCATTCTTCCCACACCAGGCTCTGAACTGTGGATTTATCCTTTTATTTTATGTAACCTGTATGTGCTTCAGGTAATAATCCAGAGATTATAATCGTCAAGGTTTGACTCTTTCAATTTAGGACCGAGCTCCTAACAGTATCTACTCCCTTTCCTAGTTCTACTAATGTCTTTGGCATTTTATCCTCCCTCTCCACTGCAAGTTCCTTTCTAGCCCTGAGTGGATGTCCAGAACCCTTGCACTGTGGAGGCAACGCAGCTGTCTGGACTCTGGCTTTTAGCAGAGCTCTAAATCCAAGAACAAAATTGCAATTCCTTGATTGACTCATCATCCAATACACAACTTTTCCAGGGAATAAATGGGGAGAGAAGAAAACAAAAACGAGGTTCTCTTGTGAATCACCTGCCTTGGAAAAATGTAATGGGGGGGGATAAAAATATCTGTTTCTTGTTTTTCAGAAGCTACAGATTTGAAACAAGAGGAGCGGTTGCAGGAGCTGGAAAGTTGCTCGGGATTGGGTAGCACATCTGACGATACAGATGTGAGGGAAGTGAGTTCACGGCCCAGTACACCCGGTCTCAGTGTTGTCTCAGGTACAGGACAATGGAGCACTATGAATAATTGTTTGTGATCTTAAGTAAATATTTTGCAGAAATTTAAAATGATTCTTGATGAAAATTGAGGTGACATTTTCTTCATGAAATACATTCACAATACTTCCTTTTTCAATTTAATGCCTTTTCGGCTTTTTACGCTATTTAACAGGCATGAGTGTCACTTCGGAAGACATACCCAACAAAGTTGAGGATATCCGATCAGAATGCAGCTCTGATTTTGGAGGGAAAGATTCTGTTACAAGCCCTGAAGTGGAGGAAATTGTACAAGGTAAATAAAAATGTTTCTATATATGTCAACACACAAAAATCAAATTTCATGAAAATGGGGGGGAAGGAGTGTGCCGCTATCTTTCCGTAGCTAACAATTTCTGATATTGTGACTGTGAACACTTAAACTTGTTCAAGTATGTTCTCTTGGATCTTCCACTCACTTAAGGTGACATTTGTTTACTTGGGAAGTCGTGGCAAGGATTGTATTGTTCTTGAACAAGTTAATTTGCTCATTTACTAATTCAGAGCACCAGGTGTTGGGCAAACTTCAGTTGTAAGCATTTTGTAATATGTGCATGTACATGATGCATCGTACAGCCAGATGCAAGTTTATGCATTGTATCTGTCTTGCAGTACTAGAACCATTAATGTCTGTGGCTGCTTATTTGACTGCCCACAAAAAAATAGCCAGACAGCTCGTGGTAGATTATCTTGGGGGCTGATCTCTATGGTAACCAACTTGAACGTTCATTATGCTTCAAAATGTATACAAGCAAATGTATATTCAGTAGTTAATCTGTCTTACGATAATCTTTTGATTGTGGATTTACAGGTGCCCATCAGATGACTTCTCCGCTTTCCCAGACAGACACGTTGCTTGCAATGTTTGACCCGCTATCTTCTGATGGTATGTTCAAAGTGTTTTCAATGCATCCAGTACTGTTACGGATTTGCCGTAAGTTTTCTTTTGTGATTGTGGGGAAAGGTTTGCTGCAACATGACTTATTGTAACGTATTTTCCTCTGTTTCTTTTTGTTCTCTACCCACCCCTAAAGTTCAACTGTCAAAACCAGCAAAATTATTCAAGTACAAATGGAATGCTAGAAAACAATAGATTAAACACTCTGTGCTTTGATGGAAAAAAACTGAGATTGATTAATTGGTGCTTTTGTTTCACATTTGGTCCTATTTACAGATTCTTGTACCATGTCCTCATTTGCAAAGGTGTAGACCTTTCCTAATGTTCTTCACTGGACAGTTCAAGGTGGAATGGAGAAGCACTGAATTTTCAACTCGCTTAATGTAATTTCTCTTGGTTAGCACTTCGCTCCTGCTTGGTGCCATTCCTAATGACCTGGCAGAAATTGAGAACTTTTGGGTATGAGGAATCAGGGCTCCTGGGTGCTGCTATTTCATGGAACATGAATACAGTGTTTGGCTGTAAAGTAGAGAGATGCAAAGTTAATACTCGTTGTCCAAGTTGAATAATAATACAATACTTATTGTTAGAGTAACAGACACAGAATAAATATGGGCTTATTTGACTATGCAGATAAATACAAGGGACTGCAAAAGGCTTCTGGTTAGGACAAAAGAGTCTTTCAGGCTTGAAACCTTGAGGTGGTTTTGAGAAAGACTGTTGATTAGCTTTTACATATCCAGCTTCTACTTGAATTTACAAGTACAGCATATCCATATTTCCTCCCTGAATAGTCCATTCCATGCATAGACAATCCAATTTAAAAATAATTAATAGAAACTGTCTGTTTACCATTAGTGCTTCCTTACAGAGTTTGTGACAGAAGTAAATTCATTATTGTAATTAAGTTTAAATTGTTTGCAAATAATATGAATATGTTAGGTCTTAAATTTGAATTCTTGATTTCTGAAGTTGTTCCTTATGCTGAAGCGCAAGAACCTAGTTAACAAATTTAGTAATGTTTTGCAGTACCTCCTTAAAATTTGGAATTTCTTTACTGTGACATGTTTTGGCATCTAGAATTAAATACATGGGACCTGGGCTCTAACTCTATTAAGGACCTCACTTGCCACCTTTTACCACTGCCACACGGCTTTCTGATGTCAACAAATTTATCTGTTTTGACAGTATATTGCCCACATTCTTCCAAGAACTGTAACCTCCAACAAAATTTCCATGGAACAACTCTAATGTTGTAGAAAGCAGGAATTAGCAGCTGTCAAGTTAACAAGTACAGAAATCTGACTGCGAAATCAAATCTGAATGTTTTGGGGATCCCTAGGATAATTGACATATCTCCAAAAAGCTCAAGATCCAGACAGCTTGTGGGAGATTATCTTTCTCCTCTTCACAGATTTCTGTCTGCATTTGTCCTGTGAAATTACATTTTTATATTTCTCAATCCATCCTAACCTGATTTCTTGCTTTCTAAGTCTCTCTTGCAGATCTTGAGAGCTTCTTCCGCCGCCACGCGTGCCACCCCCAAAACAAAAAAGCCCTTGCATCCTCCATCTCTCTCCCCCTCTTGGCCTTGGCACACCCTGGCAGAAGGATTCCCTAATGGCTGGCTCACTCACTCACTCACTCTCCTTTCTTTTTTCCTTGCTGCTCCTCCAGTCACTGTCTCTTGCCCATCACCAAGTAAAAGAGGGAACCAGCAAAAGGGATGTAATGAAGAGGGGAATTAGTGTAGGGTAGATCTTTACAACAATCTCCCAAAAGGTGTTTGATAACATACTATATAATTACCTTGTCAGCAGAATTGATTATAACCTGTGGTTGCAAGTAAATTTACTTGACTGTGGACAAAAGCAGCTGTGAAAGCATGTTTACATGTTGGAGTAAATTGTCAAGTTGCATGGAAGTGTTCATTATTGGGATTACTGCTGTTTGGTATATATTAATAACTTGGACGTACAGAACATAATCTCAAAATGAAGGTGGCAAAGATCTTGGAGATGCAGTAGACAGTGAGAAATACAGTAGCAGACTTCAGAAAGCTATAGACATAAATTGCTTTGGATATGGCAGATTCAACTTATCATAGATATATGAAGTGATAATGTTTCTGGAGGAAAAATAAGGTGTATGAATAAAATCAGAGTACGATAGCACAATGGCTATCCCACCAGAATGGCAATCCAAGATTACTAATCCAGAGACAGGAGTTTAAATTGCATCATAACAAGTGGAGGAATTCAAATGCTGTGAATTAAATAAACCTAGAACAAAAAACTAATTTTTGTAAAGGATGTCACTATGACTACGGGATTGCTTTCTAAGTAACACATTAATCTCAAATACCTTTTTAGGGAAGTAAAATTGATGTTCTTCGGCTTTTTAGCCTCTATGTAGCTCTAGAGTCACAACAATATGCTGGATTCTTATGTCACTCGTCTTTAAGAAGCTAGCTTGCTCCTACCTTCTTGAGGATCATTTAGGAATTGGAAAGAAAAGTTGGCCTTGCTGATGAAGTCTACATCCTATGAATGATTAATGAAAAAGAGATAAACTGGTATTATTCTGAAGGCATCGCAGGAGCAGAGAGGCCTGGGAAGATATGTGTACACCTTTCTTGAAGATAACACAAGTTAAGGTTGTTTAAAAAAATGTAGGATCCTTTCCTTTACAGAGGCAGAATATACAAGAAAGGAAATTATGTCTTACCTTTATAAATCACTGTTAATATCCGAACTGGAGTATAGTGACCAACTGGGAGTATTTAAGATGTCAAGGCTTTACGAAGGGTTCATTGAGATTTTCTGGAATTGTACTAGGGCCATAAGCCTTCAGTTACATGGATAGATAATCAGCACTGATCAAAGTTAACAGGAGATTTGATGTAGTTGTTTAGAAATGATAGAGCAGTGTGGGAGAACATTTCCAAAAGCAGTAGGGGACCCAAGAATCAGATTTAACATGATTGACAAATGAAGCTGAGGATATGAGAATTTTTTCATCTAGTGAGTTATACTGATACAAAATGGCAGAAACTCATTCAATAATAATTTTAAGGTGGAAAAAAGTAACTGCAATCTGGGTAAAAGTTGGAGGGTGGGACTAATTGTGCTTGCAAAGGGTTTGTACAAATGGGTTAAATTGCAGACTCCTGTGGTTTTTTAATCTATGATTCTAAGCACCACATTTGTCCAACAGATGTGTTTAGTAAATTGTATGTCTTAGATTTGAAATTTAGAATATTGAAATATTTTCCATCTGCACCCAACAAAGTATTTTATGATTAGCATTCTGATTTAATTCATGGTGAATGTGATTTGTTTAATTACTCTGGATGTTTGGGTAAATATAGTTTGTTTAGATTGTTCTGTATGCTATGCTTCATTTCTTGTTCATTTTTTAAAAAAAATCAAAATTCACAGCTTCCATCATGCCATCAATAGTCAGGCCTAAAGTACACTATGCAAGACCGTCACACCCGCCACCTGATCCTCCAATACTGGAAGGTGCTGTGGGAGGCACCGATGCCCGATTGCCAGCATTCGGATCTCACATTTGTTGCCAAACTGAAGCTGAGCTGCTGAAACAGAGGCACTCCTTTCCAGAAAGGCTAGTACGCAGCAGAAGTTCTGATATTGTTTCTTCTTCTCGTCGACCAATGAGTGATCCTGGTTGGAATACTCCAGGCAGCAGAAGAACAGGGAATGAGGAACTGTTTGCAGCTGGGGCAGCGTCCTTAGGAACCTCAGGACCAACTTCATCGCCAAGCAAAGACTCCCTTGTAAGACGTGTTATCCACATTTGTGCATTCCTTCATATTTCAAACAGATTTGTTTTAAATTAGAAATGTTCTCAATTGATTTTTTTTTTTACATACCTTGAATTGAATAGTTGATCCTACAAGAATGTACAGAAAGTTGTTTACTAAGGCAATATACAAATGTAAATCTTTCTCAGTTGCCTTATAGTATATTCTTGGGCGAATAACAGGTAGAAGCCCAGTTAATGCAGTGGATACCCGAAGCTTGCAAAATGGTTTTGGTGGGTATTCCTGAGTATATGGAATAAACCCATCTTATCCGACTGAGGAGTAAGACTCATTTCTAATTTAGACACAATTACTTATGCTTGAAAATAAACAACTTGACACATAGATCTGCAATGCAAAGCAAAATCAAGTAAATTAAAATTTTGTGATGTGCAATTTTAAATGCAACTAAACGATTGTGTTTATTAGATGAGTCTATGTAGTTATGAATCTGCAAACTTGCATTTGAGAATTATGATCCATCTCGATTTCCAAATTTCAAATAATCTGTTGCTTTGCTTTATTTCTCATGTCCTGTAACACAAGCTGTGTAATCTCTTCCAAATGTCTAAGTTGAATCTTGCACCCTGCTGTGTAGGGGGAGGAAAGAAAGGACAGTGATGATGAGAAGTCAGATCGTAATAAATCCTGGTGGAAGAAACGATTTGTGTCTGCTATTCCGAAAGGTCAGTCTTAGGATTCTAACCATTTTTCAACAGAGGACATGAAATAAAAGACAAAATTGTTTTTTATTATTTGAGAACTGGATTAGGATTCTTTTACTTAGAATATATCAGCACCTTGAAATACAGCGTCTCTTTTCTAGCTTAACTATATCTAATAACTTTCTTGTGCATTTGCCTGTGGCAGCTCAGTGCATTTTGATTTGTTTCACTCTTATCTGTGAAAATGAAAAGGCTGCTTGTACGCATTTCTTGTTTTACTGCTTGTCAACTACTTTGGCACCTTAGAAATCAACAGCCCAGGGCTTTCCCAAGAATTTTGATTTGGAACTTGCTGTATTTTGGCATTTGTAACTGTGTGTACTGACCCAAAGTCAGTAATATGCCTAATCCATTCTTTTGAGGCCCCTTCTAAGTTGTTCGAGTCCAGGTACAAAAATCTACACTTAGTACATTCTGCAGTTTTGCTTCCTTCCAAAAAAAAACAAATAGTTACCATTAGCATTAATTAGAAATCTTTTGTCATCTAAAACTTAGTTTAGAAAAAGTCTTGCACTTTTTGAATGAGATAATATTTACTAAAATAACTGTATTAACATGTATATCACGTTGATTGTCAGGTCAAAATGCAGTTGAACATTTACTTTGGATATGGCTTAATTAGTATAGTAGTGTGGGGGGAAAACAATGTTATCTAACACAAAAACCTTATTTGCTATCAGTTTCACTTCACCACAAGGTTTTTGTTAAAGCCATGATTTTCTTCATCCTGCATGTGATGAAGTTTCTTTGTTTTTGTAATACGGTATATTTTCTCTTTAGCTCCTATTTCCTTCAGGAAGAAAGATAAACAAGAAAAAGACAAAGAAGATGGTGCACAGGAAAGGTTTCAGGCCATGCAAGGTTGGCTGATCCTACCTTCCATAATGAATGGTGAATGAGGTCTACAAAGACAAATAACACCCGCATGAAACAAATATCTTAAACAAAATAAAATAAATTGCAAATTATCAGCTGTTTTTAAAGCAGAAGTATTTACTTCAAATGCATGGAAATCACACTAACCGTGTAATACAAATATGCAAACTGAATCTTTAATTTGAAAGTGCCTTGAATTTGCACTCAATTTGGTAAACCTGGTGCTAACGTAGACATCCAATCTGGAAGTTTAATTCTTATAGGACTATCACGTTGATCACAACTGTCCAATTGCTCATAACCCTGTATATCATTTTAATGCCAGGGATCCAATTACAAGTTTAGTAGTATGTGTCTAGCCTGTGTCTCTGCTCTTTCAGTGATTTTGAGTGTTTTGGTAGCTTGCCTTTCTGCTGCTATGCTTTTCTTCTCGCTTGATTTCCCTTTTATCATATGCCTAATCTTAGCCAATTCCCCGTTGCATTGATTATCCTTTCACTTCTTTATCGGTGAGGCTTAATGGAATCCAATAATCAAATGGATACTTTTGTTGTTCTTTGTTATGAATGAATCTCCCAGTTTTATTTCTTAATTAAATTTGATATACTTGTGTCTGCTGTGGTTTTGATAAAAAGTTAAAAGCAATAAAGGTAAAGTCACAAACTGGCTATAGGCTGATCTCTCATTAAACAGAGATGAGTGGTGGTTTAACTTAAGGGTCACCATGCCTCGGGCAAGGGGCGAGGTTGAGAAGGTGGGAACTTTGTGGTAATTTCAGTTAGTGTGGGCATTGAGCCCATGCTCTAGGTGCCACTGTGCGTTGCAAATGAAAATAACATTTACTTTGCATTGTACCAAAATGTAAGAGTGTCTGAGATGAAAATATAAAACAAGATTCCTCCTCCGGAAGGCTGAGTTGGATTCAAAATTAAATCTGCTGTTCAAATTCTCTGAAGTTTCCAATGGCAAAAGAAATTGCAACTCTAATGATCCATTTAGTAGCAATGGATTTTAATAGTATAAAAGATTGATCCATATATGGAAGTTCCTACCTGACAGTTGCACCACAGTATGATGATTCAGATAACTGGAGAAGTACTTATTTGGGCAAGTGAATACTTGGGGTGTTTAATAATTCAATTATATTAAATGATAGCACTAAACATGAGATTTGAATAATTATGCTGAAATAGCTAGCTATTTAACCAGCTAATACAGATTCGATAATTGGGTTCTGTAAAAATTAGTGTTTGGATAAATGCCGTTCAACCTGTGACAGGTAGATAAAGTAGTGGCAAGAAGCTCTGATGATCCACTTCATAAATTGATCACGTTTTTAGAAACAAAATGATACAAACCAATTGAGTAAAGTTCAGTCCCTGATTTTCACAGCTGAGTGATGCAGGGAATGCTGTAACTTGTGTTTGCAAGTTAGGGCACGTGGGGGGAGGTGGTGTGGAGGATGCAGGGGGGGCAAAGTTTTTGCTTTTTGATTATTCTGCTGTGCCCCTTGAAGGATGATCAAGTGAATAAAGGAGCATGTGTGTCCCAGTATAATGCATTAGTAACTAACTCGCTCGCATTTAATAGAGGCTCACATGATACAGTAGCCATTCCGCAGTGTGGTTGCACTGCAGAACTTTGTAGGATTGTTTTACACTGTCTACATATAGCATGCTGCTTCCACTGTTTCTAAAGTATGTAGTCCTTTGTACCACATTTTTGAATTGCCTAATACTGGTTCTGGCATACCTTTCTCACACTTCATGGAGGTTTCTGACCTGGTGGAGGATGCAGGTGAAAACCGTACCAACGCACCCTCTTAAAGATCAGTGGCCTCCTCCTTCCACACAGGGCCTATTCAGAATGGTGGTTTGATAGGTGCCACTAGTGCCTGCTGGAGAGAAGGGAGGGAATGATTTGTGGAAAAGGGATCTAAAAAGTTGTACAGATCAAGAATATGTTTGCACGGGCATTACAGGGAGAGCAGTATAACAACACAATTTACTGGGTTGGTTTGTCATTGATCCCTCCCGATCTCTGTGTGACTACGCTCTTCTCCGCCGAATTGACCGTTTCTTCTTGAAAGGAGTGCATACCTTGCCTCCAGTTCTCAACCCGTTGGCCCACTTTTATCTGAAATGAGACAAATGGACGATCAAGTATAATTGAAGAGTAGTAGCGGTGATGCAGGGACTGAAGAAGTATAAAATGCCCCCAGTGATTGAGTAAGAAGTGTGGTGGGCTGGAAGGTTTAGTGGGTTTGGAATGATGAGGTAGATGAGACGTGGTGCATGCAGTACTGACAGTTGTAGTTGAAAAGCCTTAGTGAGAGGGATGGCAGTATTAAAATGAATGATGGCCCCATGACTGTGGTGTAGCAGAGAGAGGATGTAGCACCTGTCTTGTGGAGTGCTTTATTGACCAACTTCCTACACTGCTGTGCATTCTGTTTAACTTAAGACATTGTTCCAATGTGAGCCACTGTGCCCAGGCTGGCTGGTACGTCCTGGTCCCTGTTTGTAGAGCGGCTAGCTCACTATTTCTAAAGTGAGCCATTACCTCTGATAATGGTTGAGTGCCACAGTGTGGAGGGCAGTCCCTGCATGCAGCATTTGAAATGGTGTGCAGTTGGACTTTAAATATGGCACTAGTGATGTGAATGCAGAAGGTCCTGGCAATGGCAAGCACTTCTGCCTCTTGATTCCATGCGAAGAATGACTGCCTCCCAAACAGCCTGGTTGCATAATGAGGTGAAGAGTAGACGATTGCATGAGAAAGTTGCTCTGAGCCATGGAAGACCCCAGGAACCTTGGATCTCGCTTGACAAAACTGAATTAGGGAAGTCCAGCCCGTAGTTTAAGTGATAAGAAATGTTAGTGAGAGGAACCCTCTGCTGACCAGTGTCAGCAGCAAGTGGGTAAGCACAACTGCGATTTAGTGGTAACAAGGTATAGAGCTGGATGAACACAGCAGGCCAAGCAGCATCACAGGAGCAGGAAAGCTTGACGTTTCGGGCCTAGACCCTTCATCAGAAATGAAGGTGGGGAAGGGGGTTCTGAAATAAATAGGGAGAGAGGGGGAGGCGGATAGAAGATGGATAGAGGAGAAGATAGGTGGAGAGGAGACAGACAAGTCAGAGGCGGGGATGGAGCCAGTAAAGGTGAGTGTAGGTGAGGAGATAGGTCAGTCCAAGGAGAACGGACAGGTCGAGGGGGCGGGATGAGGTTAGTGGGTAGGAAATGGGGGTGGGGCTTGAGGTGGGAGGAGGGGATAGGTGAGAGGAAGAACAGGTTAGGGAGGTGGGGACGAGCTGGGCTGGTTTTGGGATGCAGTAGGGGGAGGGGAGATTTTGAAGCCTGTGCTCAGTTCGCAATAAATAATGGCACTTCCCAGTTGTGAACCATTTCAACTCCCCCTCCCATTCCTCAGATGACATGCCCATCCTGGGCCTCCTGCAGTGCCACAACGATGCCACCTGAAGGCTGCAGGAACAGCAACTCATATTCAGCTTGGGAACCCTGCAGCCCAATGGTATCAATGTGGATTTCACAAGCTTCAAAATGACATCTGAAGGAGTGTATGTAGTTTTGGTCGTTTTTTTTTTTTAAAAGGTTGTTGCAATAGAAGTAGTTCAGAGAAAGTTCATTTAATTGATTCACAGAACGAATTCATTGTCTTATGAGAAAAAGTATGCTCCATAACAAGGTATCTGGCTGAAAGAAACATGTGTTGGAATTGCCACGAATTATCTGCATATATAATATATATGTAAAATGACTTGCACAGTCTAATTGTATGCATTTGTCAATTTCAGCATTGGTAAATCTTGATTTTCATTACATGACATTTCAGAATTCTTTTGAGATTTAAGTTCTGAGGTTTAGCAAAGGCAAATATATTGTGACTTACGAAGTAAAATAGGGTCACTAACTCCTTAGGAAAAGCGTCTTGAAGTCGGGGAAATTTGACAGACTGTTATCATAGGTTGTTAGAATAGATAACAAAATGTTGGGATATGGTATATTTAGGTGTTTAATTTGGTCCAGAGACTCAAATCTTACTGTCATAGCTAATCTTGGTGAGATCACATGTATAATGTGTGCAGTATTTGTTAGCCTGTTTTAAGAAATATTTTTGAGAGTACAAGGTATGATGGGGGTGTTGCCTGGGTCTAGAACTCTGAGGAAAGCTTGTGACTTCCTGTAACTTGGAAGGTGGAAAAATTATGGTGGATCAGGAGGGTTCTTGACTCTTGAGGGAGAATTTCAAAGTAGGGATACAGCTTAAAAAGAAAAGTTGTTCCCCCATTTAAGACAGAGGTGAAATTTTGAGAATGTAGAACTTACTTCTGAGAGGCTGTTGAAGGCAAAGTGATCAACTACCTTGAGACAGAAGTATATAGATTGTTCGCTAGCTAGCAAAGGAGACGAGAGTTGAGGCCACAGTCAGATCAGCCAGGATCTAGCTTAATTGCAGAGTAGAGATATTTAAAATTTCTTGGGTTTATTTATCCCAGTTTGAACTGCCTGTATGTCTTGAGCCTTTTGTGAGTCCATGTTTGTGGCATAGATCTCTGAAGTACATTTTCTAATAAAAATTTCCATTAATGAAACTTGTAATTACTGACTGATTACAATTTGAAGTCCATTGTCTCACACGTGAATATACTTGACATGACATGACATGCCCCAGCTCTTGCCCCCACCCTGGCTTTCATTTTTCCTCTGTAGGATAACGTCTGTCTGCATTTCAACTATGCACGCTCATATTTTGGACTCCGATATCCATGCTATAACAGACTTTCACTAATAGTGCTTTATCGTGAGTCCGTCAGTTGTTGTATAAGGCATGGCTCAATGTCAGAAGTAAGTGTTAACATAAGAATCAGTTTCTTCAGATTTTTGGGTTATGTTTTGATGTAGAATAAGTTCTACGTATTTTAAATCTGTAGTTTGAAGTAGCCATTTCTAGCAAATTCTGAGATTATATTCTGGATGTTACCAGTTGTCACATTTTGTTTTTCTTTCTGTTCCTAGCTTTTTTCCCCCATTTATTTCCCCCATTTATTTGTCACCAGGTCCCCTGTTATGCTGTGTAGGTTCTAGGAGTAGAAGTAGGTCATTCTGTCCATCAGGTCTGCTCCATCATTCAATTTGATCGTAGCTGATCTGAGAATTCTTTTCCCTGTAACCCTTGATTGCATTACCAGTTTAAAAATCTATCTATCTCAACCTTGAATATAAATAGCACCGCAGCCTCTGTAGCTCTCTGCAGTAACAAATTCCACAGATTCACTCCACTCTGAGAAGAAATTCCACCTCATCTGTTTTAAATGGATGTGACCTTACTCTGAGATTATGCCCTTTTGGTCCTGGACTCTCCCACAAGGGGAAATAACTTCTCAGCATCTACACTAACAAGCCTCCTAAGAATTTTGTTTCATTTTCAAAACTCTAGCCGAATTTACCCAATCTTCATACCCAGGGCCGACATAGTGAACCTTCTGTGGACTACCTTCAATGCCAGTACTTTTTTTGTTTTAGTAAGTGAGTCACATATTGGTCTCTTAATTCGTCTTGCATGGAATACCTTAAATGCCTTTTAGGAATCCAAACACTTTACATCGACTGGTTCCCCTTTATCTATTCTTGTTATCTCTTCAAAGAATTCAAATGAATTTATCACGCACAATTTTCCTGTTCATGAAGCCATGCTGACTCTGCTTGATTGTTATATATTTTGAAATGCTCTGCTTTTTATGTCCTTTAGAAGAGACTAACATTTTCCCAACAGCAGACGTTAAGCTAAGTGGCCTAAAGTTACCAGTTTGTGGTCTCCTTCCTTTCACTGGCAGTTTTTGAATATCTGGGACTTTTTCAGAATCTAAAGATTATTGTAAGATTACTACTTGTGTATCCATTATTTCTGTAGCTCCTTCCTTTTAATATCCTAGGATGCAACCCATCAGGTCCAGGAGATATATCAGCCTTTAGCCCCATTAATTTCCTTAGTACTTGATCTGTAGTGGTAGTTGTTGCATTTTATCTCACCTGTATGTTGATTTTCTGATCAGAGAAGTCTTGGTGACTAGATCACTTTGTTGTGATTTGTAGAACACTGGCTTAAGGTGTGACAAAAATTATTCAGCAACTGGAATAGAAATCACAAAATCAGAAATGTAAGAGTAATTTCATTTCATTGACAGGAAGTTGGTTTGGTTGCAGGTTTCCCTTTTCAACTAAACAGTAGAAGATCATGTAATTTCAATGATCCTGTGCAGAAGTTTCCCTCAGTGAATAAGGGGAATGAGTGGGGAATTAAAACTTTTTAGCACTGTCTTCCCCTCTCTGCTTACAAATGGACTTGACTGGTCAGTTTAAAGCTTCTGTACACATGCATTGGAACTGCAGCTGCTTAGCCAGAGAGAGCTTGCCAAAAAGCATTGCCAGGCCAGTACACTCATCTGCAGTGAACTGGTCGGGCACTGGCCCATTGCCGTGGAACTACCCACTTTAGAAACCCCGCAGAGACTACAACATTTGGGTATGTTGCTGCACTGTTGACTGGAGTTAAATACAATGTCAACTTCTTATGCCAACTGACGTTACATTCTGAACTGCACTTAACAGTTGAATGGGAAACCAAAGTAAGTAAGCTGTTCTAGTGCTGGCTTATTTTGCTAATAAGCCACATTTAACAGTTTAGAAGAGCAGGAAGAATGCTGTTATGCAGACTACTGCACATGTCCCATTAACCAAAAAATAAATTTCAGATGTTCAGAGCTTTTTTTTTGGATAACTGAAATAATGTGAAGGGATTAAGAACTTAAAAATCAGTTTAAAAAAGCTCATGTTTCTGTTAAATCTAGAAGTGTGTTCTGGAAATTTGTATCAAACTGTATATAATTGTGCCCCAATGACATGCTAATTTCTCCCCTGCCATTCTCCACAAAAACAAAATTAGGCTTAAACTGCCTTCTGGAAAACTTTTTTTTGAGTATGTGTTGTGATCTAGTTGAACAGAACAATGATGTTAAATTTTGAAGCAATTGAAGGATGATCATTGTAATGCAACTCACATAGATTTATACTGTTGGAATAACTAATCGTAAAATAGTTTTGAATTTGATTATTACTAAAACACAGTAAAAAGTTTTATTAGAAAAGCAGTTTATACATTGGATAGGTTGTGTATCTAATGAACAAAATTTGAAAGATTACAAAAATGGAGCTTAACAGGAAAAAAAGTATACTGTTATTTAAGTTTAAAGAAAAGGTATTAATGTTTAATTTAATCCTGTAATCAAGAAGCTATAAGTAGCTGGTGTTGCATGTTTCAGGACAAAGAATTAGACACTTAGAAAGAATTGAGATTGACCATTTAAAATCACTGTTTCAAATTAATGCACTTGTATGGTTTTTTGTGTTCTTTAACATATTTAGTGGAAACGGCTCATGTGGAGAAGTTTCCCATGTCCACTAGTTACAAACCAAGTCACTTCAATAACCACACAAAAGAATAAGTTTGCAAGCCTACATGGAAAAGATAGGCAAGTGGCTAAATTGTTCTTGCTGAGCAATAAAACACATGGGATTGAATGGCTTCCTTTTGCTGTGACCATCTTTGTGATTCTAAAAATCAATACAACGGAAATACTGGCAAGGCATTATCTGTTTGCGGCAAAGGCTGCATTTTCAGTATTCATTCACAGATTTTTCAACCTGTTTTAAGTTGTGATTGAAGAAGTTTGGAAAGGCAATTATAAAATGCATAAATGTTAGACTTCATAAAGTTGAGGTGTTTGAAGTTGTAAAATGTATTAGATGGGATACTTAAAATTTAAATAAAGTATATTTTTGAAAAGCTTGAAAATAAAGTTGGTTTCAATAAAGCTTCTCTATAACTAAAAGCTTTGCCTGTCACATGACTGTACGTCTATAATGTGCAACACACTGGTTTACATTATATATCTGCTGAATCATAACTGCTATTGCTTTCCTTTTTTTTAAAAACCTTTATCCTTAAAAACAAATGCCATATCTTTGGAAACTTTCCAATGAATTGAAATATAAAAAATGTGTCTCAAAGTAGCATGCCTAATTCTTGGGGAAAAACAATTCAAAGCAATGATCTTCTGTGATCATGTTGATTTTTTTTTTTCCATGAACTCCTCCAATGACTGTAACAACTACGGAGCAAAACACATCTCGGATCTTTCCCATTCTCATTTTTCGGTATCTCTGCATAGGTCTTATCTCACCTCTTTCAGGGACACTTGCTTGCTTTCTGCTGTACCGCTGGAGCTTTTATGCTTGAGCTGTGCATCGGATTATAATTTCTGTATTTACATATCCATGTGATGTGGAAGTTCATGCTCCCCGGTCTCTCTTTGCTGCTTATTGGTGCATGTATGATGGGCATATTTCCTTAGTTTCTGTGCATGTAAAATCATGTTTTTCCCTAGATTGCCTGTGAGCAAAGTCACAGGTGATCATCTAGAATGCTTCCAAATTTGAGGTGTGATCAATCCTACATGTTAATCCATAAAATGTAATCCCTTAAGAACTAACCAAATAGAGTTTTTAATGACAAGTTTTCAGAAAAAAGTAGCCTGTATTTTCAGGCTTTAACTGACCATTAGGTACAGTCATTACCTGTACCAAATCAACGAATAAATATTTGATTAGGTTCTAATTGTCTTGAAAAATAGTTTGACTGCACTGTACATTATTAATTGTACTATTATTGAAGCTTGCTCATATTTAGGAGTCCGGTTCAGGAGAGTAAAAATAAGAACCTTCAATACTTTCACTTTTTGTATTTTCGTCAGGGAGGCATAAAATAACTTAATTTGATTTTTGTTTTTAAAGTATAGCATTTATACATTAAAGAGATGAGTGTAAACATGTAGTACTTATACCAGATTTAATAAACAGTGATGAATAATTTTTTTTAGTAATCAGAATTGCTTGTTAACATTATTTCTGTGTGTTGCCAGATGAGCCAATTCCCAGGCTGAATGTACAGGCGCAGGCTGCAGAGGATATCCTGGATAAATATAGAAGTGCTATTAAACGAGCTAGCCCCAGTGAAGTAGTTGTCAATGATGAAGTTGCAGGTAGGTCTGTTACTGTTATGTTTGGTCTGGAAAATGTCATTTGATTTAATCTGCCATTGCTGAAGCACAAGTATTCGTTATTTGCCTGTGTCAGCAAGACAGTGTTTGCAATAACATCTCTGCATTTAAATACCTTTAAAAGTTGAATCATTCAGTTGTGCCAATGGGTTACATTAAAAATGGACTGGTTTTCATGTCATTGTGGAAGGAGTCCAGGAATTCCTGCAAATTTACCGAAAATGTCTCCAAGAAACTAGGCACTCGACCATATTGTCAGACCCTGTCTTGATTTAATTTTAAGACCAATAAAAATTCGAGGAAGTAACACAGTTTCAAAGAAGTGGCTGGATCAGCTGTTCTGCAACTTGAAAATCAGTCTCAACATAGAACCACAATTTAGATGATTTATCTTGTGTTTCAACAAGAATTGAAATATTTGTGTAACTTGCTGAAATGTGGCTACACTGTTGAGGTAATAAGACTGGATTTTTATGTATAAAAATAACAACTTGCCAGCTCTCTGTTTTCACAAATTAAACTAGAGGCTAGCATATTTTTATTGGCTAGTGAGGTTGTTGCATCTGTTAATCTATACTGTTAGTCACAGTTGGTATAACAACAGGGGTGACAAAATTAGTTTTAGTGCCTTGAGGTTTATCAACAGATAAAAATTGACTGAAGTTCCTGTTGCATGTATACTTTTGGCAGGGGTTGCATCGACACTATGAGGACAGGGTTAGGCTCAGTTCTGATATCCTCACAAATGATCTAACACTCCAGCATTCACTGGTTGTTTGAAGAATAGCAATGACCATGAAATCTCATATCTAGGAGCCACCTGCTTCTCGCATTTGGGAATGGAGAAAATTTCCATACAATGGGGAGAAGAAGATCGGTGATGTTTGAAATGTGATTCAGGGCACTCCTTCCAGATTTATCTCATCACAGTTCATGATTAGCTACTTTTGTGAATGACAATGCAGATTGTTAGCACTTATCTGTAAATTGTTCTAATGCAATCATGTACAGTCATCAAGATGCTAATGTAAAATCCTAAAAGAAGTAAAACCTGAATTATTATATGCAGTATTAATTCTGTTTGTAGTTCTATGCTTTACCTCCCCATCAAATGAGTAACCTCCAAAACTTAGTTGTGTTATAGTTTTATTTAAAAATGTTTCCAAAATGTTTGCTTTTGTATAGAGACAGTTGGAGATGATAGTGTCCATAATTCACCACGTGATGAAACACTTCAAAACCTTTCAGCAGATGATCTGCCAGATTCTGCTAGTCAGACTGCCCAGACTCAAGACTCCACATTCTCCTTCCGGTAACATTTATTTTAGCCTGCATCAGCAGCTAGCAGCAATATAGTTGTTGGGATGAACCTGTTTGTTCTGTATGAACTTGTAGACTGCTATCATTCTTTGCTTCTCCTTACTGAGGAAGTAAGCCACCTTGACCCAGGGGTCTTAGATTAAATCCTTGGACTGCTTCTAGGTATATCACTTTCGTGTCATTAAGATCAGGAGCTTGATGGAATAATCAACGGCATTTCAGCTGATTCTATCAAATAACATGTTCACGTTTAGTTTTGAATATTTAAATTTAGCCAACATTAATTGTTCATGCCATATTTACTGGTAATAAGCAATTAAAACTTTGAGTTTTATGAGAAGTGCTTTGTTTCAGTTTTTTTAACTGGGTTAACAGCATCCTAAAGTCTGCATTTTATCTTTGTGATTAGAGATGCAAAGAAGAAATTGCGAATGGCTCTGTGCTCTGCTGACTCAATTGCATTCCCCCTAGTGAACCATTCAGCAACCAGAAATGGCCCTCCTGGAGGACCTGATCAAGGAGAATTAGAAGGTAACTTTAATATTTATAGTTTGTAATTTTCAGCCTTTAGACCTGAAAAGATCTCTGGCAACAAAGCAAAGGTATACTAAATAAAAACAAAGAACTGCTGATGCTGTAAATCAGAGACAAAAATAGAAAATGCTGGAAAAGCACAGCAGGTCTGGCAGTATCTGTGGAGTGTAGTCAAGAGTTAATGTTTTGAGTCAAGTCCAAAACACGAACCATGATTTCTGTCCACAGATGCCACCCGACTTGCTGAACTTTTTCAGCATTTTCTCAAGTATAAACATACATTGAATTCAATCATTTCTATTTGAGGATGATTAAATAATTGCATGGTGTTGTTTCATTTTTACCACAGAAGCGCATCCAGGTTTAGCTTTTGTGATATGAATCCTGACGTGTGAAATTTTCCTTTGTCATTTCCGTAAGGATCTTCACCTGGCATTACTTAAGCTTTACATGTTCCACCAATGTATCATTTTTCTTATTCCTCTGATCTGCAATTTGTTCAAAACTGACATCTGCATCTGATTGCATTGCTACTTTTCCTGGTGTGTGTGTGTGTGTGTGTGTGTGTGTGTGTGTGTGTGTGTGTGTGTGT
>JAHRHZ010000035.1:22893407-22924020 GCA_024137785.1 Ginglymostoma cirratum
TGTGTGTGTGTGTGTGTGTGTGTGTGTGTGTGTGTGTGTGTGTGTGTTTATATGCAAAACTGTTATCATTAAAACACTAATTCTTGGAATTCTCTTTTCTTAGACAACGAGATAGTCTGCTTTCTCAAAGTTCAATTAGCTGAAGCCATCAACTTGCAGGATAAGCACTTGATGGCACAGATTCAAGAAACCATGCGCTGTGTCGGCAGATTTGACAGTAGAACTTGCAACAAGTTACTAGCTGCCATTGCTGAGGATTATAGGTAAAACATGTTCACAGAATTCTTTAATGGATACTGCAAGAATTAATGCTTGGCATGGGAGTGGTTAAACCAAAAATCTGTCAGTCTGTGAAAGTGAATGTAAAAGAAACTACAGCCGTTCTTTCAGGAAAAATGTCCACAGAGCTGTCACTGCATTCTTGACACCCTAACAGTGATGCAGATATTGACGTAGCAGAGATAAATGATCTATCATGGGTTTTGTTGGCCATTGTTCCCCAATGGAAAGGATTTGAAAAGGAAGCTACTTTTCACTTAAAACAATGTGTTTTCACACAAGATTGGAATGGCTAATGTTTAAAATACTAATGAGCTAATTTTGTGGTTTTCACATAGATTGTAGGTCATAATTGATTTATTAGCTTGTCTCGGTAATCCATAAATGTCTCGCGTCCATTATATTGGGAAGTCTCTGGTCCCTGATGCTTGAGAGGTATCTTAAAAGTCTTTTTGTTGCTGCACCTTGCATTTGATGTTAGTTACAGTCAATAGCATAATTGCCAAGAATTGATGCTTCTGATTGGCAACATTTTTTGAATTTTAAACTATTTTATTCTCTCTGAAGAAAACGAGCTCCATATATTGCTTACTTGACACGGTGTCGTCAGGGGCTCCAGACTACTCAAGCCCACCTTGAAAGACTCTTACAAAGAGTGCTCAGAGACAAAGAAGTTGCGAACAGATATTTCACTACAGTCTGTGTGAGACTATTGCTTGAAAGCAGGGAAAAGCATATTCTGGAATTTATTAAAGGTAATATATCTTCCTTTCAACGGGCCCACCAGTATTAATGTTTGCTTTTTAATTTAACTGTTGTGTTGTAACTCTATCCCTTGAATTAACATGCAATTCTAACTTGATGAAATTGAAATTCATCTAAGTTATATTTCCCCGCATCATCAAGTGTGTTTATCCAGTAAATGGCTGAACCATGCAGAGCTAGCTGGTCTCAGTTAGGGTAAAAGAGAGATTTCATAACTTAAAAGAAAGCTGTATTTACATTGCACTTTTCATGACCTCTGCAGTTCCAACACTGTTTGGCAACCAAAAAAAGTCAACTTGCACAAAACAAGATCCCATAAGGAACTATGCGAGAATTAACAGATAATCTCTCTCCCTGTACAGAAGTAAGTATTGGCCAAGACTCTGGACACTGCACCCCTGCTTGTCTCCGAAACAGTGGAGAAAGCATTCCAATTTATAGCATTAAGTCATGCAGATCAGAAGCATGCTCACTGAATTAGTTGCAACAAAAACAAAGTGCTGGAGAAACTTCACAGATTTAGCAATATTTGTACAGACAGAATCAAAACTTGGGACTTGAACAAATGGTCACTGGACTCGAAATGTTAACTCTGTTTCTCTCTGTACAGATACTGCCAGACCTGCTGAGTTTCTCCAGCACTTTTGTTTTTGTTTCAGATTTCTAGCATCTGCAGTTTTTATTTCACTGAATCAGTTGATTTGAATTGTGAAAAGGTTGGGACACTATATTTGGTCTTGTTGGACTAAAGAGAGGGAGTAACCTTGGCTAGAAATCAACCAGAATCCATGGAAAATAGCCTTTTTAACTCTGTCTCATGCATGAATGAGGCAAAGCTATGGAGAGCAACCACTGCCTCCAAACTGCCAGAAAAAAATAGGATCTTCCTAGGATGATGGGTGAAAATGAAGAGGGAAACCATTTCAGCTTTGATAATTTCCTTTTTAAATGTTTATTTGTACACTGGATGATTTAGCTTCACCGTTTATTTGCACAGATTTTCAGAATCTCACTGCAGCAGATGACAAAACTGCCTTAGTAGAAGAATTCCTGCAGTCGTTGTATGGAGTTATGGCACAAGATGTTATCTGGCAGAATGCCAGTGAAGAACAGCTCCAGGATGCACAAATGGCAATTGAGCGTAGCGTTATGAACCGCATTTTCAAACTCGCCTTCTATCCCAATCAGGATGGCGATATTTTACGTGACCAGTAAGTAACAATATATAATTGTGTGTAAAATTTTGAAAATAACAGCGCTTAAGTGAATATATCTGCAATATGAAAATGTTGCTGAGTCCCACCCAAATGTGTCTGGTAATCATGTACTGATGCTCAATTATTCTGCTAGCCACAGAAGAAAAACAGTAAAATTGCTCAATGGAAGGAAATAGATGTTTTTATTAGATGTTAACAAATTATTTTTAGTGTTACAAAACTAATAATTCATTATCTGCACTCTTCATCCATAATCTCCTGAGGCACGCAGCAAGTCTGGAAACAACTGTGGAAAGGGAAACAAAGTTAAAGATCACAGCATTGACACTTCTCTCACGACAGATGCTGCCTGACCTGTTGAGTAATTCCTGAATTTTTTTGCTGTTTCTCAGCACTGCAGTATTCGGAGATTTAATCATGAAGCACTACAGTTTAGATGACCTTTTAACTAAAGTTTTGAAAAGAACAGTGCTTAATATTATGTTCCTAACTGATATAAGTACTAGACAAGTTAGATCCCAGTGAAGCATAGCTTGGTAGACAATCACTTTTATTTTTTCAATTGGTTACCTTTGTGGTCAGTCACTGCACCTATTCACAAAATACTGCCGGTATATTTTTTGACTAAAGATCATCGAAGTTTATTACACCTGCAAAGAGAAAGTAAACAAGCTACTTCAGACTGTATAAGTGGGTTGCATGATGGCTCAGTGGTTAGCACTGCTGCCTCACAGCCCCAGGGATCTGGGTTTGATTCTAGCCTCGGGCGACTGTCTTGTGTAGAGTTTGTACATTCACCCTATATCTTTGTGGGTTTCCTCTGGGTACTCTGGTTTCGTCTCACAGTCCAAAGATGTGCAGGCTAGGTGGATTGGCCATGCTAAGTTGCCTAAAGTATCCAGGGATGTATTGGCTAGGTGGATTAGCCATGGGAAAGTGCAGGGTGACAGGAACAGGCTAGGGGTCTGAGTGGGATGCTCTTCGGGAGGGGCTGTGTGGACTTGATGGGCCAGATGGCCTGCTTCCACACTGTAGGGATTCCAGGATTCCATAGAGAACTAGTTGAAACAGTCTTAATACAAACATCAGAGGTAAAGATGAACCCCTTTCCTCTTAATAACAATCTTGTAGATACTTGAACTTTAGTGAAAGGGAACCCTGTTCTCACATTAAAGCTCCTCCTTCAGTTGGCATTGTTTTGATGCCAGGTGATCCTATTGGACAAGTAGGATCTCGGACTGAAATCTGACAATAGTTTTTTAAAAAATTTAACAAAATGACCGCTAAATGAAACACAAAAATGCAATGCTGCAGGTTTGGTTTCTAAAAATAAATACAATAAAACAAGTTTATTATGAAAAGAGGTAAGAATAAATAGAATAAGCTAAGCTATTTACATATCACAATTTGCAAGATTTCAAAAACAGTAAAAATACAATATTCCATCTATCCTAACAGCGATCTTCACAGTACTCAAACACCAGAAATAATTCACTTTTCTTTCACATTTATTTGACTTGAATAGAGCTTTCAATTCCTGGTCTTGAGAGTTTGATAATCTCTTCCTCCAGCTGACCTTAGACTTTCTTAGTTTCAAATAACCCCTTTTAGGGCTTCTAACCAAACATTTCTGGTCTGGAACTTTCAAACTAAACCCTTTTACTGAAGTAACCTTTTTCTATCTCATCTGAGCTAATTCCTTGTTCCAGAAGAAACTGGTTCATATATTTAACTTCAATGAGGATATCCAAACTATGGGTGTTTCAAAATTCAAACATAAGATAAATGATATTAAAATATACAAAAATCAGACAAATTGCATTACAGCATGGCTGAACTTAGTTTCTTTCTGGCAAACCTCGACATTCATTTAATGCAAGCTTCTTCAGTCAGTACTTCCTTTATGAAACCCTTAATCTAACTGCTAATTGCTCACCCCTTTCTAATGTGGATTCCTTAAACACCTGTTCCAGAGCTTTCTGTTTCTGGCACTTTTGTCTTATTGATATTAAGGACTTATAAGGATATATCAGGACTTATTTTCTCCAGCCTTGACTCACCTGGAAATTGCAAAGCTGCATACTACTCTTATCAGCAGCTCTCCCCGAATGATCTGTCTCTTTGTCAAAGAAAGCTGCACCTCTTGGATGATTCTGCCCTTCTAAAAGGACTGGTTTATTTCTGTCTCCTTGTGTCAAAGGATACCTTGTTGCTAGACAACAGTTCAGTTTATCTCTTTGCTTTTTAAAACCCTGAACTGTTCACATCAAGTTTTTTTTAAAAAACATGATTTACATGTGTGTAGATAAATTTTTCAGGCATCGCAGTACCACCTCAGAATTCCAAAATGAAACTAAGCCCTTCCCTCCTTAACCTATGCAGTGTAGAAATACAAATCAAAGCTCTTCCTGATTCTGTTCACTTTAAAACAAAATTGCTAAATGATATATCGTGAACTTTTAGCACATTAACTGTACATAACTGATACCAGCCAGTACTCTTAATGAAACAATGGTAAAGTAAAATCTTTCAATGTGCACCACTTAATATGAACGAAATTCAGTGAAGTGATCGGCATTTGCGGTGAAAAGAAGCTTTTGTTAGTCTTGCCAACAAAATAAACACTCAATCAAGCGGAGTCTATAAAAGTCACACGTAAAAGACCTGAGAGGACATGGATTTATGCAAAAATTAAATTCACAGGGATGTCACACAGCTTGGGTATTTTCTAAAAGGTAGATCTAAGGTTGAGTCAAACTACGGAAATACAGAAAGAGAGAGAAATCTGAGGAAATTGCAGTGGAAGGAGAAAAAATGTCATATCTTTAGTATCTTTCTAATGTATGGAAAACAACTTTTATTCATTGTCATGGACATGATTGGACTTCAAAGCAACTAATTGTAAGTGAAGTGCTTTGATGTGATAAAATTGCTGTATGTAGATATACACAGGTTCTTTCTGTACTTTAGCTATTCTGAACTTGACAATTGAATAGCTGAAATAATTTAGATTTTAGTACGCTGTTTAATAACTAATATTTTTGAGTTTGAAATGTCTTAAGCTAAGAAACTAACTTGGGATCATTCTAATATGTATCCTTATTTCCTGTGTCCAGAATTCGTCCTCCAAACTGCTCTGTCTCTTCAATTCCTTTCCTTCTTTAGGATTGTCTTTAAAAGACACCTCTTTGGTTTAACATTACTTGTCCTTTTATGTCTTATTTGCTTTGGTGTCAGTTTTTCTGATTACAATTTTGGCAAGTACCTTGAGGTATTCCCACCTTAAAAGACCCTATATAAATGCAAATTGTTATTGTTTGAGCTATTTAAATTACATTTAACTTTGTTAAAATCCCAACTTTCAGTCACAGTTGATTTTGTTTTTCAGGCTTTTCAATGAACACATTCAGCGTTTGTGTAAAGTTGTCAGTGCAAATCACCGAGCACTTCAAATTCCAGAGGTAATAACAATATTAAATTTCCTTAGATTACTGTATTTAACGTGTCAAATTTTAAAAAATGATGTGTTAGATCATTTTGCAAAAGGGCCTTGGGAATAGTATCTTTAAATGCTGGTGGAACAGTGTCTGTCTCTAAGCCTCAATTACAGATCTGGGTAAAATTAACATTTTACATTGGTAAAATTAAAATGGAATCCAGAAGTGCAGCTGGTGGAATGGAGTATTTTTGCTCTAATTCAGTGCACCATGGATTAGTAAAATCAAGATACCCACACAATAGGTCTTGATCTGGTTTTGGTCTCTTCAGCATCTCTGAGCAGTTGATACATGAGCTTCAGAGATCTATGCACATTAAAGTCGTGAGAGAATCAGGAACATCTGTGGTGGAGAAATCAACCATTCTTGTAGTGAACAAGATTCCTTTGTTGCAGCAGAAGCAGATCTCAAAGCTATTCAAGCCCGCCGTGCTGTCCCCCACACACACACCATACCGTGCATCCCTTGGTACTGTGATAAACCAAAAATGTGCCTATCAGCTGGATTTCTTGATGGTCAATCACAATGTTTGACTCAGTCAAAATCATGGCTGTAATTTTAGGATTTAACTGATTATTTATTAGTTCTTTCACTTTCATATATGAAACCTAATTCTTTGCCTCTTCAACCAGTGTGTCGGACAGTGAACATTTGCTGTCGAATTTTCACTACAGCAAAAATCGATACAAGGCCACAATGTCGTGGTGAGCAGTTCAGTGTTTTCTTCTTTTGGAGATGTTTTCTTGGATTCTGAAACCGTCTCTATTCCCTTTTTTTTTTGCTGCCTGTTCTGCTCACTGCCAGCAAATAAGCATGCCCTGCTCTCAATTTCATTTTGATGCAATGCTAGAAAGCTGTGAACACCAAGGGATGGCAGTTTGAATCTTGGTCTCTGTACATTTCCATTCCCATTTCCTGCTGTCCCTGTGACTGATGATGAAATTTCAAACATTGAGCATAAAGCAGCTAAAACCACATGGTGACTGTTTCATTGTGCTAAGTGATGTTTAAGTCAAGTGGACTTGATTGGGTGATAACAAGCATGGGGCTGGATGAACACAGCAGGTCAAGCAGCATCGTAGGAGCAGGAAAACTTGACGTTTCGGGCCTAAACCCTTCTTCAGAAATGGGGGGAGGGGAAGAGGGTTCTGAAATAAATAGGGGGAGAGGGGGAGGTGGATAGAGGAGAGGATAGGTGGAGAGGAGGCAGACAAGTAGAAGAGGCGGGGATGGAGCCAGTAAAGGTGAGTGTAGGTAGGGGGGTAGGGAGGAGATAGGTCAGTCCAGGGAGGACGGACAGGTCAAGGGGGCGGGATGATGTTAGTAGATAGGAGATGGGGGTGTGGCTTGAGGTGAGAGGAAAAACAGGTTAGGGAGGTGGAAATGAGCTGGGCTGGTTTTGGGATGCAGTTGGGGGAGGGTAGATTTTGAAGCTTGTGAAATCCACATTGATGCCATTGGGCTGCAGGGTTCCCAGGCTGAATATGATTTGCTGTTCCTGCAGCCTTCGGGTGGCATCACTGTGGCATTGCAGGAGGCCAAGGATGGTCATGTCATCTGAGGAATGGGAGGGGGAGTTGAAATGGTTCACGACTGGGAGGTGCAGTTGTTTGTTGCGAACTGAGCGCAGGTGTTCTGCAAAGCGGTCCCCAAGCCTCTGCTTGGTTTCCCCGATGTAGAGGAAGCCACAACGGGTACAGCGGATGCAGTATACCACATTGGCAGATGTGCAGGTGAACCTCTGCCTGATGTGGAAAGTCTTCTTGGGGCCTGGGATTGGGGTGAGGGAGGAGGTGTGGGGGCAGGTGTAGCACTTCCTGCAGTTACAAGGAAAAGTGCCGGGTGTGGTGGGGCTGGAGGGGAGTGTGGAGCGGACAAGGGAGTCGCGGAGGGAGTGGTCCCTCCGGAAGGCAGATAAGGGTGGGGAGGGAAAAATGTCTTTGGTGGTGGGGTCTGATTGCAGATGGCGGAAGTGTCGGAAGATGATGCGTTGGATCCGGAGGTTGGTGGGGTGGTATGTGAGGACGAGGGGGATTCTTTTTTGGTTATTATTGCGGGGACGGGGCGTGAGGCATGTGTTCCGGGAAATGCGGGAGACACGGTCGAGGGCGTTCTCGACCACTGTGGGGGGGGAAGTTGCGGTCCTTGAAGAATGAGGACATTTGAGATGTGCGGGATTGGAATGTCTCATCCTGGGAGCAGATGCGGCGGAGGCGAAGGAATTGGGAATAGGGGATGGCATTTTTGTAGGAGGGTGGGTGGGAGGAGGTGTATTCCAGCCTCCCTCACCCCAATCCCAGGCCCCAAGAAGACTTTCCACATCAGGCAGAGGTTCACATGCACATCTGCCAATGTGGTATACTGCATCCGCTGTATCCGTTGTGGCTTCCTCTACATCGGGGAAACCAAGCGGAGGCTTGGGGACCGCTTTGCAGAACACCTGCGCTCAGTTCGGAACAAACAACTGCACCTCCCAGTCGTGAACCATTTCAACTCCCCCTCCCATTCCTCAGACGACATGACCATCCTTGGCCTCCTGCAATGCCACAGTGATGCCACCCGAAGGCTGCAGGAACAGCAAATCATATTCAGCCTGGGAACCCTGCAGCCCAATGGCATCAATGTGGATTTCACAAGCTTCAAAATCTACCCTCCCCCAACTGCATCCCAAAACCAGCCCAGCTCATCTCCACCTCCCTAACCTGTTTTTCCTCTCACCTCAAGCCACATCCCCATCTCCTATCTACTAACATCATCCCGCCCCCTTGACCGGTCTGTCCTCCCTGGACTGACCTATCTCCTCCCTACCCCTCTACCTACACTCACCTTTACTGGCTCCATCCCTGCCTCTTCGACTTGTCTGCCTCCTCTCCACCTATCCTCTCCTCTATCCATCCTCTATCCGCCTCCCCCTCTCTCCCTATTTATTTCAGAACCCTCTTCCCCTCCCCCCATTTCTGAAGAAGGGTTTAGGCCCGAAACGTCAAGTTTTCCTGCTCCTATGATGCTGCTTGACCTGCTGTGTTCATCCAGCCCCATGCTTGTTATCTCGGATTCTCCAGCATCTGCAGTACCTTTTATCTCTATTAATGATTGGGTGGTCCTGGAAGTCCGAACTGATGCGACACTAGACTGTATTGTGGTATCGCCTGCTCTACTAATTTCCACTCTTGGCAATTATTTGCTCCTTACTGTTCATTTAATAAATGCAAGCATCTCTCACCATTGACGATAAAGAGCTAAAAGCTGGTGAAGATCTAGGATAGGACCTTATGATTCGTCATCTTCCTCCTTTTACAGTCCCTCCAAAAAGTTGTCTGCTGCACCCTAATTCACTGAGATGTGATGCACATCTGTGAAAGGAGTCCAATCCTGTCAGTTGCTGTTACTGCCAGAATTGAGTGTAAAATCCACTGCTTTGGTTTACACAACTAATGAAGCTTTGTCCATTATAGTTTGGTATTTTGCAGTTCTTTTGTGCAAACCTTTTGAGACTCTGTGGAGCTGCTGAGACATCTGCAGAATTAAGTCTGTTGAGGTATTTCTGTAAGAACACAAGAACTAGGAGCAGGAGCAGGCCATCTGGCCCCTTAAGCCTGCCCTGCCATTTAATAAGATCATGGCAGATCTTTTTGAGACTCAGCTCCACTTACCCGCCCACTCACCATGACCCTTAATTCCTTTACTGTTCAAAAATTTATCTAGCCTTGCCTTAAAAACATTCAGCGAGGTAGCTTCAACCGCTTCACTGGGCAGGGAATTCCACAGATTCACAACCCTTTGGGTGAAGAAGTTCCTCCTGACCTCAGTCCTACATCTGCTTCCCTTTGTTTTGAGGCGATGCCCTCTTGTCCTAGTTTCACCTGCTAGCGGAAACAACCTCCCTGCCTCCACCTTATCTATTCCCTTCATAGTCTTATATGTTTCTATAAGATCTCCCCTCATTCTTCTGAATTCCAATGAGTATAATCCCAGTCTACTCAGTCTCTCCTCATAATCCAACCCTCTCGACTCTGGAATCAACCGAGTGAATCTCCTCTGCACCCCCTCCAGTGCTAGTTATATCCCTTCTCAAGTAAGGAGACCAAAACTGCGCACAGTACTCCAGGTGTGGCCTCACCAGGACCCTCTACAGCTGCAGCATAGCCTCCCTGTTTTTAAACGCCATCCCTCGAGCAATGGCAGGCAAAATTCCATTTGCCTTTTTAATTGCCTGCTGCACCTGCATTCCTAATTTTAGCGATTCATGCACAAGGACACCCAAGTACCCTCTGCACAGCAGCCTGCTGCAATTTTTTACAAGGGGCAATAAGGAAACCACTTTAGTAATATTTTCTGCACTACATGTGTTTCAATCTCACTCTCGTTTTAATCCTTTTATTAATGTGGCATTGTGTATGTGACAAATTTTTGTCTTCATTTCAGGTGTATTTGAAAGAAGCGCCATGGCCATCTGCACAGTCGGAGATTCGAACAATCAATGCATACAAGACCCCAAGAGATAAGGTTCAGTGTATCCTGCGAATGTGCTCTACCATAATGAATCTGTTAAGCCTAGCCAATGAGGACTCCGTTCCTGGGGCTGATGACTTTGTTCCTGTTCTTGTGTTTGTCCTTATCAAGGTGAGCCATCAGATGAATATCACTTTTGTATAGCAATGCATTTATAATACGGTCACCCCGAATATCACTGGAATTTTCATCTCAAAAAGCAAGCAGAGGATCTGCTAACTTAATTCTTTTCAAAGTTTTTGAGAAGATTTGTAGCACGGGTTGTGGATGAGGTTGTGGCCTTGCTCGCCAGCTGGTGTGTTTGATTGCAGACGTTCCATCACCCTGCTAGGTAACATCGTCAGTGCACCTCCGGTGGAGCTTTGGTGTTCAGTCCTGCTTGTTGTTTACATGCTTCGGTTTGCTGGGATGGTTGGCATCACTTCAGATTCTGTTTCTCAGCGGTTTGTATATTGGATCCAGTTCATTGTTTGTTGATGGAGTTCCAGTTGGAATGCCAGGCTTCCAGGAATTCTTTGGCATGTCACTGTTTGGCTTGTGCTATTATAGATGAGTTGTCCCAGTAGACTTAATGTTCTCCTTTGTCCATGTGTACTGAGACGACCAGTGAGAATTGGCGTATCTCTTGGTGGCTAGTTGGTGTTTGTGTATCCTTGTCAGTTTTCTTCCAGTTTGGCCTGTGTAATGTTTCTCACAATCCTTGCATGGTATTTTGTATATTACTTCGTCACCTCCATGACAGACCACAACAGACCGTGCATCAGAGACATATCAGAGATGACCACAATACTACTCAGTCTCCTAGATATCAGGATAGCCCACAAATCACCAACCATGCTATGACAGCGACTGACTAATGTAAAGGATCCCATATCCACAACTAATAAAACCAGTGTAATATACAAAATACCATGCAAGGACTGTGAGAAACATTACATCGGCAAAAGTGGAAGAAAATTGACAATAAGGATACACGAACATCAACTAGCCACCAAGAGACATGACCAGTTCTCACTGGTCTCAGTACACACAGAAAAAGAAGGGCACGAATTTGACTTGGACAACACATTGATAATAGCACAAGCCAAACGGAGGTATGCTGTGGAATTCCTGGAGGCCTGGCATTCCAACTGGAACTCCTCCAATCACAATAAACTGGACCTGATATACAAACAACTGACAAACAGAATCGGAAGTGATGCCAACCACCCCAGCAAACTGAGGTATATAAATAACAAGTGGGACAGAACACCAGTGCTTCACTGGAGGTGTGCTGACGATATTACCTAGCAGGGTGACGGAACGTCTGCAATCAAATGCACTGGCTTGGCAAGCAAGTGTACAACCTAATTAACATGACTTAACGTGTAAAGAGTATTGCTTTGTGATTTGCCAATTTTTGTATTTAAAATTATTTTTGGCTAGATATATCTTTAGTGTTTTATTTTAATTTCCTTTGAATTTCCTTTCAGTGAAGATGAGCATTAGTTCCTCTAACTTTTTTTAAAAAAAGTTTAACACTGGAACTGCAAATGTGAAAGGCACAAACGTTTATGACCACCTGTGGGTTATAGTGGGAAAGGTGCTTTCTATGTGGAAAAACGTAGCTACTCAATCCATTACAACCTATACTTTGGTATAAGAATATTGTTTGCCATCAGTAAGGTTGTTATTTTAATGTATATTGCAGAAGTGTCAGTGTCATTAATCCTGTGGGATTCTACAATGCAAATGACAGCTTCTTTAGGCTAACTGGTATTACTAAATCATGCAACCTGTCTGACAGAGGTGATGTACGTATGATATAAAAGCACTTCTAATCTAATTGAAACATTGTTTTTTGTATATGTTTCCTATGCAGCACAAGTTAGAATATCCCTATTGAACGAAAAGAAATATTGTTCATGGTTCCTTTTCTCCATCCTGATTTTTGTTTTTCATTCATCCCTTGTTTTCTATCTTTAGGCTAACCCACCCTGCCTGCTGTCCACTGTTCAGTACATCAATAATTTCTATGCCAACCGGCTCGGTGGAGAAGAATCCTATTGGTGGATGCAGTTCACAGCAGCAGTTGAATTCATTAAAACCATTGATGATCGCAAGTGATGCAGAACACCACCTGCATGGCAGACTGTTAGGAAAAGTGAAAAGATTTACACCAACTGTTTGTGGGAGGGGAACTCGACTGAATCTTCTCTTGTATAATAAATGTAGATAGTGTGGAAGCATTTCAAAAACAAAATAGATTCAGTGTGTCTTTACCAAAATTAACAATCAGATTTACTAACAGGTCTTTATATATTTCTGTCGTATAAAGTCAACAGGTCAGCAATGCAAAAAGGGACCACACTTTTTCAGGTATTTCGAAAAGTTGATAGTGAGTACAGTAGGAAAGTGACATTATTTACTTGCGTTAACTTGTTCGGCATGAATTTTAAGCTGGAGCCTCAAACAAATGCAATGGTGAATTTTTTTTTTCTTTGTTAAACCTTCCTTCTTTTCACAAAGCATAAATGGCAGCCAGTTCTACCTGTGTTTTTTTTTTCAGTGTAACTAATTTTTGTTGATTGAGTGCGCCCAGGCCGAACCTGTATGTGCATTTGACCAATCATGCTTTCCCTGAAAGAAATTTAGTGACGACATAGAGCGTGTCATAACCCAAGGTGAAGAATCCTCAACTGTAGTTTATCATTTTTATCTGAAAAAGTCACCCTCTCGCATTGCTTAAATATATTTTTGACCCAGTGTTATTATTTCCAAAATTTGGATGACTTTTAGACCAGGGTATCATACCTGACTTTGCAGCCTTATTGGTGTATGTTTAAATTAAGTATTAGTATTTAACCAACTTGTTATTAAAGTGACATAGGACTGTATTTGTTTTAGTTTCTGGGGTTATCTTTACAAACATTGTTCAGAAAATAATGCTTTTTATTTGAAAGTGCTTTTACCAGGATAGCTGTTTCATTTGGATTGATAAGCAAGAGAGCGTATGTGCTGGTTCCCACATTTTGCAGTTCTTAAGTTGGTTCTCTTCTCTTGTGGCAGAATTATAGATTCAGAAAAGGTGGATCTGGAATTTCTCTTCTCAGAGTAAGGAAACCAGTTTTAGTAGGGAAATGCAAAGAATTGGTATATGAATACTGCTCTCCCATGATCCAAGCTAAACAAGCTATAAAACAAAAGCAAATTTAAGTGAAATGTTGAGCTCCCAATTTAGAAAGTTGCAGTTGAATGCCAGCCTTGACTGCCTTTTCAACTCCACTACCCTCAAGAATTTGTTCCCTGTGCATATCCGATGGGGTGCAAGCATCGTTCACGTCCTGCCGAAGCACCCTTTTTCAGCAGCTGGACCACAGTTATACTAATCTCCAAGAAGAGTTTTGCAACCGTGACTTCCTTGGCTAAAACAGGAAGTGAGATCTGAGGGATATGAAAATGATGGAGGAGGAACAGGAAAGATTAATGCAGATCACATCAGTACCTTACAGTAGCTGAAACTTCCAGTTGACAGCAGTGCCTTTGTCAACAGCTAAAATTTAACAGACGACATGAATGGACAGCCATATATGACTCACTTCTTTTACATCACCTTTATGGAGCCATTTTTAATAAGCATAATCAGGAGGCACTGGGACTTGGTTTTTCCAAGAACAATTTCCGGTTTAAAATTGAAGTGAGTCAGATTTCTAGGATATACAAATGACAATATATGAGGATTTAAATTACTATATTTTAAGTTGCCTTACAAGTGGCTAACAAAATGGTAGAATTAAATAATGGCAGCTTCAATAAGTTAAGTTTCATTGAAAAGACTGATTTGCTGTGTTTTTCTTTATTAAAAAGGGAGCACTATTCTGGGTCAAGGACAGTAATTTCAATGTAAATTCACCTGACTGTTCATATATTTTTTAGAAAATAAAGTAACTTGAGAGAAGATGGTCTCTATTGTGCTGATCCAAAACCAGCCTGAAATAAACCTATCATCTTGTGTCTTTGGGCCAGCAAAGGCCAACTTGGATTGCTTACCTCAGCCTGTCTATTGTTAGTTGTTGTGGACTGTACCCGTCATTTTTCTTTATCTTGGAACCAGAGACTTAGTCCCATTTTTTTAAAAAATGGGACTATTGCAATTTGGGTTGGCAGTTGAAGATCAAGAAGGATGCTCATTCCTGCTGACCAAATAATAACTCACTAAAAGGGAGTCTGTCGGATACATCACCAGAGTAGCATACCTCCGGGGGATTTGTGTGAAGCCGTTATATAACCCAATATCTTCTCCCAAGGAAAGATTTTTTTTTAAAAGAAGAGTGCTTTCCCTTCATTGCCAAAGTATGACAGTCTCCTATAACCATTGTTGTAATCAGTTAAAATTTAATAATTTTCATCAAGTTAATTTATCTGAATTTAGAGAAACTTTGCAAAATGTATAAAAATGTTCTAACTGTGTATATAGTTGATGTGGGAGTAGGTATTTCAGTGTGTCAGCCTGGAGTAAAGGACCTTGTTCTGCCATATTGCAAAGCACAGTCCTGAGTATTCAATGTTAACTTTGAATGTGAATCTCATCATCTCAACACAACTACGATTAATTTAACAAAATCTAGATCAAGATCACTTGACGGCTAACATACACTTCATTAGGGCAGTTAATGTGTCTGAGTATGGTCTACAGCGAGAAAGCCATATACCTAGGTGATTTTTTAAAAAAAATCTACCTGATTAAAGTCGTGAGATATTTTTCATTTGTTTTTGCTTAGAAAACACAACTTTCTTCCAACCCTACAGATAATAGGTGATCACTGTTCAGAGTTGTATCCAATTACCAAAAGTAATTTTAACTTTTTGTTTGATGTGATTAAGTTTGTGTTTTAGGGTTGCTAAATGCATTGCTATTATGTACCAGGTAACAATATTAGAATACATGATCAAATATATATTATCTCGGGGTACTGCTAATTTTGGATTATTCACTTAAGTCTGAATCCCATATACTGTTGCAGTGCTCAGCCTGAAGGTTAGAAATCTGAAAAAAGGAAATAAATTACTTTTAGCTGAGAGGTATCAATGCAGTTAACATTATGTAGCTGTGGATGTCGTCTCTGATCACATGAACAACATTGTCAGACCTAAGTAATTTGCTGCAAAAATGCTTTAAGTTTGAACAATTTATGGCAGATTCAGAAGGGTTTTTTTAAAAAACTTAAAGATCCTCTTGGCTACTCAGCGTCCTATACATTAATGTTTCCCTAGTATCTCAGACCAGTCAGTGCCTTGCAGCTCCAGAACTTCTGCATCATTGGGGCACACTTCAGAATAGTACAAAAATTGTGAATTATGATCCTTGTGGGGATGGAGGAAACATGGCTGAAAGTGTGTTCATCTCTGCTTTAAAAAGAACTAATTGTCTCTCTGATAATTGACTGACTCAAGAATCTGTACTTGTTTTGTAGTTGCACTTTTGAATAATATTTAATATTGTAATGAAATTTAATGTTTGAAAAATATGATTAAGTTTTCCTTGCTGTTAAGAGTAAACTTTGATTTAGAACAAAATAAATTCTAAATGTACACAATTTGAAGTTTAGGGATTGGGGTTTATTTATTTTACAATTAGATTTTGTGAAGATGAAACTCAACTATTTATTTTTAACACTTTGCAAATATATTCATTCTAAATTGTCTTTTTGTTTTAAGTTTGGGGGTTTGGTCTGGTATACGTTCAAGCTTTTAATACTGCTTTCCTCTGCAGCTTGTATTTGAGTCATTGATTATATCTCTAGAGACTTTGTTTTGAAATATAGGGAGGCTGCTTTAATTCAATTATAAATTATTTGAACAAGAATACAAAACTTGCAACTACTTCAGTCGTTAAAAGGTATTCTGACATGCATATAGACCCAAAAGCACATTAGTGAGGACCAAACAGCAGCAGCAGCAGCATACACCACCATATCTGTGATATCCTGAAACAGCAGGAAAGAACAACAAATGCTTTACAGTTAGCAGTTCAGAACATGGATGGGACTGTTATACTTAAATTAACCTAAGGTAACTTAATACTATGTTCTGTTTGTTAACTGCATCACCTGTATTACTGCCTCTTTGGAACTGTTAGAGCCTTTACAAACTTAAGTTAATGAGCTTGCACAATCTTGCACACAGGAAAAAAAAAATGTATACTGTCTTTAATGAGATTAATGTAATATATCATTCTATGCTAATTAAAGGGAGCAGTTTATCCCATTTGCTTGTGTCTGCTGATTAATTTAGTTTTCTACCATATTCGATTGATTTTGATGTTAATTCTCTTTGCATGCAATATGGATGGCCTCCGAAGTGTACAACACAATTACATCTCAGGTATGAATATACTCCACTGTTTAAAATGAATCGAATTGGCTTCAAACTGGATCCAAGCCAATAATTTAAGATTAAACTTCAGGTGTAACCTGTAAAATGTGTAATAACTTAAGACAGATGGTTTCAATTGTACTGTGCATTACAACTGAACAGGAGCAGTAATGCAGTTGTTCTTGACCTAAATCAGTGCAATAAATGTAGTTTATCAAAGTAAACACATGTCCTGGTATAACGTGTTGTGGATTGCTAATTTTATCTTTGTTGCAACATTCTCTGTGCACTTAATCCTTTTTTCAGCCAAATTGTGGAGGTGCTAAATTAAGTTAGATTATTTACCTCTAAGAAAGAAAACAAATGAATACTAACCTCATGTTTTTGTCAACCATGTTACAACTCTCGAGATCAGAAAAGGCCAAGAGCTGTAGTCAGATGATTAGGTTTTTCTTTTGCCGAGCATGGGGATACTTTCAGAGAAACTTGTTTGACTAGTTTACTACCTTTTCATAACCTTGTCACTTTCACCATTTCCTATTCTGCAGTCTTTGTACAAATAGTCATATTTGGGTTACAGTTACACTATGTATTCAAGATTTTAGAAACGTTCTCCCATTGCCCACACATTTCTACTTGGGCTCCTAATCAGTTCTAGTGTTAAATTCCGTCTTTGCTATAAATTTTTAGTTTTACTAAGCCAGTGAATTTTGCCAATAGTTTGGTTTGTGCATTTGTGCTAAATAAGTGTAAAGATAACCTGAGATCATGCTTCTATCTGCTCCACCTGATCCTTCTAGAAAATGTGTTTTTGATCCATAAATACTTTGTTGCAATTCCACGATTAAAAGTTACTCAACAATGTTGTGACGATATGTGCCTTTAAAGGGGATTTGTTCTGTTCTTGAAGAGGATGTTGTAAACTTGTGCTGAGGTGACTGCTCCATGGAAAGCAGAGTAAGTAGCTTTTGGGTTTTTTAATTAGACAGAAGAAGCTTGTGAGTGGGTAAAGTCAGGCTCCCACTGACCCAGGATCTTAGTTTAGTTTTTGCTTTTGGTTGTTGAAGTTGAATTTTGGAGTTGAAGCTGCTAGATCCTGCTCTCTCTCTCTCTGC
Organism: Ginglymostoma cirratum; assembly: GCA_024137785.1. NCBI lineage: Eukaryota > Metazoa > Chordata > Chondrichthyes > Orectolobiformes > Ginglymostomatidae > Ginglymostoma > Ginglymostoma cirratum. The sequence continues at coordinate 22,911,147 of JAHRHZ010000035.1, forward strand.
TGCTGCAAAAGCTTAAGTGCTGTTTCTTCTACTAGATTCATTTTGAGGAGACAGCAAGTCAGGCAAATCTGTGATGCTGAATTTGCCTTTGCTAAGGGTGTGTTTATGGGATGCTGCTATATTGAAACAGTTGATGAGCAGTAGTTAATTTTTTTTTTTATTCATTCACTGAATGAGAGGCTCATTGGCTAGGCCACATTTATTGCCATCCCAAATTGCCCAGAGTGCAATTAAGAATCAACCACATTGCTGTGGCTCTGGAGTCACATGTAGGTCAGACCAGGTGAGGACGGCAGATTTTCTTCCTTGAAGAACATTAGTGAACCAGATAGATTTTTCCAACAATTGTTTCATCGTCATCAGAAGATTTTTAATTCAATTTTTTTTAAAAAATTGAATTAAAATTCTTCCATTTGCTATAGCAGGATTTGAATTCTGGTCCCCAGAACATTAGCTGAGTTTCTGGATTAATAGTCGAACGATAATACCACTAGGCCATCTTCTTCCCTTATTTTGGTCAAACTACTAAGCTTAACTCTATCAATCGAATCACATCTGGAATGCAGCACCTTACACTTGTCTTTAAATAAGCTAAAAGTTAGGGTCTAGGCTATCTCCTTGACATGTTTTGAGGGGGTTTGGTCTGATCCATAAGTGTTCATGAAACTTTATTTTTCAGAGTTATCTGTATTGTAAAGCATTCTTAATGGATGTATTCTCGGTCTCTAAATTTCTCTTTCTCTCTCTGTCATTAGTCTTTGGGGTTTAATTCCATGAAAATGCTTGAGAAACTCAGGAGGTCTAGCAGCATATGTGGAGAGAGAAACAGTTAATGTTTTGAGTCCAATTACTCTTCTTCAGAACATCAGATCCAAAGAAAGAAAAGCGACCTGTGTTTTCTGTCTCTACATATGCTGCATCACCTGCTGAGTTTCTCCAATGTTTTTGGTTTTTGAAGATTGCCAGCTTTTATGGAGTTTTGTTTTAGATAAATCCTTGCAAGTAGCCATATTCATGTAGAGTGGGATCTGTAGCTTGTACTCTTCACTACTGAAACACCCACAGCCCACTTGTACCTCCTGATAGCTGCTTTGATCCCAACTGATGATAATATTGTACAAAGCAGATTGCAGAGTGAAACCCTAGCTTGATTGACCTGAAGTTTGTTTTTATTTTATTTACTGCAGAGGACAGTCAAGGAACATATTCACAAGAAACTGCCAATGTGCTTGCAACAAAATAACACATTTTTATTGCAAAAAGGAAAAACACAAAGTATATTACATTGTACAGACCTTTTGGAACAATCTCATTACAAATTTCAGAAAGCAAACTTCACTCCTTTTATGTCAGCAATACCCATGCAGGCACTCAGTCTTTCTCCCCACTGTGCAAGTGGAGCAAGAAACTGCTTCATCTCTTGCTCTACTGACACACCCAAAATCTGTTTCCATTCATGAAATTTCTCTTCATTCACTTAATGCTATTTTCTTCATTCACGTTTCCCTGAGACCCTTAAAGCAGTGTGCCAAACCATGTGATGTGGGTTCTTTAAACTCAGATCTTCAGCCTTCTAGAATGTCTTCCGCTCTGATGTCCACATGGACTTTTACTTGAGATTTCTTCTCAGCTGTTAGCCAGAAGCTGCAGAGAGAGACAAGGTACATGCTGTTGACGTTGCTGCCTGGGGAGACATTAGCCAGAGGCTGCAGAAAGATAGAGTGAAAGGTACCAGCTGCCGACATTGCTAACAGGAGGTACTGAATGCAATGGTGCTGACATGAAGAAAGAAGCAGCTTGTAAACTAAAAATGACCTGTGCCCAGGTGCTAGTTTGAGCCAATTTAAACCAATTCGAATTAACTATGCTCTGCAAAAACTAAGAAAGATGAGGTAATGCAAAAGCCTTATCTGTATGAGAAGTAATGAGGTAATGCTACCCAAGTCTCTGGGCCAGGGCCAATCAGGTCAAGGCTTGCGATAAGTGAATTAGCCAGAGTCAATGGGAAGAAGACAGTGTGATTTGAGAGGTAAGTGGGAGAACAAAAAGACGACCCTTGGGGCATACATCCAGCGAAAACTCTGGAGACCAACCATCACAGAAGCAGACCCTACGTCAAGGACATGGTGACATCGAGCACAATGCCCAGCAAGTGTCAGCCATCGTCGTCGTCAGCAGCAGCAGCTATCCTGATCGGGTATTAGCTGTTATATTCTGTGACCACTTGGGGAGTGTCAGAGGACTCTTGTGGAAGTATAAGTAGGTCCTTGTTCAGTTTGTGGAAAAATATATAAGGTCCAGTTTAGTGATAAAACATTTAAGTAACTTGTCTTGTTTAATACACTTTTTTTGATTTTATTGTTACTGGTACCAAAATACAGTAGAAAGCTTTGTTTACAAGCGATACAGGCAGATCACAGCAAGCAACGGATGTTTCGGGCCTAGACCCTTCATCAGAAAAAATTTTTCTGATGAAGGGTCTAGGCCCGAAACGTCAAGTTTTCCTTCTCCTATGATGCTGCTTGACCTGCTGTGTTCATCCAGCCCCATGCTTGTTATCTTGGATTCTCCAGCATCTGCAGTACCTTTTATCTCAGGTCATCGATTATCGTCACTTAGGAACTTGATGCTCTTAACACACACAACCTCAGTTCCGTTGATGTCAATGGGGGCATGTTCTCCTTTTGTTTCTGAAGTTGATCAGTTCTTTTGTTTTGCTGATGTTGAGAGACTTTGTTTGTTTGTTTGTTTTTGTTTTTGTTACACCACGTCACCAAGCCTTCTATATCCCTTTTGTATTTTGACCTGTTAGATATCCGTCCCACTGTGGTGGTGTCGTCAGCGAACTTGTAGATGGCGTTTGGAATTTGGCAACACAGTCATAGGTGTACAGGCAGTACAGTAGGGGACTGAGGACATGTCCTTGGAGGGCTCCAGTGTTGAGCGTTATTGTGGAGGAGGTGTAGTAACCTATCCTCACTGTGACCTATGCGTCAGAAAGCGGAGGATCCGTTTGCAGAGGGCAGAGCCGAGACCAACTTCACACAGTTTTGAGATTAGTCTGAAGGGGATAATGGTGTTGAAGGTTGAGCTGTAGTCAACGAACAGGAGTCTAATGTAGGTGTCGTTGTTGTCCAGATGTTCCAGGGATGAGAGCAGGGTTAGGGATATGGCATCCTCTGTAGACCTGTTATGCTGGCAGGTAAACTGTGGGGAATTGAAGCAGGTTGGGAGCCTGGAGGTGATTTGGGCCATGACCAGCCTCTTGAAGCACTTCTGAAGTCAGAGCTATTGGGCGGTAGTCATTAAAGCACATTGCATGTGTTTTCTCAGGTATGGGGATGATGATGGTCTTCTTGAAGCAGGTGGGGATCTGTAATTTGTGAGAATACAAGAATTGACACTTCTCTGTACAAGTGGATAACCAGAGCTCATGTTCCCTAGGCTCTCAACAACACAGCACTTCTCACCAGACCTGACTGCTTGGAGATTCAATAGCAGCTCTGCTGTTGCTGACCTTTTGTCTCTGCATGAAGCTGCTTCCTCCACTCCCTACCCTGAAATGAGGTTGTGAAACTCAAACCAGCAAGCACCTTGACCATTACGTCCTGAGGTGATTTGCTGGTCATCTGGCTGAAATGTCATAACTACTTGGAAATGTTGTTTTGAACTCCATAGCCAAAATGTTCCCAACTATAACTAAAATCTTTCATTTCTCTATTTTAGAACTCCACTTCTCAAATAATGTATTATGAATCTTCATAATATGCTCCCGAGTGAAATCAGGATGAGGTAGCTCCATTCAATTCAAGAAACAAGATGGAGGGCTTCCTGTTTTCAAATCCAAAAAAAAATTCTGCAAGTACTCCGGTCAGGCAACATTTGTAGAAGGAGAAGTGTTAACATTTCAGGTCATGTCCCTATAATCAGCATGAGAAAATAACACACATGTAATAGTTTTAAGCAAGTAGAGTTTCCTGCTTTCCGGTTTAACCAGCTGAGCAGTGTGGGGGCTGTCCAGAACACTTGAGGCAAGCTCTGAATTCAATCTCTGCTTTCTCATCTGTTTGTGCACCCGTGGGCACATCTGTTAAAATATCAGAATTCTTAAGCAAAATAGACGTGGCATATTGGATCCTCAGACCAGAACTCCTTGTGGATTCACAGCCTGCAATTATATTGTGCATTTGTACATAAATTGCCAAATGAGACCAACAAGTATTTTGTATAAAATGAGTGGGAATATTTTAAGTATTGTAAGCTGTTTGAGTAAAATTAGACTACTTTAAATATAATTTCCAACTTTTTTCTGAAACGTTGTTTCTTTTGCATTTATTTGCAATGTGAAGATGTGGCCACCAGGTGGCAGACTTGGCTTAAGAACCATGTTTATTTCTGTGGAATGGTCACTTTTTAAACCAACTCTTCCTGGCGTTTATGCAAGACAATAAGTTGCAGCAAGTGAGTGACATTTCAAGCAGCTTCCTGCCTCGCTGGGTATACAGCTTGCTCCAGATCAAGATTTTTATAACCAGCTGTACATTTTCTTTTAAAGACTGGAAGGAAATTGAAAGGCCACCTGTAGCTTTGGGGATGTGTTTGAGGTCATTATTGAATGAGATGGAGTTAGGTAATCGTAATGTAAGCAGTAGTGTGATGCAAGATAGCAATTTAAGAAAAAGCTAGGAAAATGTTTTAGGCTACTTATTAACATTGGAACAGACCAACTGAGGTCATTAACATGTTTTTATACATTCTGTTATTCTATATAATACTGTAAGATAAACTGAATTTAATTGATTTTTTTGTTTCCTTCTCATTAACATCTTTTTGATCTTGGCTATAGTCAACACGCATGCACCTTAACCCAGCTACTTATATTTACATAGTACTTTGACAATCTCATGAAATACATGGGAGAGAATGTAGGAAAGATTCAGAAGGATGCCTGAAAGTTTGTTTCAGATGGGAAGGTTTTAGAACTATGTAAAGACTTCTGGAGGACTGGGGAATTCCAATAAGAAAGGCCAAGGGTCTGCCACAAATGAGGTAGAGATGACTGCATGACTAAAGGGAATGAGTCTGAGGAGGTAACACTGGGCTGAGGCAATGGATGGACTTGAAGATGAAAATAACTTTAAAATTAACGCATTGGAGAGAGAAGTGCACAGAGGGGCCAGTACTGGAGGAGATCTGCTAGCTAAGCATTGTAATATTGGTTAACCAAGTGTGGAGCTGGCGGAACACAGCAGGCCAGGCAAAATCCAAGAACAGGAAAGTTGACCTTTTCAGGTCGGGACCCTTCCTCAGAAAAATGCAATACTTGCTATCTCAGTAATATAGGATTAGATGTATTTTGGAGATTATAGAAGATGACAGCAAGGATGACGTTATGGAATGGAGTCCAATGATTTGTTTTATTATACAGGATGATATTGTGGAGTTTGAAATAAGTGATCCTATGACGAAAGATATAGTGGATATGATATGGGATTTTCTGTGCATCAAACAATCTGCTTGAGTCATGGCAGTGGTCAAGTTCAGGACAAACAAGCAGTCAGTGAGATTAGTGGAATTGGTGGTAAGGGAGTCCAGTATAATCAGCGTCAAAATCAATACTTCAATCTTTCTAATGTTAAACTGAAACAAGTAATGACTTGTTATTGATCAATATATGACTCTCCATTGCTAGTTCATGTTTGGCATGAACTGCCTTCCTCTGGGAAATAATTCTTGGGACAAAGTAATAAAGAGAAGGAATAAATAAAATTAATTTGATTTTACACTTATTGTAGTTGAAGATGTTCCAGGTTTTGCATAAACAAAAATTCCAAACCAAAATCAGTTTTAATGTTCATTTTGTTCAGTTTGCTTTGAAGGCATTTGCAAGACAAAAAGAAATGTAACTCCCTTTTAAATTCCTTTATAGAATGACTAGGTACTCCATTTAACCACAGGAAAGTGTGGGGCTGACTTGAATGTACACTTTCCTGTGGAGCTGGAGTTTCTTAGTGTTATTAAGAACTCAAGTTAGTGGTGTAGCTGGGGAGTAAGATGTGAGTATTTGAGAACTGGCAAACTAGGGTCTTCAAATATAATGGTCAAATTAGGTAATAAGTGACTAAGTATTTACATTTGAGTGTATGTCCCTTGGGATTGGTTTAAGTAAATCTGTCCAAGATTGGTGAAATGATACGCTTGCCAGAATGAGTAAGAACTGTTACTGAAAATAGAAATTCATCTCTTGTGCAATAGTACTCAAAGTTTGTAGCTGAAGGCTGCCTGGTGCAAGGATCTGTCTGCCTGTGTTGGGCGAGTTTAATCAGTTCTTGACTTGGTCACCAGAAAGAATCCAGGCTTTTCACTTGTTTGAATTCCTCCAGAGTCAGAGATGCATAAATTAGAAGTCATAAAGCAGTACAGATCAGGCTGGCTGAAGATGACAAAGTATGTCATAAAGGATGACCAGGGAAAGAAAGCAATGAACGTCAATTAAATTCAATTAAATATCAAATGCGGTATACACACGTGCAAGTGGATGGCTAATCATGTCAGCTGCTACTTTAGTCTTGAGGAGAAACCTTATTGTGTATAAACATGTAATGCAACATGCAACAATGTCTGCAAGACATCATTTTCAAACGTGCAGTGTTTGAAATTTAAAAGCCTGGCCAATGTTGCATTTGGGGTCTTCCCTACAGCTAACATCAGACAACTATGGTGCTGAAGCTGCCTTAACATGTTAAGACTGTCATTGTGAGCATTAAACTGCAAAGTAAATCAGTTTTATTTTGCTTTCTTTTACACTGATGCTTCAGACTCACCTGTTTGTTCCACACAACTTAAATTTTATGGTTTACAGTGCTGAAAGTCTTTACAACTCTTATTCTTAGGGTCCTGAGTTAACTGCTGGTTTGTGTACCTAACTGAAATTGCCATTTTTGAATTGCTGTTCAAAGTTTTTTTGCTAACCTAGACGTGAGGCTTCAAGTATCTTTTGACTATGCATATCTGTCTCTTTTATAGGTGTGAAGGAAAAGAGAGAGAACTCTTTCCTGCTCGTTTTCCCTGGCTTCTCAAGGGCAGCAATCAAGGATTTACAAGTAGCTGCCAGTCACCATAAATTAATTGGCCTTAAAACATGTTTATTTGGACCTGTTTCTCTTAAAGATGTACTGGAGCATGACCTTAAAGCTTAAAAGCAGACCCACTAATAACATTAAATATTTAAACCTTCTTCCAGACCTCAGCTTACCTGTAAGTAGGACCACAGAGGATCAGTTCTCACAATGGTATTTGCTTTCCTTTCTCTCCGATGTGAGGAAGCCCATTATTTTCAACATGGGCAGACTTAACTTTTATAACTGCTGTTGGTGAAAGCATCCTCTTTTGATTTGACTTGTCAGTACTTTGTCAGAAGGTGTAATTTCACCCTTTCTCCACACTGTTGTATCTTTAATCTCCAGAAAAAAGTTTACCCAGTTGATTCAGTTGAAGCTAACTGAGTAGTCAGTCATCTACAGAATCCAAATAGTCCTGTTCATTGCCAAGTTATTTTGGAACCTAATTACCACCTACAGTGAACACCATTGAACTCCACTGTTTACTCGAATAACTTCCACAGAATCAGAATCACACAATTGTTACACTGCAGTAAGAGACTGTTCAACCCATCATATGCACTGGCACTTTGCATTTTGATTTAGTACCTATCTCCTTTATTTTCAAGTATCTCTGCCCACTCCCCAACTTGTCTGTCCTTTTGAACTTCTACATTATCATTCCCTCAAGTTTTATGTTGTATGCAAACTTTAAAATTACCTCCTGCACACCAAGATCTAGATCACTTGTAGCTATCAGGAAAAACAAGGGCCCCAATATCAACCTGTGGGGAATTCCATTACCAACCTTATTCCAGCTTGAACAATGCCCACGAACCATTACTCTCCATTTCCTATTTCTTGGCCAATTTCATATCTATACTGTTAATGCCCTGTAATGGCAATGATTTGGGTGCCTTTTGGAAGTCTATGTACACGACACAAACTCCTATGTTCCTCTTGAAAAAACTCCAGCAGGTTAACACCATTTTCCCTTAAATCCATGCAGCATTTTCTAAAACCTACATGTTTCCTTGTGACTATTAATTCTATCCTGAATATTGTAAGTGCTTTGGCCATGCCAGCATTATTTTTTTTTTTATCTACAGTGGCAGTGGAAAAGGTGGTAGTGAGCTGCCTCCTTGAACCACTGCAGTCCATGTGCTGTAGGTAGATCCACAATGTTGTTAGGGAGGAATTCCACAATTTTGATCCAATGAGGTCCAGATGGAGAGTGGCTTGGAGGGTGCTGGTGCTGGTGCTCCTATGTGTCTGCTGCCCTTTTCTTCAAGATGGAAGTGATCACGGGTTTGGAAGGTGCTGTCTAAGGAGATTTGGTGAATTTCAGCACTGCACCATACGGATGGTACCAAGTTTCCCCATCACCAAAGTTGAACTAACTGATCTACAATTATTGGGCCAGTCTTTACAACATTTTTTTGAACAAAAGTATAATGTTTGCAAATTTCCAGTCCCCTTTACCATGCCTGAATTCGTAGAAAATTGAAAGATAATTGCCCATTCCTCTACAATTTCTACTCGCACTTCCTTCAATATCCTTGGGTATATCTTATCCATGGTGCATTTTCGGCTTTAAGAACTGACAGCTTATACAGTTCCTGTTCCTTATCAATTTTAAATCCTTCCAATGGCTTAATTTCCTCCTCTGCAGGTAAAGACAAACAAATAATTTGCATTTAACACCTCTAAGCTATGTCTATTGCCTCCATGTGCGAATCCCATTTTCGGTCCCCAGTTGGCCCTATTTCTTTGCCACCTTTTCACCAGTAATGTCCTGATAAAGTCTTTGGGATTTTTTTTTTGTTAGCTGCCAGACTTCTTTTTCATAATCTCTCTCACTGCTTGCATTTGCTTTTTCACTTCATTTGAATCTTCTGTATTCAGCTGATTCTCAATTATGTTTTAGTTCCTGACATCTGTTGTAAGTACACTGTTTGGTTCATTCTTTCGTCAGCCGGGGAGTTCTGGATTTATTTGTCTGTCTTTTCCCTTTTTGAGGGAATATAACTTTACCATGCCTAAACCATCTCTCCTTTGAAGAAAGCCTGTTTAGTTACTGTTCTTCCCACCAACCTTTGGTTCCAGTCTGTGTTTGTAGCCTGTTGAAGACCACTCTGCCTCTTGACTGGTCAATCCAAAGTGAGAATAACATCACTTACTGTCAACTGAAACCCATGATACAATGGTCATTGCCCCAAATGTTCCCCCATTGTCACTTGATCTACTTGGTCCAACTCAGTCCCAAGAACCAGGCCTAGCATTGCTTCCTTTTTTCTGGACGAGACACATAATGCTCTAGGAAATTCCGAGTGCAATCTAGGTATACCTGTCTGTATCTTCACCTTATACTACCACTATCTTTATTGTAACTACTCTATGATGCTTACACTTAAATAATTTCCCTGCAGATTTATTCCTCTGCATCCTTCCACTAGTTGCTGATCTATAGATTACACGAGTTATAGAATTGCACCCTCCTTGTTCTTCAGCTGTAACCAAATAATTTCTGACCTTGAATCCTCAAACTCTGCTCTTCCCCAGTAATAGAATGCTCTCCTTCACCAAAGACCTCACTTTTTTTCCCTTTTATTATGTGGTAGGAACACCTTGTAATCAGGAATATTTAACACCTGGACTTGCGTTTCCTTGAGCCAGATCTCTGTTAGTGCCACTATCATAATTCTACATAGCAATCTTATTAACTAGATGCCATATGTTTACTTACGTTGTGTAGCCCTGGTTTAGATTTCATTACTTTTTCCCTTACTCTGACTTCACCTATCAACTGTTTTAGTGCTGTGTGCTTCTCCTAACATTGTGAGTGCTCTGGTATGTATTTCCAATATTGTCTCCTGGTTCCTCCAGGTTTGACCTTCTCCATGCACTAGCAAAAACCTGTATGATATTAGGTGATAATTCCATCCTGATAATGTGTATTGTGTGTAATTGCAAATGATAGGATGTTTTGGTGTTACATTTTATAATTCAGTAGATAGAGTTGGGTTGGGCCATCTGCCAAATGTGCAGGCTCTGGATTAAAATGTGCTGAATACAAATACAGTTATTGAATAAACTTTGCAACTGTTTTTTGTATGTATTTATATACAAGTTCAAATTATTAATAATAGTGGAAGTCTTGGTAAATGTGGTTTTTTCACTTGAACCAGCAGCAGTTTTCTGTACAGCACAAACATTCACCACACACTGCATTGTTTTAAATATTGTACTTGGACTGGTCAATCCTCACTTAGCACTTGATCTAATATTAATAGCTCATTTATTGCTGTCACGAACCAATATCCTCACCCAGTGTTACAACATGGTGTTGGATGGAAGATCTCAAGACCAATTATTTTGAAGTCAGATTTTGTAATTTGATTCTAGTTCAACATTACATTCAGTGAATTCTTGCTGCTTAATCAGTTGTCATGTTTTATATAGCAGAATTTTGTTTGCAAGGGAAAGCAGCAATTGTTGTCATAATGGGGAAAGTCTTTGCATTTATATATAGCCTAGTACAATAACTAGACCTCTCAAAGCCAACAAAGTGCTTCTGGAAATGTGATGCTGTCATAATATAGGAAATGCAGCAGCTAATGTGTGGGCAGCAATTTCACAAACAGCAGATAAACTGCTAGAATCAAAAACAGAAAAACAGCAGATCTGGCAGCATCTATGAGGAGAAATCAGAGTTAACGTTGCGGGTCCGGTGACCCCCGGAACTAATGGTAGATAGGAAAACATCAGTTTTAATTGCGGAAGATAGGGTGGGGGCAAGGGGAGGAAAGAGTAAACAATAGGTAATTGGGGATGGAGCCTAAAGCGAGACAAAGGAGTAGCTAATGATCTAGATAGGAGGGTGATTAGCTGTTAACAGGGACTGTTAGTGGCTAACAATGGAGTGGCATGTAATAGCAGACTATGATCATAGGCTTGAACTCTATGTCCCAAACACCAGGTCTTGTGATCAATCAACCCATCGTTAGCCACTCCTTTGTCCACCTGTTCTTCTGTCTTTACATTGATGTTGCTGCTGACCAACATTTGCCCATTTCTATCTGCCCTTGAACGGAGTGGTTTGCTAGGCCATTTCAGAGGGCAGTTGAGAGTCAACCACATTGCTATCGCTCTGGAGTTGCATGCAAACCAGACCATGTGAGGATGGCAGATTCCTTCCCTGAAGGACATTAGTGAACCTGACAGGTTTTTCCAACATTGACCCTGAAACCATTGTCAACAATAGATTGTTAATTCCTGATTATTATTGAATTCAAATTCTATTTTCTGCCCTGGTGGGATCCAAACCCAGAACATTAGCTGAGTTTTTGGATGAATAGTCTGGCACTAATACTATTAGGCCATCGCCTTCCCTAATTGTGTACAATTGTACACTTAAAATTGCAAGTCCATGGATAAGTTATCCAGCTTTGAATAAACTTCAGGAGAAATGTTATTTGGCACGGAATGAAATGAAATTTATCCCTCCCTCTTCCCCCCCCCCCCCCCCCCCCCCCCCCAACACCACGCCTGCACACATGCACACCACCTGCTTTTGCAAGTTTTCTCTTCACCTTTCAAGAAAAAAGGTTGACATTTATTTTTACAAAATAAATTCTAGAGCACTACCCCAGATTGTTTTTACTTTTACTTTTCTCACACTTATTCGCAAGGAATCAAGGGCTACGGGGAGAGTGCGGGTAAGTGGAGTTGAAATGCCCATCAGCCATGATTAAATGGCGGAGTGGACTCGATGGGCCGAATGGCCTTACTTCCACTCCTATGTCTTATGGTCTTAAATATTTTGTAGTAAAATTTTTTGTCATTTCTTTCACATTTGGGATAAGGATGTCCTAAGTGCTTTGTAATCGATGAATTCCTTTACTTTAACATAGAAAATAAAAGCAGGAGTAGGCTGTTTGCCCCTAATGAGCTTGCACCACCATTCAACATTATCATGGCTGATCTCCTGTTTCTCAATCTCCCACTCATTAATGACTACACTGTTGAAGGATAGCAACTGGCCAGGGAATAGCACCGAGATCTTTCTTGTGCAACTGAGAGGACAGACAGGGCTCTCGTCTAATGTCTCATCCTAAAGATAGCAGTCCACACAGACCTACGTCGCCATGGTGTCAGACTAAACAATCAGTCTAAACAATCAGTCTAGATTCTGTGCTCTAATCCACAAGTAGGGCTTGAAGCTCCAACATTTTGATCTAATTAATCAGCTACCACTCAGTGAAACTGTAAAAAGATGACAGTTTAATGTTTCAGGTAGGAACTCATTTGAAACATGTAGAAACAAACTTGGTAGAACAGGCTTGTTGGGTTGGGACCTGAACAGGTGAGACTGCAGTCAGTTGTACAGTTTAAGCATAGGCCAAGTCAAAGCAGAATATCTTAGTTTCTCTAATGAGCAGTGCCTCTCAGATTCTCCTCGTGAAATCTAGACTAACCACTCTTGACATTTTGTGCTGAAATGAATGCCAAAAAGTATTATTTTTGAAAGAAAATTGTATTAATTTTTAAATCTCATTTAAAGTAACAGAGCTGACAGAGGCCATTGCTCCTGATATTTAAAATAAGGTCTGAATAAATTCTTCAGATATTCAAATATTACTATTCTTTTAGAGATAATAGGAATCGCAGATGCTGGAGAGTCTGAGATAACAAGGTGTAGAGCTGGATGAACACAGCAGGCCAAGCAGCGTCATAGGAGCAGGAAAGCTTGACGTTTCGGGCCTAGACCCTTC
>JAHRHZ010000035.1:22924420-22954148 GCA_024137785.1 Ginglymostoma cirratum
GAAGGGTCTAGGCCCGAAACGTCAAGCTTTCCTGCTCCTATGACGCTGCTTGGCCTGCTGTGTTCATCCAGCTCTACACCTTGTTATCTTTTATTACTATTCTTTTGCCTTGTTAACTGCTGAAAGGTCATCTTCATTCTGTGAGGTTCCTCCTGCTGATAATAATGAGCCATTCGTCAGTACTCCAGACTGTTGATCTAGGGATTATCAGATCAGTATTAAGAACAGGAGTAACTTGGCACCAGCAGCAAGATCTTTTAAGTGGTTAATACAGAGGTAAATGACAATGTGGCATTTAAATAGTCTGAATTCACTCAGTTGCAGCCACCATTATTTACAATATCAGGAATGGTCATGTAAAGTAAAACCAGATGCTTGCACGTGAAGAGTTAATATTAAATGGTACAAATTATTCCAAACCCAATAGTCCTGTTTTATTTATATGGAGAAAATACATGTCTTAAAAAAAAACTAACTTGCTGATTTATTGTGCACGTGTTTGTTGCTGGGACCGTAAATACATTAGAAGTATCGTGTTGAACATACTAGTTCGGTAACTTTGAAAATTGAAAAAGAGATGGAACGAAGGTTGTGCTATCACAGCACCCTTATTCTGTACCTTTCTCCTGTACTTCTGTGCCATGGATGTATAAAGGTTGTAACAAGGATTGCAGCTGTCCTGCTGCTCGCTATGTTGTTTGGAGTGGCCCACTCTACATCAATTCTCACCTTTTGCTGAACTTTCACTGGTGGCTCCAAATAGTTGTTAGCATGTGACAAATGTCAAACCCCAGTACAATGCTCTGATGAGCAGACAAAATTGGGTAACATAAACCACTGGATCTCCTATCTTTGGTGAGTTGTCCATGCCTGAAGCCTGGTCCCAGCATAATTGGGCTGATGAGACCAGTCTAATGGTCCCAGATGTGGGTCAGCAGAGTGATGTGGAGCACTTAGAGGTCAACAAGGAGATGACCTGGTCACCCAATGCATACAGATCTATTTGCTCCCCAACATCTAGTCTTGACTTGTCACAGACCACATAGGTCAACGGGAGGTTGATGAGGGGCAACTCTGCTTCACAATATCATAGGAGCAGGAAAACTTGACCTGCTGTGTTCATCCAGCCCCATGCTTGTTATCTCGGATTCTCCAGCATCTGCAGTACCTTTTATCTCTGCTTCACAATAACTTAATTTACATGTAAATCATGTTAATCTGTCACCCATCATTTAGCTGCCACAAATCCTGTGGAAATATAGCAGTAGCTTCACTAGGAGTTACAGACATAGGTGGCTCAGGCCACAGGATTACTTTACAATACAGGATTGTTTGTGATATTATGATTTGGAGGAAGGATGCAAATGTACTGTAACCAAATTTGCAGCTAACATAATTAAGTGCAATGGCAAGTTTGAAGAGGGGTACACACAGTTAAAGAGATAGTGACAGGTTAAGTAAGTGGGCAAAAAGTTGGCAAATAGAGTACAATGTGGGAAAACATCAAGTTGATTTTGAAAGGGAGATCCAAACAACAGTTATTTAAATACAGCATAACGCTTCAACACAGAGGGACTTTAGGGGTACTTGTGCACTTGTACTTAATCAAGAAGGCTGATGGAATGTTGGACCTTATTTCAAGGGGATTAGACAGAGTAGGGAAGAGTCTGACTGCAACAGTACAAGGTTCTGGTGAGACCACATCTGAAGTACTGACAGCAGTTTTTGTCCCCTTTGTTTAAAGAAAGATATTTCAGTTGGAGGTTGTTCAGCGAAGGTTCACAAGACAATCCCTCCACACCAGGGCTTATGCTAATTAGGTTGGGACTCTACTTACTGAACTTTAGAAAAATGAGAAGTGATCTCTCTGAAATATGAAAAATTCTTAAGGGACTTGACAGGTAAAATACTGAGAGGTTTTGCCTCATGGGAAAGTCTAGGACCAGAAGGCATAGTCTCAGACTAAATGGGTGGCAATTTAAGACTCAGCTGAGGGGGAGTTTCTTCTGTTGGTGTCCTTCTGTATATGTAAGATTGATTGACTGAGACAGGCAGCCACTTAATCAGTATGGGAATTGCAGGTTATGGGGAAAGGCAGGAAAGTGGGTGAGAGAAATGTTGGGTCAGACATAGGAAAGCAGGAACAGGACTAGGCCATTTGACTGTTCAAGTCTGCTTTGCCATTCAGTAAGATCATGGCTCATCATTTATCTCAATAGCCTAATCCTCTCACCTCCTAGATCCCGTAAGCCTCAAGACCTAAATCTACCTCCTTCAACAATATTTTGGCTTCAAACACTTTTCTGTGGTAATGAGTTCAACAGGCTCACTACTTGCTGGGTGAAGAAATTTCTCATCTCAGTCCTAAAAAGTTTACCCTTTATCTTTAAACTATTACTCCAGTTTCTAGACTCACCCAGCATCTAACCTGTCAAGTCCTATTAGAGTTTTATCTTTCTTTTAGCTTCCCTTCATTTTTCTAAGCTCCAGCAACTATCACTCTAACTGACTCAATCTCTCCCTGCACATCAGTTCTGTCATCCCAGGAAGCCACTTGGTAAATCTTTGCTGCACTCCCTCTATGGTAAGAAGGTACTACCTCAGATAAGGAAGCCAAAATTGCACACACTATCCAGCATTGGCCTCACTAATGCCCTATATGAATTGCAGCCTGACATTCTTGATCCTCTACTGGCTCAGCACCACCTAAGGGCTATTTAGGGATGGGTAATACTACATCCCATGTTCAGTTTCTTTTAAAACATTACCATTAATATTCAAAACACTGCCTACTTGAACAACAACAAAACTGTTCAATACAAGTTCAGAAAGATGCAAGACACTTGGCCGAATCAAAAAGCAGATAAACTTCAGTCATATGTAGACTGCAAAGACTGGAGATTTCTGCTCTGAAACCCGTCTATAGGCCCCAGTTTACTGGTTTGACTTCAATCCTAAGCGTCAACAGATCAACACTGCTTACAGGAAAAACCCAAATTCTAGAAACATTAGCTAAGCAGTTTAACCACATTTTGACATGACTGAGGGCTTCGACACAGTTGCCCATGAAGACCTTTGAAAGGACACTGAAAAATTCATCACAATGGTTCAATAGTTCTGTGACTACCTACTCATATGATGCTCAGTCTTCTGATCATTCCCAGTTACTGAGTTAAATGTGTAAACAAACTTCATCTAACTCAAATCAATAGTCACCTACTCCAGCCTCTTGAAGTCCATCACTATCCTCCTCACAGTTCACAAGTATTAATGTTTAATTTGGTTTATCACAATTTCTGTGAAATTAGCAAGCTTTGTAATTTAGCAAAATTTGTTGTAGTTGCTCTCATTTTCAGTTTTTAATTTCATTAATAAATTTGATTAGGAATTGGTTGCCCAAGATGTAATCTGTCAAAAAGATCCGGAGAATGAGACATCACATACAGCGTTCAATGTGTTTAAGAAGACCACAAACATTTTACTACTTGCATCAGTCGTGCTTCAATATCAGAAACTGGCTGCATTTGTTTGTGCTTCTAGTTATAAGATGTGAGGAATTAATTCAGAAAATAATACTTGTTCAGCATAAAGTAATGAGGATTGATAGGGCAGAGTGGTGGACATGATCTATATGGACTTCAGTAAGGTGTTCGACAAGGCTACTCAAGGTAACGCTAGTTAGCAAGATTAGATCATATGGAATACAGGGAGAAGTAGCCGTTTGGATACAAAACTGGCTCAAAGGCAGAATACCGAGGGTGGTGGTGGAGGGTTGCTTTCCAGACTGGAGGCCGGTGACCAGCGATGTGCCGTGAGGATTGGTAGTGGGTCCACTACTTTTTGTCAGTTATATAAATGATTTGGATGAGAATGTAGGAGGTATGGTTAGTAAGTTTGCAGGTGACACCAAAATTGGAAGTGGAGTGGACAGCAAAGAAGGTTACCTCAGAGCACAGGGGCTCTTGATCAGGTGGGCCAATGGGCTGAGGAGTGGCAGATAGAGTTTAATTTAGATAAATGTGAGCTGCTGCATTTTGGAAAGGCAAATCGGAGCAGGATGTATACACTCAATGCTAAGGTCTGGGGAGTGTTGCTGAACAAAGAGATCTTGGAGTCTTGGTTCATAGTTCCTTGAAAGTAGAGTCGCAGGTAGACAGGATAATGAAGAAGGCATTTGGTATGCTTGTTTTTATTGGTCAGTGCATTGAGTATAGGAGTTGGGCGGTCATGTTGTGGCCATAGAGGACTTTTTTTTTAGGCCACTTTTGGCATACTGTGCAATTCTGGTCTCCCTACTAGAGGGGGGATGTTGTGGAACTTTAAAGGGTTCAGAAAAGATTTACAAGGATGTTGCCAGGGTTAGAGGGTTTGAGCTATAGGGAGAGGCTGTATAGACTAGGGCTATTTTCTCTGAGGAGTCAGACGCTGAGATGTGACCTTATAGAGGCTTACAAAATCATGAGAAGCATGATTAGGTGAATAGACAAGGTCTTTTCCCTGGAGTGGGGGAATCCTAAGGCTAGAGGGCATGGGTTTAGTGAGTGAGTAAAGATTTTTAAAGGGACCTAAGGGGCAACATTTTCATGTAGAGGGTGGTGCATGGAATAAAAGCTACCAGAGCAAATGGTGGAGGCTGGTATGATTACAACATTTAAAAGGCATCTGGATGGGCATATAAATAGGAAGAGTTTAGAGCGATTTGGGCCAAATGCTGGCAAATGGGACTGATTTATTAGGATATCTAGTCATCATGGATGAGTTGGACCGAAGTGTCTGTTTCCATGCTGTATATCTCTATGACTCAGGAAAGTATCTGTGAAGCATCCAAATTGCAGTTGTTGAGAATGATGCAAATCATTCTCGTGGACAATGGCAGCAACTTCAAGAAATTTGCATTGGGCAGGGAGATTTTCACAAAACCATTATAAAAGGACCCTTCTAGAGGGTGATGACATGGCATTAGCCTGCATTTAATTTTCATTTCAATGCGTAATTGAAAAGTTAACAGACCAAATGTTACAAAAAGATTGGCTTGTCGTTTAAAGCATTAACATTTAAAATAAACAAAACTGCTTTAACATAAACACCCACACATATTCACAGACATCAGCATAGATATATTGGGTGCTTCTAAACACATGTTCAACAGTATTATTAATGAGCACAGTTTGTCCCAACTATGAGTGTCGGATTTCAGGCTTTTTGACAAAAAAATTGCTGCCCTTCTCACAAGCCACCTGCAGTTTCATTTGAATACTGTGCTGAACAGTAATTACTAAGTAAACAGGCTCAGGGAGAAACCTGGTCAGGACACAGACACCTGCACACCGCCACTTGCAAAACCTCTTCATAAGCAGGTGACACTGGGTCATCTACCCAGTGGCTTGATGAACTGCTCTGAAGAATGAGTATTTAGTTTAACATTTACTGCTGAAGTTCTGGGAAATGTTCTTTTCCTATGTATGCTGCAGCTGGTGAGTTAGTATTAAGCCTGCCACGTGGAAGTATCTATAGCCATCAAAATGAGGAACTATTACCTTCCAATGTTTGCCCATTTTCCTGAGGGTGCTTGCTCCACCATTAATGGTTGGCCACTATACTTCATTCAAGTAGGCTTTACTCATGACAGCAAGTGGTAGAAAGGCATTGACTTTAGGCCTTGTCATCACATAGTTTGCTGTTCTCCACAACCCACAGTTAGCCACTAACAGTCTCCATTAATAGCTATTGACATTCCTAGCTAGATCATTATCCGCTCCTTTGTCTGTCCAACTGTTCTTCTCTCTGGGCTCTATCCCTACCTATTGTTTACTCCTTACCCCCTCCCTGAACCCTATCTTCTGCATACTAAAGGGAGGCTGACAAGGGATGTCAGGGACAGCATAAAAGCAAAAGAGAAGGCATAAACAGCCTGAAGGGTGGTGGGAAGCCAGAGGATTGAAAGCCTACAAAGACCAATAGAGGACAACAATAAAAGAAATAAGGAGGGAGATTAAATGAGGGTAAGCAAGTCAATAATATAAACAAAAATTGCAAGAGTTTCTTGAGATATAGAAAGGTCAAAGGTGGACATTGGGGCACCGGAAAATGACGCTGGAGAAGTAGTAACAGGGAACAAAGAAATGGTCAAGGAACTGAACAAGTACTGTGTGTCAGTCTTCACGGTGGAAGACATGAGTATAATCCCAAAAATTCAAGCGAGATGGGGGGCGCAGAGATGAATATGGTGGCCATCACCCAAGAAGGTGCTAGAAAAACTTAAAGGTCTGAAGGTGGATAAATCACCTAGACCAGATGGATTACACCCCAGAGTTCTGAAGGAGAAAGCTGAAGAGATAGTGGAGGCGTTAGTGGTAATCTTCCAGGAATCACTGGAGTCAGGGAGGGTTCCAGAGGACTAGTAAGTCGCTAATGTAAGCCCCCCTGTTTAAAAAAGGGAGTCAGGCAAAAGATGGGAAATTACAGGCCAATTAACCTGACTCGATCGTTGGAAAGATTATGGAGTCCATTGTGAAGGATGAGATTTCTGAATACTTGGAAGTGCGCGGTCAAATAGGGCAAAGTCAGCATGGTTTCATCAAGGAGAGGTAACAAGCAGGTTAGACCAAAGAGAGCCAATGGAATGTTATCTACTTGACTTCCAGAAGGCCTTTGACAAAGTGCCACACAGGAGGCTGCTGAGTAAGATAAGGTCCCATGGTGTTAGAGGCAAGGTACCAGCATGGATAGAAGATTATCTGTCTGGAAGAAAGCAGAGAGTGGAGGTAAAAAGGATCCTTCTCAGGATGGTAGCCGATTACTAGTGTTCTGCAAAAGGTCAGTGTTGAGATGACAACTTTTCATTTCATATATTAATGATCTAGATGGAGGAACTAAAGGCATTCTGGCTAAGTTTGCAGATGATACAAAGATAGGTAGAGGAACAGGTAGTATTGAGGATGCGGGGAGGCGGCAGAAGGATTTAGACAGGTGAAGAGAGGCAAAAAAGTGGTGGATGAGATACAACGTGGGAAAGTGTGAGGTCATTCACTTCAGTAGGAAGAATAGAGGCATTGACTATTTTTTTAAATAGGGAGAAAATTCAGAAATCTGAAGTGCAAATGGCATTGGAAGTCCAGGATTGTCTTAAGGTAAACTTCCAGGTTGGGTCGGTAGTTAGGAAGGCAAATACAATCTTGGTATTTATTTTGAGAGGACTAGAATATAAAAGCAGGGATGTACTTCTGAAGCTTTATAAAGCTCTGGTCAGGCCACATTGAGTATTTTGAGCAATTCTGGGCCCCTCATAGGAGAATGATCCTAGGAATGTGAAAGACTTAACGTATGAGGAATGTTTGAGGACTCTGGGTCTATACTCAATGGAATTTAGAAGGAATGGCGGGGCGGGGTGGCGGTGGAAGGTTCTTACTGAAACTTACAGAATACTGAATAGCCTGGACAGAGTGGACATTGGGAAGATGTTTCCATTAGCAGGAGAGGCTAGGACCTGAGGGCACAGGTTTAGAGAATAGGAAAGAGCCTTTAGAACAGGGATAAGAAGATACTTCTTCAGTCAGATTGGTGAATCTATGGAATTCATTGCCACAGAAGGCCATGGAGGCCAGGTCATTAAGTACATTTAAGACAGAGATGGACAGGTTCTTGATTGTCAAGGGATCAAAGGTTACGGGAAGAACGTGGGAGAATGGGGTTGAGAAACTTATCTGCCATGATTGAATGGTGGAGCAAACCTGATGGACCGAATAGCCTAATTTCTGCTCCTGTATCTTATTGTCTTTTAATAAACCAACATTTTCCTAGCTACCATTAGTTCTGAGGAAGGGTCACTCAACCTGAAATGTTAAGTCTGATTTCTCTCCACAGATGCTGCAAGACCTGTGGAGCTTTTCCAGCAATTTGTATTTTTGTTTCTGAATTACAGCATCTGCACTTTTGGTTTTTATGTAAAAGCCTGTCTCCAGCCACTCTCCTACGAACATCATTAGACAGTGGTTATTATTGTATGCTCTTCTAATCCAAACAAAAGTTGCATCAACAGTACAAAAGGAACAATTTTACAATTATATAACACCTTATCAATGAAGGGTACCTTATGATGTTTTTCAAAGACAGGACAAAAACATTGTGACACTGAGCCATGGGGCAGAGTTAGATGTGATCTGGAGTGTGTTTGAAGTGGTGTGCTTGAAGAAGGTTCTAAGCTAGAGAAAGAAGCAGAAAGAAATTATAGTTCAAAAGTGGAACCAAGGCAGCTTGTCTCTGCTATCAATAATGAAGGAGCGGGAAACAAAATGGTTTAAAAGCCAGATGATTAAAAGAGTTAGACGTTCATCTTTGGGTTCAGAAGCACATCGAAGTTTTGCATTGCCTGGTTTTATGTGAGCAAGTAGCAAGGTTGCAGACAGAATCATTGGGAAGAGGGCAAAGCATGTAGGAGAGTCTGAGGATGACAGTTTTGCTCTGTCCATTGTTCAGTTGCAGGATATTTTAATTGACTTGATAACAACATTGGATGGACAGTCTGATTGCTCTGAATGGTAGTCAGGTTGGAAGGAGTGGTGGACCTGGCTGTCATCAGTTTACATGTGGATGCTGACCCCATGCCAGTAAGTAACGTTACTGAGGATTAAATTGCAAATTGACGTGCAGGAAAAAGCCAACGACATCTCTTGGGAAGCTCTTGAGATTAAGTCCTGGAGGTTATAAGAGAAATCCTGGGGATGTTGGCTGTGCTTGGACAGGTGAGAACAGAAGCACAATAGAGCAGACTTGAGGAGCCAAATCATGAAGGAAAAGTGCTGAAGAAGAAAAGATGAGAATTTATTATTTCCAGTAAATAAAAATATCATATGTGCCATGGGTTAACAGTTTTTTGAGATGGGAAGAAGCCAGACTGAAGGCAATCAAAGGGGAGCTTGGAGAGAAATTGGGAAGGAGCCGAGAACAAACACACTTTAGAGAGGAAAGGGAGACGAGAGATGCAGCAGCATTTTAGGTTAGCCGGTAGGTTGAAGCTATCTTTTTTTAAGTCACACAATGACAGCAGTTTTGAAAAAGCCTGGGATAGAAGCCAAGGAAAGGAAGCCGTTAATAATGACAACTAGCAGGAGGGCCAGGAGGCGGGCTGTGATATGGACTTCAGTGAGGAAGGAGTGAAGGAAATATTATGAGCAGGAAACTGCAATTGTAAGAGAGAGGAGTTAAAATAGATTCTATTTTCAATCCCTTCAATCTGCCCTCGGTCCCACACACATCATTGAGATGTCCTTGGTTCAAGTCACCAACACAAATCTGTAGGATTCTGATCACAGTGCTGTATCTTTCTTCTTTCTTTTTGACTGGTCTGTATCGTTCGACACGATTAGCTGGAACACCCTCTACCATCAGTTCCCTGACATGCCGTTGCTCTCTCATTGTTCCATTTCAAACTGTTCCAGTGTTGCTAATTCATCTCTATCTTATTTTCTTCCTTTAAGATACTTCTTAAAGCCTAAATCTTGAATTACATTTTGATTATCTGCCCTAAAATCTCCTTTGTTTCAGTGTCAAATTTTGCTGAATAATATTCTTGGATGTTTTATTATGTTAATGATGCTTTATAAATAACAGGTTGTTGCAACAATTTCTCTTTTCCACCTTCCTCAGACACACAAATGTGCTAAAGGTTATCCATGTTCTTTTAGGGATTAGGAAACAATATGGACTTCCAAGCAATTGCAGAGAGAGGTTGGGTCCTACATTGGTTTACTTAGAATTTGGGATCAGTGTGACAACATCCTTATGAATCTTGCGCAATTTTAACATTTTTCTATGCCTTTAAGCACTGGTTAAATCCTTCGCTCATGCAAAGTATCTGGAAGGATGAGTTAAATGGCTTCCTCCTATACCGCACTATCCTACAATTAACGTTTTGAGTAACCTGTGCCACGTGGAGATTTATTAAGGCAGGTGATAAAAGGGGAAGGAAAAGCTATTAACAGGGGAAACAGCAGCACAACCGAATCTCAAAAAAAAAGTGTAGTCTGCAGAGGGTAACAAACTTAATTGTTAAGTAATTTTATTTCCTGAGCCATTATATTCTTTTGTTTGTTTTAACTGTTTGGTAGTAGACTAACCATGAAAAGCAGAGGATTATAATTACCTTGGTGTAAAAAAAGTTTATAGTTGTTAAATTGTATTTCCTGCATTACAGCAGCATAACACATCTTTAAAGTAAAAGGCTGTTACATACCAAACTGTAGCTATTCACTCTGAACCTGTGCAACCTTTGATCCATTCAATACTGCAGTTACTTTCACCTTTGAGGGGACGCATTTCCATTATCCAGAGGGACAGTTTTGTCCGTAGTGTGACACCAACAAGTTTCTGCATCACATAAACACATCTAAGTTCTAAGTATCAAGAATTTTAAAATGTATGCAGGCACCTTAGAGTGAAACACACTGTATAGAGAGCTTTATATCAGTTGCACAGTTTGTAAATTGAAAGTTTTGCCCTCAGGCTGTGGAATGTATTTGCTAGATATGAAGACTGTTGCAAGAAAATTCAAAATGTACAATTGTAACTTCTAGAATATTCAATTTTAAATGTTTTTAGTGATGTTTTTCCTTATAAAATTTAAGATTAAAGGTATATTTTAGCAACAAAAAGTAAGTCCTATGTATTGTAAAGCTTGAACATTAGCCCCAAATGATGTGGCTAAATAAAGGCACTTTTCATAATGGCTGCAAAAAGTTGTTTGACCTTGAGCACCTGATGAGGTGAAGGAAATTCTGCAACATCTGATTTGGTTGCTGGGTGATGTTCAAACACTATTGTTTAAAAATAAGCAAACAAACTGAATTTAGTCAGTGAATAAGTCCTGACTCTAGCAATTAATTTAACCTGTTTATTAATTTAAAAAGGGACAGCTATCGTTAAAGATAAAAAAACAAACGTGTGCACAATAGATCTTATTTGCTCACTGTTTTTATCTGTTTATAGTTATTCATTTAAGTGATCGTGACTTTACTCTTTAATTACACATGATACAGAAAAAGATTTTTAATGGATTGTCAATTGATTTTTATTTTTGATCTCTGAATTTTGGACAAAGCATCATTATGGTATATGTAACATCCAGAATTATCAATAAGTATAATTACATATACACTGAAATATCAATGACAATACATCACCAATTAATCTGCAATGCTCAAAGTGGAACTGGATGATAGCTTTATCAACTGTTAGAGTAAATTCAATAGAAGCGCAGCTCAGTTTCGTGAATTAGGACAAGTAATTTCTTAGCCTCTCAACAGCCTTTTCCTTGTCCTCATCACGTGAGAGTTCACGGTAATTTACCTGCTAGACAGGATCAGAGTCTTTGAGAATTCTTTCTCAATTTCTCCCAAGTCACTGCTACCTGGTTCCCTACCAACTATACCACCTGAACCAGCGATAGTAGGAACTGCAGATGCTGGAGAGTCTGAGATAACAAGGTGTAGAGCTGCATGAACACAGCAGGCCGAGCAGCATCTTCTTCTTCAGAAGGGTCTGGGCCCAAAACGTCAGCCTTCCTGCTCCTCTGATGCTGCTCGGCCTGCTGTGTTCATCCAGCTCTACACCTTGTTATCTATACCACCTGAACCGTTGTTTACCACTGGGATATGAATGTATCCTGGCTAAAATTGTCAAGAAATTCATCTCTTACGTGGCTGAGTCTGTCCATCTTGCATTCCATCCTAATGCGCGAGTCAGAGGGATTCAGGTGAAAACATCTCCTGCAGACATTTTACTCAGGAGTATCTTGCCATCAGCTCAGAGACGAGCGGGGGTGCAGCTAGAAGGCCCGGATTGAAGCGGGGACAGCCAGCAGTCTGGAGCAGAGCAGGAATGGAGCAAAGATGGCTACTGATTGTGCCAGAGTATTCTCCACTGGTTCCCAGAGAGGGTAACTGACCTTCTTGCAGCACTGCCATCTGTTTCTCGGCACCGTGAAGACTGCACTGACATTGGTCGGAAGTCTTTCCACCCTCTGCCAGGGTCGGGTGATGCGGTGTCCTCTGGGAAGAGGACCTCTCCTTTGCACCAGCCCCTTGACCACAACTTGACCAAGACCCTGACTGAGAATCACAATGGCATCTTCCCTTTCTGTAATATATTCAGACGCTCTCTCTGACTGAGCAGGGAATGTCTGCACCGTTCCGTGTGGACAGTGGCGTTTTAAATAGGGTTCTGGCATCAGGGATGCCGGTGTTTCAGCAGATCCTAGTGAGTAGAGATTTGCTCCGGAAACGGTATATGGTAAGACGGGCTGGAATCAGACATGACAGGATCACCCTCGGGATCGGGTAAATAGTTAATGAAACAAGCACAGAGAATGGTGGAGAAACCCAGCAGATGTTGTAGCACCTGTGGACAGTGAACTATAGTTAACATTTCGAGTGTGGTTTGGTTTTTCTTGAGAACTGAAAAAGTCACACTGGACTCGAAACATTAACTGTGCTTTCTCTTCGCAGATGATGCTGGACCTGCTGAGTTTCTCCAATATTCGCTGTGTTTGTTTCAGATTTCCAGCATCTGCAGTATATTGATTTTATTCGGTAGTCATTGAGGCATTTAGACCTCACAGCGAGAATCCTTCCCAAAAAAAATGCAACGCATCTCGTACTTAGCGTAAAAAAAAATTCAGTCCAAGGTTTAAACAAAATCTGCTTGAACAGCATGCACTGCCAACTGCCCTAATCTGCTGACCCTGGGTAACTCCTACGTCTCTTCAGCATTATAAACTGTCTGGGTTCACATCGGGGTGAACACACTTGGCGACATTCACAGTATTTTATCAGATTTCTGTCTATCCCATGACCAACTGATACGTTGCAGCTCATACTATCTCAAAGGGCAGTCCCCACATTCAAATTCCAGCTTCCGGAATGCTTTCACAGCACTTCACAAAGCGTGTTAAAAGTGTTATGAATGAACATACTGGTTATTTCATAGAGTTACAGCTTTGCTGCTGAAGAGACCACAACCTACAGGAAACTAAATGAGAGAGGTGGAAGCCATGGCCAATCCACCTAACTTGTACATCTTTGGACTGGTGGGCAGAAATGGAGCACCTAGTAGAAACCAACACAGACATGGGAAGAATGTACAAACTCCACACAGTCACCAAAGGCTGGAATCGAACCTGGGTCACTGGTGCTGTGAGGCAGCAGTGCTAACCACTGTGCCACTTCTCTGATAGACATCCGAAAAATGCTGGTCATCCAGATGTTTTATTATCCTCACACCATGTGTGCAGAGTCTGAACATTCACAATGTAATGTGGCCTCTTGGACTTTCCTATAAAAAGTAATGGTAGCTTTGCTATGATGTTCGCGCACATCATAGCATTCCTTGTTTCACTTTCTATCATATGTTTCACTTTCTATCAAAGTGCACAATAGCAAAAAACAGTAAAACAGTCCAATTTCATCAGCAGTAAAAATATCTCAGTGTGTACTCATTCAAGGTGTGGGGCAAAAACATTTTGGAGATAATCATCTGTCATTGCTACTGTAGCCGTTGCACCTAACTGGATGAGATGCCATTCTTGTCTTAACATAGTCGAGCCAGCCATCACTATAGGTGAACTCCTTGTAGACCAGCCCCTTTGCAAGGGAAACTCCCTATTCCTTCATGATTGGAGCAGAGATGGAAATGTTCTTTGCTTGGGCTGCCCTGAACCAGATTAGTACCACTTCTTCAATATTGACATTAATCAAGCCTTCACAACTCTGTCTGGAATTGCCCACCCCATTCACTACCCTCTGGGAGAAGAAATTCCTTTGCAGTTCAGTTTGTTAATAAATGTCCCTTTATTCTGTAGCTAACCACAATCCTTATTACTGTTCAAAAATCTATCTTTGCCTTAAAAAACATTCGATTGGGTAGCCTCAACTGCTTCACTGTGCAGGGAATTCTGCAGATTCACAACCCTTTGGGTGAAAACGTTCCTCCTCAAGTCAGTCCTAAATCTTATTTTGAGGCAATAGCCCCGGTTCTAGTTTCACCCGCCAGTGGAATCAACCTCCCTGCTCCTATCTTATCTATTCCCTTCATTATTTATATGTTTCCCTCAGATCCCCAACCCCAACTCATTCTTCGAAATTCCAATGAGTGTAGTCCTAGTCTACTCAATCTCTCCTCAAAAGACAACTCTCTCAGTTCTGGAATCAACATAGTGAATGACCTCTACACCTCATCCAGTGCCAGTACATCCTTTCTCAAGTAAGGAGACCAAAACTGGATACAGTACTCCAGGTATGGCCTCACCAGCACCCTATACAGTTGCACCATAACCTATTTTTAAATCCCATCCTTCTCGCAATAAAGGACAATACTTAATTTACCTTCTTAAATTAACTGCTACACCTGCAAACCAACTTTTCTGTGATTCATGTGCAAGGACACCCAGGTCCCTCTGCACAGCAGCATGCTGCAACTTTTCACTATTGAAATAATAGTCCATTTTGCTGTTATTCCTACCAAAATGGACAACCTCAAATTTACCAACTTTGTAATCCATCTGCCTGATGCTTGCCCACTCACATAACCTATCTATATCCCTCTGCAGACTTTCAGTGTCCTCTGCGATTTTGCTCTACCATTCATTTCCATATCATCTGTGAACTTTGACAAACTACACTTGGTCCCCAACTCTAAATCATGTATATAAATTGTAAACAGTTGCAGTCCCAACACTGATACCTGAGGCACACCACTAGCCACTGATTGCCAGACAGAAACACACCCATTAATCCCCACTCTTGGTTTTCTGTTGGTTAACCAATCTTCTATCAATGCTAATATTACCCATAATGCCATGCACCTTTATCTTATGCAGCAACCTTTTGTGTGGCACTTTGTCGAAAGCCTTCTAGAAATCCAGATGCGCCACATCTACTGGTTCCCCATTGTCCACTGTGTTCATAATATCTTCAAAAAATTCCAGTAAATTAGTTAAATATGGCCTGCCTTTCATGAACCCATGCTGCGTCTTCCCAATAGGACAATTTCCATCCAAATGTCTCACTATTTCTTCCTTGATTTATAGATTTAAGCTCTCTCCCCCACGACAGAAGTTAAGCTAATGGGCCTATTATTACCTGCCTTTTGTCTGTCTCCTTTTTTTAAACCAGTGGCATTTGCGTTTTCCAATCTACTAGAACTGCCCCAGAGTCCACTGAATTCTAGTAAATTACCAAGAGCACATTTACTATTTCCCCCGCCATCTCCTTTTAGACCCCTGGGATGCATTCCATCAGGGCCAGGAGACCTATCTAGTTTTAGCCCCCATTAGATTGCCCAACACTACCTCTTTAGTGATTATGACTGTTTCTGGTCCTCACCTGCCATAGCCTCCTTGTCATTTTCTACTGTGAAGACTGACACAAAATACCTGTTCAACACGTTGGTCATTTCCTCATTTCCCATTATTAAATCCCCTTTTCATCCTCTAAAGGACCAATGTTTACCTTAGCCACTCTTTTTTGTTTTATATCGTTTTAAAAACTTCTGCTTTTATATTGAGCTTGTTTATTCTCATAATCTATCTTAGCTTTACTTGTGGCTGTAAAGAAAAGTTTCTGTTGACCTTTAAAGATTTCCCAATGTCCTAGTTTCCCACTAATCTTTGCCACTTCGCATGCATTTGCTTTCAATTTGATACCCTCCTTTTTTTCCCTTAGTTATCCGTGGCTGATTATCCCTTTTCTGACAGTACTACCTTTTCACTGGTATATACTTTTGCTGAGCACTGTGGGACAAAAAAAAAATAAAAACACTTTAAATGTTCTCCATGTTTTTCAATTGTTCCACCATTGAGTCTTTGCTCCCAGTCTACCCTAACCAATTCCTCCCTCATCCCACGAGGTCTCCCTTATATAAGCACAAGACACTGGTATTGGATTTTACCTTCTCACCCTCCAACTGTATTTTACATTCAACCACACTGAGATTGCTCCTTCCGAGACGATCCCTGACTATGAACTCATCAATCATTCCTGTCCCATTACACAGGACCAGACCTAGGATAGCTTGCTCCCTTGTAGGTTTCATTACATACTGTTTGAGGAAACTACTGCAGATAAATTCTATGATCTCCTCCTCAAGGCTGCCTCGACCAACTTGGTTTGACCAATGTGTAGATTAAAATCCTCCATGACAATTGCCTTACCATTTCTATATTCAGTTATTTCTTTGTTTATTGCCTGCCCCACCGTGATGTTGTTATTTGGTGGCCTATGGACCATGCCTATCAGTGACATTTTCCCCCTATTATTTCTAATTTGCACCCAAATTAATTCAACCATTTTTTCCATAGAACCTTTATGGTCTCTCACTACTATCCTGATGTCATCCTTAAATATCAGAGCTACACCAGCTTTCTTTCCTTCCAGTCTATTCTCCTGAATAGTCTGATACTTCTGGATATTTAACTTCCAGTTGTGCCAACCCTGCAACCATGTCTTTGTATTGGCCACTAAATCATGGTGAATGAGCAGGTAAATGGAGCTGAGTACACAAAAAGATCAGCCACGATCTTATTGAATGGCAGAGCAGGTTCGATGGGCCAGATGGCCTACTCCTGCTCCTACTTCTTATTTTCTTATGTACCCTAGTTCAAGATTCTTCCACCGTTCTCGACATCTACCCTGTCAAGCCCTTCAGTATATATGTTGCAATAAGATCACCCCATGCTCCTAAAAATTCTAATGAATAAAGACCTACCCTGTTTAGCTATAGATAAGTTAACCCTTTCATCCCAGAATGAGCCTCTTTTTGAACTGCATTCAATGCCAATATATCCTTTCTTATACACGGAGACCAATAAATGGCCAAACTGCCATTTTTTTAAAATTCAAAGGCATTGCTGGCTATGTTTATTGTCCATTCCTAATTGCTCAGGGGGCAGTTAAGAGTCACCCACATTACTGTGGGTCTGGAGTCACATGTAGGCCAGATTAGGTAACGATAGCAGTTTCCCTCCCGAGAAGAGGACATCAGAGAACCAGGTGGGTTTTTCTGATAAATGGGAATGGATTCACGGTCATCATTTGACTCTTAATTTCAGTTTTTCTTTTAATTAAATTCAGATTTCACCATCTGCCATGGTGGGATTTAAATCTGGGTCCCTAGAACATTACTTGGGTCTCTAGATTAACGGTTCAGCAATAACACAACTAGGCTATTGCCTCCACATCTGCCTTCTTAATTACTTGCAGCACCTGTATGCTATCGACACCCACATCCCTTGGTGCTGCATATTTTGGAGTTTTTCTCAATTTAAATAATAGGCTGCTTTTTGATTCTTCCTACCAAATACATGACTTTTCACTTTCCTACATTAAACTCTATCTACCAAATTTTTTGCCTATTTGTCAACCTCTATATTCCCTTGCAGATTCTTTGTGTCCTCATCATGACATCCCTTCCCCCTATTTTTGTTTCATCAGCAAATTAGGATGCATTATACTCTGCCCCACCTCCAAGTAATTAATATAGCTGGTAAATAATTGAGGCCCTAGGACTGACCTTTGTGACACTCCACTAGTTATATCTTTCCAACCTTAAAAAAATCCCATTAGTCCCAACTCTCTGTCTTGTGTGTATTAACAAATTCTCAATCCATGCTAATACATTAACGCCAATTCCATGAACACCAATCAAATGCAATAACCTTTTATGTGGCATCATATCAAATACTTTATGGAATTCCAAATACACTACATCTACTGATTCCCCTTTATCAACTTTCATTATTACATCTTCAAGAACACATGCAAATTTATTAAACATGACTTTCCTTCACAAAACCCTGTTGAGTTGATTGTGTTAAGCTTTCCTAAATGTTCCAGTATTACATCCTTAATAATTTTCCCAACAAATGTTAGCCGAATTGGCCTATAGCTTCCTGCGTTTTGTCATGCGAGGTTGACTCATTGAAAGAAAAATGAGGTTTAACCATATATGCACATTCTTGCCAGTGCTTTCTCTTTAGCAAAAACAAATATTTCATCTCTTGTTGATATGGAACAAAGAAAAGTCAGTTTTATTCTTCTGGACCGCAGGAAGTGTAGGAAATGCCATTAGTGGCATTGAAGAGAAAGTGTATGGCATGATATTGCCTTTAACTCAATGAGTGAAATGATGGCTGGGACAGTTCCGGATTTAGATCCCAGCAACAATCAATTGATCTCAGTGTGAATGGGGATCTGAATGAATATGTGTTTATGTTGGGAGAGATGCAAGGTGGGAAAAGGGAGAAGTCGATGTTGAATTCTTATAGAGTGGCTGCCAAGGTGGGTGATGCTGGGTCCATGGTTTCGAATGGCCCCCAAGAGATCACATGGGTTTCAGCTTCTGTTAAGTGCTTTGTTTAATGCTTGATGCACCCTCCTGTGACAGATCTGCCTCAAGATACAGCAAGACTCTGCCACACTGGATAACGCCATCAGTTGGTGAGTTACTGCTCTAGGCTTTGGAATTTTTCTTTCAAGTGTTCAAAAAAACTCCACACAGCAGAACATCACTGGCGTTATGGTGACCTGGATAGAGAGGGGTGGATTGCGAAACAATTTTGTTTTTATTTTAAACAGTAATTCACATGCGTAATTATTTTTTAAATGCATTATTTGGGACCTTAGTTATCAAGTAATGTGTGTATTTTTGCTGCAGTACATTTGGAATCAATGCAAGACAATACAGTAGAATGCTTATAAAATGAGCAGTTTTATAACGAACAGAAGATGAAACTAAAATGCAACCTCCACTTAGCTACAATCTCATATTTTAACAAAAGCTAAGTCATTGGTGTAGTGAGCTGGAAGAAGAGGTTAATGAGGGTCACTCAATGAGTAGAAATATAACATTTTCACAGTCCTGGAATCTGTACTTTGAAAAGGTAAAGCCATAGAGAACAATGAGAGAACAAGGTGTAGAGCTGGATGAACACAGCAGGCCAAGCAGCATCATAGGAGCAGGAAAGCTTGACGCTTTGGGCCTAGACCCTTCATCAGAAATGGAGGAGGGGAAGAGAGTTCTGAAATAAATAGGGAGAGAGAGGGGGAGGCGGATAGAAGATGGATAGAGGAGAAGATAGGTGGAGAGGAGGCAGACAAGTCAAAGAGGCGGGGATGGAGCCAGTAAAGGTGAGAGTGTAGGCGGGGAGGTAGGGAGGAGCTAGGTCAGTCCAGGGAGGACGGACAGGTCAAGGGGGTGGGATGAGGTTAGTAGGTAGGAAATGGGGGTGCTGCTTGAGGTGGGAGGAGGGGATAGGTGAGTGGAAGAACAAGTTAGGGAGGCGAGGATGAGCTGGGCTGGTTTTAGGATGCGGTAGGGGGAGGGGAGATTTTGAAGCTTGTGAAATCCACATTGATACCATTGGGCTGCAAGGTTCCCAAGCTGAATATGAGTTGCTGTTCCTGCAGCCTTCGGATGGCATCACTGTGGCACTGCAGGAGGCCCAGGATGGACATGTTGTTTGAGGAATGGGAGGGGGTGTTGAAATGGTTCGCGACTGGGAGGTGCAATTGTCTATTGCGAACCGAGCGCAGGAGTTCTGCAAAGCGGTCCCCAAGCCCCCACCTGGTTTCCCCGACGTAGAGGCAGCCACAACGGGTACAGTGGATGCAGTATACCACATTAGCAGATGTGCAGATGAACATTTCCTTGATGTGGAAAGTCTTCTTGGGGCCTGGGATGGGGGTGAGGGAGGAGGTCTGGGGGCAGGTGTAGCACTTCCTGCGGTTGCAGGGAAAAGTGCCGGGTGTGGTGGGGCTGGAGGGGAGCGTGGAGCAGACAAGGGAGTCACAGATAGAGTGGACCCTCCGGAAAGCAGACAAGGGTGGGGAGGGAAAAATGTATTATGTCTTATAGAAAACAATCATTGTTTGAGAGTTACCTCCAAATGCAATGCACTTTAATTACTTTTTTAGGCAGGGTCAGGGGTTGCTAAAGACCGAGTGACCCTCAATGACTGGACAGCTGTCTGGTCTATTTCATGTGTAGTTGAGCCACTTGATAACATCACATGCTTACATATAATTGCCATGTTTCAGTACACCTACAACTGCCCATTGTTATATAGTGCAGTGTTCCAGTTAACTGCTCTGACTTTTAAACACAGAGAAAACATTGAAGCAGACGGACTTGATACATTACCAGGTATAAAAACTCTGCAAATACCAGAAAGGTCATTGGAATTTGAGGTTTCAGTTACTCAATGTTACTTGTGCATTGAACACGACAAGTTTTTTTTAAAAACATGTTGGTCTTACTGCTGAAAAAAATTACTGCGATATGAAGACGTTCAGAGTCACACATTATGGAGCCTGCACTGCAGTTTATCTCTGTCATGATTTATTGATTTATATAATTTAGTAGATGGCAGCATTCACCCATTCTCAACACAGAGAGCACGCTGAAGAGGTCAAATACGGAGGTTTAGTAAATTTATAATTAAAATACAGTTGAATAAAAAAAATTTAAAAAGAAAGGAAATAGGAGCAGGAGTAGACCATTTGGCCCCTCAAAACAGCTCTGCCATTCAACCAGATCATGGGATCTTCTACCTCAAAGTCATTTTCCTGCATTATCCCATTCATATGCTTAGTAACCAGAAATCTATTGATCTCTGTCTTGAACATAGTCAAATAACTGTTCACCACCCTTTGATTGAAAAGAACTAATCCTCATCTCAATCCTAAATGGCCTGCCCCTTTTTCAGAGACTAATCCCGGTCCTAGACCCAACTGCCAAGGAGAACCAGCCTTTTTGCATCAACTCAGTCAATTCCTATATGTATTTTATAAATGCAGCTAACTTCTATATAAAATTAACTTTAAAATATAAATGACATATCACTCGGGTTCTTAAAAAATATTATACTACAGCACAATGCTTACAACATACTAATAATTTAGAAAGGCAAATTTCAGAAATCTGATTTGATTTTGCATTCAAAAGAGCTCTGTATTTTATGTGCAAAAATCTTCAATGTAGTCACATTTGCTCCATTTCCTACTGAAAAGCATCACCTTTTCCACATCCTTGAAAATATTTTGCTTACAATTTTGAAGTGGAGTCTTTTTTCTCTGTAAAATGGAGTGATTAATGTGCAGGAGCAAAAAAAAAGCACATGGATAGGAAGGAGCTGTAACCTCAGGTCTGTTATTTCACTTTATATAAAACCACTGCTGGAAGACATGGAGGGACATTACCTAAATTAAAGCCAATACCCTGACTGGGTCACACAGCGTGGTCTTACTATTTATCAGTGCCTGTTAAGGCGCTTCAACTGTCACAAGCAATCACTGACAGTCAAAGTGCACATTAAAATTAGTTTCACATTTATATAGGAGACAACTAAAATATTATCCTTGAGAGTTATTGATGGATCACATATAACCATATTTCAATGGAAATTCAAAGTCTACATACACACACATATACATATATACGCACACACAAATATATAGCAGCATGTAGGTAATGTGCTTACCATGATGCTGTATGCATAATAAAAATACATCTAGCACTCCTAAATTCTGTCACCTCTAATGGTGCCACATGGGATTGAAACAGAGAACATTATTTCTGAATGTAAACTACGAATGATACAAGAAGTGCCATAAGCTGATAAATTGCAGATTAAATGACTGCCACACTTCACTTCACTTCCCCCTACTGTTAATTTCACACGTTCTGCTATTCAATGCTTTCAGGCCTGTCAATTTCGACTAATCGCGAGAGGCACTAAAACACTTGCCTCTGACAGTACAAGATCAAGAATGATGAACATCTTTCACTGCAAAAAACTAAATCCTAACTCAGGTGGATTGCATACATCACTTATGCACAAATCAGCAGTATGCCAGCAAGAAGAAATGATGTTGTGTGACAGCAAAGACATGACGTACAAATTCCACAACTGCAGCAGCTTACACTGGCTTTGACAAGCAACTGTTAAGTGCTTTAAACTGCAGAGATGGTACATTGCAGATTGCTTCACTTACAACAATGCCGCATAAATTAATTACTTGAAACGTTGCATCTTAATAGAGCTAAACTGGTTTCATTAAAAAGTGGGGGAAGGTGGGTTTTAACAGAGTTCTTTTGTTTCATTTCTGCACTTGGTTCTCCCCACCCCCACACAATATTCTCTCTGTGCAGTATCAGCAGCTTGTTATCCTCAACCAGGGTATCTGAGCTATGTGACCACCACCACTACATCAACTCACTTCAGTCTAACTTCCCAGACTAAATTACTGGGATGAGCATCTAAAATCCATGTGAATGGTAAAATGATTTGAGGTGAAAGCTTGTGCTGGAAATAGGAAGAAACATGGATTCAGAAATGCAGTATTACTTCTGAATTTCTAATGCTTGTTCCAGTGTTCTTTGTTCAGACTGATATTGTGTAGAGGTAAAATGCCACCAAAAACAAGTGCAAATTTGTTCTTTTTTAGGGTGGGGGGGTGCAGATTAACCTACTCCCCTGCTCCCAGACGACAAAATAACTGGACAATTGATAGAAATCAGTCTACACAGACTGAAAAAGAATATTACTGACATCCAATCCCAATTTGATGATTTGTATCAACATTTAATTACCTTTGATGCCCATCAGTTGTGAAAGGCCATAACTATGAACACCGAATCATATCTAAGAGCCACTGGGTACGTACTAAAGCTTGGAACGTGGGTCAGAGAGATCTGCCTTACTCATCAATCCTATCCCCAACACTGAGCAACCACAGATCTAATAGGTTAGTCAATGGGACAAACTCTTAGAGGAATTTGTAATTATCACTGATCACAGCGTCAAGCATATTCCAAAAAGGCTCTGTATCATTGACATTTGGCATTCCAGTGCCCCAAAGAACTTGTGTTACTCTGTAACTGATGGCAATTAATTTGAAATTACCCAAATTAGAACTTCTGGGTATAGAAAGTAGAAAGATTGATTTTCTCTTTCTGCCTCTTATCCCAGAGAATCATAAGCTTTGAAGCCATGGTGCAAAATCAATGTAAAATTATGTGTTTACAATATTGCTTTCTAATTACAGAGGTTTATTTTAGATCTCTTTACACCCTACATCATTCCAAACTTGAGTGATCAAGCAAGTAAAAATACTTCCAATATAAAAATACTACCAAAATATTACTCAGCACCGTTCCAAAATTAGGAACTAGGAGGTGCCCACGAGCCGCTTGTCAGATCCATTGTCCAGTTCTTGATTGCAGGAAGTCATTTGCCTTCAGTAAGCAGTTCTCTCTGTCCAATACTAAAATAACCGCTGCTCTACTCAACCCTGCTAATAACAAGTTTTTCTCATGCAGTTGTGCCAATATTCTGCACACGTTGTTAATATTTGAATTAACACTTATATGACTGATACACATTAAACAATTGTCCACAATATTATTTTAATTAACTTGTAGTATATTATACAAATCCCATGATTAATTTTACTCCATGGACCGTGTATTTTATTTATTCAAAAGTAAATAGAACTCATAAAAATTAATACTGTTCAAAGTCAAATATAATCTTGAGGTTTTAAAACTCTACAGACTGAAATACTAAAACAAGCAGGAACTGCACTGAGACTGACATAATGACTACAGCCAAATTAAGCGCCTGTACAAATCTTTTGCATGTAAATGTAATCTCAAAGCAATAATGAACTCAGAAGTCACTGGTTATTTATGATTTTAACATTTCTGTCTCCATTTTAGCATTTTATGTTGCCTTATTGGAGGATCCTTAGATGCTTAAATTAATGACAGGCACAGCTTCTCATTTATAATAGCTTAATTACGCTATTGCATTCTCTTGACAATTATGGCCATTGGTAGGTTTTATGTATCTTGTGCTTTTTTTCTCCCCACTCATTAACAAGATATTGGAATTTCAAGATTATGAAATTTCTATGCAGGGTGGATTTATGGAAATTGAGGAATGTTTGTTGATGTGAACTGTTGACATTCCTCAGTATGAAAACTTGTAAATGTACAGTCTGTTTAAACACAAAGGAGAAAACAATTTGAAAATATGAGACCAACATGCAGAATTGTCTGACATGATTACCTAATAAAATAAATTAGGGACCTAAAGAAGAACATTAAAACCCATGAATATTTACTGCATTTCCTGCCATGGGTTTCCTTTTGTAAGAAAAAATTCAGCTGTGAAAGAATAATAATCCCCTGAGCAGTTCGTATTTTAAAAAAAAAATTCTGCTGTTGCAGCATCAAATGCTGTCCAAAATCTCCAAGGCAGACTTAATTAGTTGCTGTGAGGAGATTCCGATGAAGAACTTCAATGGCACAGATTTAAAGCTGTGCTCCTAGAACTTTACTAATTATCAGGTGCTTGGTAATTTTGCTTGTCCCAAGTGACTGCAAGGTATCTTTAAAGCTACTTGGCTGAATAACTCAGCCAATGATAAAATATGTTGCTATCAAGAGGTAACCAAAGTGCGTCAATGAACTGCTGTATCATCAAGGAGCGTTGGCAATAATGGCACTTCAGATCCTTCATACACCTGAGCTACTGAAAGTGCCTTATCCAGCCTGTAGTCATTCCACCTCAATTCAATTCTGGAGCATTATTACAGAAAAGCAAGACTTTATTAAAGTATTGAAAGCAACGTGCAAAAAAGATACCCCAAGTCAGCAATCTACTAGAAATTAGCAAAATGTTATCTGAAATGCCTGATTCTTTATATGTGGCTCAAGGTATCTGAGAAGGAGCAACGTTTGCGAAGATTGAAAAGAACGGAAATAAAAATAGAGAAATGTGGGAAAACCCCAAGCCAAATCAGCATCTGAAACTGAAATTGTTTGGCTCATGATTTTGAGACCAATTAAATAGAAGAATATCCAAGGTTCTATTACTGTCCACAGGTATACCCAGAAGTATCACGTTCAACACATTGATCAGAAGCCACAATTCAAACAGAGTGGACAGTGCTGTGTTTGCTTTAAAGGGTAATATTGATTAGCACTGAACATTTGGAAACAAGGAAGGGGAAGTCCAACAAGCTCAAATCAGAAATTGTGGAGCCACGTGCAGTGTCTGTCAACCCCCTCAAATTTGGTTGCCACAGAAATTTATCACCATTCCCCCACCTGCTTCACAAATGACATGCAAGCATGATCCTCATGTGGGAATCCACTATAGACCCAATATGAGTGAAAACTGGGTTCAAACAGGTGTGTCATCAGACCAACACCCTTCTCCATCTTCCTCACTGCAACATTCCATTCCATATCCATGAAGGTCTCTGCTGGAGCAGATGAGAGAAAAACTGTTCAACCTACAACGTCTCCCAGCCAAAAACAAGGCCATCCCAACTTCTGTCATCTAGCTGCAGTGCATTGACAATGCCCGAGAATGCGCACACTTAGACACCAAGTTACAAATCATTGTCAATGCTTTCACCGTGGCACATGAGTGAATGGGCCTCAAACTAAACTTCCACACACAAAAAAAAAAAGATTCTTTACCAGCCCACACGTGCCAGACAAAACTAGCCACTGGTCATCAAAGTCCACAGCGGATACCTGGATGTGGAACATTTCCGTATCTTGAGAGCCTCTTCTCAGTGTGAGCAAACATTCATGATGAAATCCAACATTGACTTCAATCCACCACTGCAGCCTTCAGATGTCTAAGGATCACAGTGTTCAAATGCAGCACTAAGCTCATGAACTACAGAGCAGCTGTAGAGCCCACCATCGTATATGTATCAGGAACATGGACACTTACAGCAGGCACCTCAAATCTCTGAAGTGATCACCAGCACTGCCATTGCAAAATCTTACAAATTCACTGACAGCACAGATGTACTGTGAAGCTCCTCTCCCAGACCAATATCCGTCGTATTGAATCACTGGTCACATATGACCAGCTGAGATGGATGGACCACACTGTCCACATGACCGACGCAAAACTCCCTAAATAAGCCAAAATAAAAAGAGCTCCACAATGGTAAATGATCACTAGGAGTGCCCAGGAAATGCTACAAGGATATCCTGAAATCCTCCCACATCAAATCCAGAAGCAGCTTCTGCAAATGCACCAACCACTTAAAGCATTATCAATTGGAGCATGTGGTGGCCAAGCCCAGCAGCTGAAAGAGCGTGCAAAATCCAGAGTATCCCACCTGGAGTATCCAGAGTATCGCACCCAACTCCTTAAATATCACCATCTACCACCTGGCAGAATCTGTAGCTCCAGCATTAGACTATTCAACCTCTGCAAAACTCTGCCCCAGGGTGGGACAAGTCATCCTTAACCCCGAAGGAATGTCAAAGAAGAAGAAGACACATTTCTGGTGAACACTTGAAAAGGATGGGAAAGTCCAACAAGGTCATTCAGAAATTGTTCACCAGTTGCAACAGTGAATTGACATAAGATTGATATTGAAACAATATGTGTCAGAAATAAGGAACACCAAAAAGGAGCAGGCCAATCAGTCCCTTGAGTTTGTTCCAGCATTCAATTAGATTTGCCTTATCTGTATTATACCTCCAATTCTCTGCCTCAACTCCAGTAATTTAATACTCTTACTTAACAAAGCTCTATCAATCTCAATTTTTGAACTGATTATAGGTTTGTTCCTAGAGATGTGACATCTGTCCATTTGACACCATCAGTCAATCCTGTTGAGATTCATACTGTCACAAATATCCTGAGTAAGTTGAGTGAAGGTCAACCATTAGGTGGCCCTACGCGTTGTGATGCTCATGTAGCACTAAGACCCAAATTGCTTAATTTTATTAGGGTTGAAAACACATTTGCTTTGCGGGATTTAATTCTTTTCTTTTACAGCCAGATAAAATACAGCGAGTTGCTCATTTATAGATGCAGCCTTCCTTTTCTTCAGACAGCCATTAAATAAAAGATACCTCAATCTATCACAGAGTACAAGGCAACAGAAATGCCAGCTCACCGGCAAATCAGACTTCGTGCTCACAGCTTTATCAATCAACACACACCTGATGTGTTGCTGCTTCTGCCCTGCATTATTACAGTAGTCTTTCTTCCAAATCGTCAATCTTGATTTTATACACATTTGGAAACTTCTTACATCAGTTACCGTGCTAATGAAGTGAGAATAACACATGCAGCAGTTTTCATGGAGGGGAGGGCGTAACAAAGGAGAGGGGATGACACGACCGGGGAAGAGTGTAAATGCGCCTTTATCCTCTCATGAGTGTAAAAAGGAGAATGATATTCAACATTTGATCTGGGTCTAAAGTCAAACTTCACTGCCTGGTTAAGTATTGATCTTTGTGTCATTTATCTGTGACATTTATTTCCAACAAAAATGCCAATACTTTACAGACCTAATCAACCGGGGGAAAACAGACAAATGAAAAAAAAGACACTTTGAGGAGGAATAGGGTAGAAGGAGCAGTTATCCTCAAGCCAATCCAATCAGACCTTTTTATAAAGGCCCTGCAAGAAATCAGTGGCCTCTCTGAAGACCCACAAAATCTTATTGTGGGAAAATGTACTGGAAAATGAAATAAAAATTACAGAACCCAATCCAGTTACCAGTGTTGACCTGTGGATGCAGCTGATTTTTAAATCACGTGAGTTTGAAAGTGTTTTATAGGTCCCTCGTGTGACTGGTTCTGTTTTGTACACATTTGATAATCGAGTGTGTCACAATCAATCACATCAATACATTTTGAACAATTTTAACTTTAGATAGAGTTGATTTAGCATGCAATATTAATCAGAAAACATTATTAAAATCGAGCACAGTCCTGGTAAATCAAACCTGTAGATACTGCAGTTGCTGGAAATTAGAAATAACAAAACAGATCGCTGTAAATACTCAGCAGGTGCGGATTTCTGAGAAGAAGGTAAGGGGATTTATGACTTTTTCTGTCGGAATTCGTTACCTCGCATTAGCTGCTTAAACGCACCTCGCTGCCCTCTCTTTCATCTTTTTCACACGATACGTACATTACTCGGATTCTGACCTCTTAAATTTGTCACCAGCGACCAGATCGGGTTTCTGGCGGAAAGGCGTCCGCCCACTTGCCATCTCTCAACGGCGGCCGTTAGTTGAGGTGCCGCCCCACCCCCCGCCTCCGACAAGAGCGCGCTAAGCAATTGGAGCCAACGGTTGCATTTGCCCCACCGGGCATTGTAAAGAGGCCGTTAGGCTTCTTTGGGTGCTGAAGTACAAAAAAGGGGGTTAAAATAACCTCCAGCCAGAAGTTGGAGTAGAGAAATGCCCCCCTCAATGGTAAAACCCTGAAGACCTCACCAATTTGTCCCCGAGGGGGCATTCACACGTTAATTATACCACCTTCCCGCCACCCCCGGCTCCAGCAAGCGTCATCGGAGGCGAAAACGGCTATAAGAATTTCTGAAAATGCAATCACTTTGTTTTGCCGCACCCTTCCCTCCAAGCGAGTGATCAGATTCTGCTCATTAAAAAAGATTTTCTGATGAAGGGTTTAGGCCCGAAACGTCAAGTTTTCCTGCTCCTATGATGCTGCTTGACCTGCTGTGTTCATCCAGCCCCATGCTTGTTATCTCGGATTCTCCAGCATCTGCAGTACCTTTTATCTCCATTAAAAAGCCCGCCGTTTCAGCAACAAAAACAGTAGTGTCCCAGCCAACATTCTACCCTGAAACAGTCGAAAAACAGATGAACTGCCATTGCTTCCGTTTGTGGGATCTTACTCTGCGTAGTTTGCTGCTGCCTTTGCCTTTACAAGAAGATCAACAGCATTTTGAAAACAATTTGTTGGCTGGGAAATGCTGTGAGGTCTCGACGGTGGGGTTAGGTGCTGTACACAAGTTCTTGCTTAGGAAGAAGTTTAGGAAATTAATGCAACTGGTGATCTTGCCCATTGTCTTCAGGAGGAGAGAGGAATGGGGAAGGTGAAGAATGAAAGCTGAGGCATTGAAAGGTAATATAGTTTCAGATCCTTAACTTCCCATTATATAATATTCACTGATTGCTGCTAATTCTGCTATCTTTAAAATCTAAACTTGCTATAGCCAGTTGATGTATCAAACAAGTTAAACTTGTCCACTTCATCATAACTCAAACGGCCATGGTTTTCCAAAGCTGAAATTTAGCCCATAACCGACAAATTGCTCTGTGAGATTTGCTTCTGTTCAACATTAAACTCAGCTCTGGCTTAGAATGTGCTTCATGCTCCTGATTCTACTTCTTCTCATTTCTGAAAGTGATAGAAAAGAGGAAATGCTGAAGGAATTGTTAAGCCATCCAATTAGTGCCCAGATATTTGATGAATACTTAATACAAAATAGTGGAGGATTTTGTATGAGGCAAATCACATTATTGTAATATAATCTTAAATTGGAAAATTACGTAATCGATGAAGGTGAAAGACTTAATAAGAACGTATTAAATATTTGTGCACGAATGTTGTACACAGCGGAATTCCAACGTTCGTATCATTTGCTTTGTGCACCTCTGTACACTCTATTACTGACTTGAGCATAATTCTATGTAATCAGACAAAGATTGCAGGTTCCAGATAATCTAGATAGATGTAATGGTCGCAGAGGATCCTTAAAGGAATACTGCCAAATGTTAGATAACATGGTGTAGAGCTGGATGAACACAGCAGGCCAAGCAGCATCAGAGGAGCAGGAAGGCTGACGTTTCGGGCCTAGACCCTTCTTCAGACCCTTCCT
>JAHRHZ010000035.1:22954548-22972894 GCA_024137785.1 Ginglymostoma cirratum
AATGTGTAGAAATGGAGGAGATAGAAACAGTCTCCATTCCCAGTAACTATCGATTAAGATCAACTGTTTATTATGAGCCAATCACGAACAGTTTTTGAGCTGTTCAGTAAATATTTCTTAAGCCATATGCATTACCGAATCATTTATTTAAAAAATATAAAATGTATATTTTGCTGCAACTTTTTACGAAGCTGGCACATACTGTCACTCAGTCCTGACCACTCGCTTAATGCCCTCCCTTCAATCTCTTCCCGGCCTAAAAATTATTCCGTTCAGCCCAAAACTCCTCAAACTAATTGAGGTATGCACAACATTACCATGGAAAACATATAGGAGGGATAGATTGGCTTTGGAGGGAGTACAACTTAGGTTTACAAGAATGATACCTGGATTTCAGGGGTTAAATTCTGGCGAGAGATTAGACAAATTGGGCCTGCTTTCTCTAGAATTTAGAAGGATAATGAGTAATCTGATCAAAGTCTTCAAGATATTAACAGGAAAAAACAGTCTGGATAAAGATAAACTATTTCCACTGGTTGGGGGTTCTAGAATTTGGGGACATAGTCTGAGAAATTAGAGCCATACCATTCAGGAGCGATGTTAGGAAATATTTTTACATACAAAGCGTGGAAGATGTTTGGAATTCTCTTGCACAAACAATGATGGATGCTTAGTTGTTCACTAAGTTTTACATCTGAGGTACATAAATTTTTATTAAGTGATCGTATTAATGGATATGGGCCAAAGGCAAGTGTGTGGAGTTAGGCCACCGATCAGCCATGATCTCATTGAATGGTGGAACAGGCTCGAGGGGCTGAATGGCCTACTCCTGTTCCTATGTTCATATCTGATCATGAGTGTCTAAGTGATCCTGGCTTTGTGACTAGAACTGTAGAGTACAAAAGTCAGGAAGTCATCTCCTACCAACATTAAAACAAAGACCAAAAAGTAAAACTACTGCAGATTCTGGAGATCCAAATAAAAACAAAGATATCAAAACTTATTCAATAGGTCTAGCACCATCTGTGGAAATTTTAAAAAAAACAAGGCTGGGTTTCAGGTTGTGTATGAAAAGTCATGACATAAAACATTAACTGTGTTTCTCTCACCACAATGTGGCAACCCTTGACTGGGAAACATTACAATAAAGAAAATTGTTGTTTCTTTGAAATGCCTATGGAATCTGCAATTATGTTTTAAGAGTTATTTTAAAATTTTGCATCAATTGCAACGAGATAAATTGCACATTTCTTGGTTCATAAAAAATACTGCTCTGTGTGAT
Source organism: Ginglymostoma cirratum (assembly GCA_024137785.1). Lineage (NCBI taxonomy): Eukaryota > Metazoa > Chordata > Chondrichthyes > Orectolobiformes > Ginglymostomatidae > Ginglymostoma > Ginglymostoma cirratum. Next base: position 22,955,831 of record JAHRHZ010000035.1, read on the forward strand.
ATGTGAACTCTTGACTGGAAGCAATACCTACAGGCAAGAAGTTAAGAATAGCTCCTACAGCTGGCAGACACAAAGGACATGAGGAGAGCTACACAGAGGAGCTGCTGGGTGAAGGTTATTAGCATACAGATGTAGATACAGGAAGTTCTGCTATAACGCATGTTTCATTAACGCAAATTGGCTGCAATGTGTTTGATGATTAGTGAACGCTGTTTGAATAACGCAAACTTTCTGCTGTACAGGTATAACAGTTTTCTATAGCGATTTCCCTATAACGCATTTTGCTAAAGCGTGAAGTCTCACAACTGTTGTGTTATAGGAGAACTACCTGTACAAAGAGAAGGCAGACAAAGACACAGAAATAACAAGAAAACTACTGAGAGTAGAAGAAGCAAATCATTCACAGGATGATGTCTGTATTTCTGATATCAGAAAAGAGACAGGAGCTTTTGGAGGTACAGGCCAAACTGGCTAACAAGGTCTCAATTAGGACAACTGTGTGAATAACTTGGATGCTAAAGAGCTGAGTGTTTTGCCCAGAAATGACCAAGTCCTGAACTGTTGTGTTACTGGCGATTTGGTTGAAAAGAACCTCTGGAAAGCTGCACCATCAGTGCTGTCCAGACCCAGGGATGAATGGATTTGTAGAAGCGTGCCCAAGTCAGTCATATCAGTGAAACTGAAAGATGAAAGCTGTATCAGAGATAGCAGGAACTGCAGATGCTGGAGAATCTGAGATAACAAGGTGTAGAGCTGAAGGAACACAGCAGGCCAAGCAACATCAGAGGAGCAGGAATGCTGACGTTTCGGGCCTAGACCCTTCTTCAGACCCGAAACGTCAGCCTTCCTGCTCCTCTGATGCTGCTTGGCCTGCTGTGTTCATCCAGCTCTACACCTTGTTATCTCGGATTCTCCAGCATCTGCAGTTCCTACTATCACTGCCAAATGTTAGCTGTTTAAAATCAGATGCTTCACTGCCAGTAGTATTTACCATTCCTAATCTCTCTCTCTATTGTTCAGCCTTGATTTATGTCTGATTATCCTTTTGTGATGTTTAGCATTGGAGAATTTTGTTTTTAATTTAAACTTGCCCCAGTTGGTTGATGTATCAAATAAGCAAAACTCACTTAGTTATTCAGTCAGAAATAGCCATGACTTTAAAATCCTGTCATTTAGCCTGTATTTAACATATCATAATACAGTTACTGTCGGCCGTCATGTTAACGATGCTACATAAATGAACATTATCATTGATGCATCAAGGTTTACTGTCTGTTCTCACTGGAGCTGAGATTGAACGAACAGACATCAAGTCAGCTCTCAGAAAAAGTGTGGATCCGTGCGGGTGCGATTAAGAGTTTAAAATGAACTCCAATGAGCAGAAATACCTTGTTTTCTTAATTTCACCTTTTTTTGTTATAAACCGTGAAGGGTCATACTATTGTTGGGCCTCACATAGAATATTAATACGAAGTATCTACTTTTTCTTGGCTGTGTTTTGCACAAAACTATTCTAAAACACCAATCCCCTGAAAATGGCGAAGAAATCAGAGTTTACAGTACGTCACAAAACGGTTTTAAAATCATTCTGTTTAATTCTGCAAAGTCCCTGACACACAGCGTGCTTTTCAAGCCTACCACAAATCACATGTATGCATCAACCCCTGTTTTCACATACAACACTTAAGCATCATCACGAGCTCCATATTAGTATTATTTATGAATTCATTCTGCAATGATGACAGCAGTCACAGCGGATAACTGCTACCATTTCTCTAAAAGAAGCAAGTTACTTAATAACAGTGAAATCATATTTTCCCAAAACTTCCCAGGACTCATAAGAGAATGTTGATGCCTGTTAGAAGAACAACATTTTATGTTAGATTGATTTGTTGTGGAATATAAACTGTTCAGGTCAAACAAAATACACAAATCAACTTCAATGGAAAAATTGTGTTGCTCAGTCCCTGTACATCATAATGAGCGTTGATAAAAAGTGAGACACTTCAGTCTTTCAGAGCTGTCATCAACCCACCTCGTGTCGGTGTATATTTTGCCAATGTACTTGAAACAGTTCATTTCAGCTTCTCGGTTGTTGTAAACATGAGCCCTGCAGTCTAAGCAACTGCTTGATTGATTTAGGGCACCGTATCTGCTGCCACACAATTAACTTTCATTGCCTCCCCTTCCAGGTTATGCCAGAGTCGCTACTGCAAACATGTTATTTGCTGGTCCTCAGGGGTTGACCCAGGGCTTATAATTTAGTGCCTCACACATTTAATACAGAGCTTTTGAAAATTTAGAAGGGTGAAATTAACCAAAATGATTGTTTTAATATGGGTATCTGTTTGTTTATATTTCCAGGTATTAATAAAAGATATATTATCTAGAGTTGTCTGTCAGCTCTTGAGGCACACTCTGTGTGTAATACCTTGGCATCAGCATTATAAATGACCTCCTTTCACAAAGCTGGAAATGGTGCAGATGTCTCTGAGATTTTCAGACAATCACATTTTAAGTGTCTCGTTGCCACTTCCTCTTTCAAATATCAAACAATATCTTGTATTCCAAAATATTCACACTATACAAACGCTATGCAGGGGCAATAGTTAGCTGACAGGAGGGAAAAGGATGAACAGGTTTTGAGGAATTGCAGAGAGCAACAGTCTGAAATGTATGCTGTACGTACATCTGTGGTGAAAAATTGGTGACCACGAAACAAACTCATGACAACGTCAAATATGAGAGCACACTGAGGATTAATGGAAAAAGTTTAACTAATCTTAAATAAAGTATGAAGACAGTCATGTGGTATTCTGGTGTCCCACTCAGCACCCTCATAGCATCCTCAGCTATGAATGAAAGGTTGCTCCAACTGGGTTACCAAGTTCAGACATGGAGAACCTTCTGACTGCATACAGTTGACATGTTGTCGTACGTGGAGCATGAGTGCGGGTCAGGATTTGTCTCTGCTGGGACTTCAAAGTGAGTAACCAGTGGTGGAAGGTGAGTGTTCAATCACTGTTGTGCTGATGTGTAGGAACACGGAGGCACCACAACCTGAGAGCAACAAAAGTGGAGATCTCTTCATGTACGAGCCCCGTAATTATCACAAGTGCCAGTCTTTCTCGAGCTATTGTCAAACACTTGGCACTTATGCTAATGCCTTAATGATATGGTGGATCTGAGCATACCTGGGGCTTTAAAGATTTTCCACTGATCGTTATTTCTTAGATTGCTCTTTCATCCAGCATATTATTAAGAATTCAGTAAACTGCATTAAATAATATATAAATGATGCAATGCAAAACTAATAATGTGTTAAGAAAGTTTAGAGGCAAGTTTTCTGTTTGTACTTTCAAAAAATACTTAATGCCAGTGAATTCTTCCTAGACTTTGTCATGTTTCTAGATACAATAGTTCACTGTGGCCTGCACACCAAAACATATAATACTTGGAGGATAACATTTTTCAATACTCCACTGGACTGATTCTGCTGAGTTTCGATTGGGTTGTCAGATGTACAAAGGCACAGATGTGGCAAGGTAAGCAGAGTGTTAGTTAAATTTAACTCAAACTTGCTTCAACTCCCTGGAGTCAGTGTCTGTTTCAATAAAAGCATGGGCACATATGACAATAAATAGGACAGAGCCTACTAAGGTGTTTCCCATTGGGATGGTGTTATTCAACAGAACAGAAAGGTTCTGGGGTTTCTTTTATTTAGGGAAGAATAATACTAAACGTCACTGAAACTAGATTCCAACGGGACATTTAGGTTGAGCTAAATTAATGTCCCAGCTTTTAGCTTTTTGGAATCGCAATGAGCTATTGCTTGTAATTACAGAACTCTCTTGGATTCCGTCCACTGGTAGATTTAGCAAGCACTTATCCAGTTAGATCTCACTGTAGAGCCCATGATACAGCCACGTAGTTTCCTTATTTCCTCACAGAGGCTGTTTATTAGCTCCCTGACAGCTATGAATGAGAGGATGCTCCCACTGGCTTACCAAGTTCAGGCATGGAGGACTTTCTGTCAAACAGGTGTCTGCAAACACTTGACATATTGTCGTACCTGGAGCATGAGTGCAGGTCAGGCCTGGTCTCTGCTGGCATTTCAAAGTGAGCAGCCACTGGTGGAAGGTGAGTGTTCAATCACTGTTATGCTGATGTGTAGGAATACTGAAGCACCACAACTTGAGAGGAGCAAAAGTGGAGAGTTGATTATGGATCAGCCACACATACAGCTGAATGTCAGTGAAATAGCTTGCTTGACTTGGCATAGTGACACTGCATGAATTATAAATTATGCTTTAAATGTAGCATTATCAGATTTAGTATTAAAATAATTGCTGGGTAAAAACATTTTAAGAGTACTAGAGATATCTAGGGTGCAAACAGGAATTGAAAATCCCTCTGTTGAAACTCCATTACTAAAAGTTTAAACAGTTTTTTTAACTTTAAGAAACTAGGTGATGAGGAATTGTGTCATTCGGAGGCCCCTTATAGCTTCATAAGGCGCTTGGTGTTTCAGAATGTTTAACAGAGGGTAATTCTGTCATTATTATTAAGACAAATTGTCATCCACTTGGACATATCCTGGCCTTAAATATCAATTTGTCTCAGTTGGGGTGATGTTTGGTTCTAGGTCCAAATATCAACGTTTGACTCCATCACAAACTCATGTCTAAAGTCAAGATTCTGCAGAGGGATATAGACAGGTTACGTGAGTGGGTAAAAACTTGCCAGATGGAATATAATTTGAGAAAATGTGAGGTTGTGCATTTTGGAAAGAAAAATAGAGAGGCTGAATATTATTTAAATGGAGAACGGCTGCAGAAAGCTACAGAACAGAAAGATTTGAGAGTCCTTGTGCATGAATCACAAAATGCGAGCATCCAAGGTCAGTGAATAACATGGAAAGCAAATGGAACGTTGCCTTCACTTCAAAAGAAATAGAATATAAAAGTAGGGAGGTTTTGCTGAAACTATACAAGGCCCTTGTCAGACTGCAATTGGAATACTGTGAACAGTTTTAGGGCCCCTATCTAAGGATAGATATACTGCCATTGGAGGCAGTCTAGAGAAGGTTCACTAGGTAGATACTAAGTTTGGAGGGACTGTTTTATGAGGAGAAGTTGAGTAAATTGGGCCTGTACTCATTGGAATTTAGAAGAATGAGAGGCAACCTTATTGAAACATGAAAGATTCTTAAGTGATGTGACAGGGTAGAAGGAGAAAGGTTGACAAACAGGAGGCTGGAAGAACACAGCAGGCCAGGTAGCATGTGGAAGAAAGGAGCAGTCAATGTTTTGGGTATTACCCCTGCTCATTTCCTCCAGGTGCTGCTTGGCCTGCTGCGTTCTTCCAGCCTCCTGTTTGTCTACCTTGGATTCCAGCATCTGCAGATATTTTTTGACTCTAAAGGAGAAAGGTTGTTGCCCCTTGTGGTTGAGTCTAGGACCAGAGGGTATAATCTCAGAATAAGGGGACACACATTTAAGACAGAGATGGGGAGGCATTCCTTCTCTCAGAGAGTGGTGAATCTGTAGAGTTCTCTACAACAGAGGGCTGTTGAGTCTAGATCATTAAGTGTAGTCAAAACCAAGAGAGACAGATTTTTGATCAGTAAGGGAGACAAGGGTTATGGGGAGAATGCAGGAAAGTGGAGATGCAGATTCTCAGCTCAGCCATTATCTCTTAGGATAGCAGAGAAAACCCATTGGACTGAATGGTCTAATTCTGCTCCTATGTCTTATGGTCTTATAAAATGACACTTCAGTGTAGTTATGAGGAAGTGTTGCACCTTCTGTCCATTTGAATGATAACGTGTGGATTGCCTGCATGTTCGTAACTCTGATGAAAAACATGGACTTTTCCCTGTAGTTTGTTCAACCGACCACTTTCTTAACATAACCGAAACATAATTACTTGTAATTCTTATTTGTTGTTTGTGGGACAAGTTGGCTTGCTGTGCACATATTGGCTGCTACATTTGCCTACATTTGACTTCACTTCACAGAAGTTACTTATTAATTATCAAGCTCCATGGGACATCTTGAAGATTGGAAGTTATTTCCTCGAGAGTAAAATTATAATAGACTGGTATGCAAACAACTTTACAGCAATAATCAAAATGTATTTAACTGATTGCTGTGGAATCAGCTCTGATTCCAATAGTTTAAACGGTCTCCATTATCATGAGTCATGGTCAGGGATGGAAATTCCCTTTGGATGCGGAGAGTGTGGTTGTTAATGGTCCTGGGAGGTTGCAGATGGGTTGGACAGGGGTTTCAGAATTAGATAACCAGTCTGGCTCACCTCCACTCTATGGAGGTGCTTCTCTTTGCACTGTAAATGCAATGGGCAAAATGTCATTTTTAAAAGATTAACACATTTGTTTCTCATCAATAACAATTATAACAAATGGAGGTTTGGTTGTGAAGATCACAAGCAAAGTTTTTTGTCTCCAGAAAAGTTGGGGTGACAGTGAAAGGCGACATTCATGCAGTTGAACTTTGGTTTCCATTGTTTGAATGGGAAACAGATTTTGTGTTCTCAGGCAGCATTCTTTTCATTTTCCAAATCAAATGAATGTGTCTCCAATCATACGTTGTACTTACCACATGGTGCAATGGAGAAAGCACATAACCAGCTCTGTGACTCATCTAATTTAGTAGCTCTATTACATTGAAACTTCAAAATAAATTGGTCACCGACCCTGTGTAAATGTGAAAAGCTAGAAAGCCAAGTAGGTACTCTGAACAATATATAACATTCTATTTTGTTCTCTCAGACCTCTGGGAAATTCATTAGGAATAAGAAGCTACATGGGAATGTAGTAATGCATGTACTCTTGCACCAATTAGAAGTGACCGGTTACAGTTTTATTCTAACTGCACTGAGCAAACCCATTACTATACAGAATAAAATCTAAAATGTTCAGCTTTATTAACTCTCTAAGCTTATGGCACCTAAGGGAGGTAACTCACTTGTACTATAAAATCTATTGTGACTAGTAAGAAGAAATGAATAAATGGGCACATTATTTTTCATTCAGTAGCTCAACATCTGTTTGTCTAATGAAATGAGAGAGCTGGAAAAAGTCAACTAGAGATGACATGCACATTTTACCTAACTTTTTAGTTATGTCAAAGGAGTTTCAGGGAATATTGAGACAGCCTGCAGTGATTGGGAATATGTCTTTATGGTTTTTAAATGATTACTAGTGTAGAAGCAGTTCACAATTTAAACTAAGTATTGTTCTGTGGCAAATTACATCAAATTTGATTTCTACAGCTCATACAAACAGCTAGTAAATCAGATCAACTCGGGTGTAAACTTGTTCGGTATATTTTTAAAATAAAGGAAAAACTATGGTCTCAATTCCGTCCTTGAAATTCAATCTCCTATTTGTCCTGCGTACCTTTTTACAGTTTCATATCCACGCCTGGGATCTGCTGCTTTGGAGAATTGATATGTTTCCGGCAGCTGATCCTCCTGATTCCATTCCAGGATTGTTTTGATGGTGTGGGAGTGGATGAATGTGAAACTATTCATCTGTCCTCAGTACAGGACTGAGCAAGCATTGGTGCCATCTGAAATGTGAACTGTGGTTTATCCATTTTGGTAGGAAAAACAGCAAAATGGACTATTATTTAAATGGTGAAAAATTGTAACATACTGCTGTGCAGAGGGACCTGGGTGTCCTTGCACATGGATCACAAAAATTTGATTAGCAGGTGCAGCAGTTAATTAAGCAGCCAAATGAAATATTCTCCTTCATTGCTAGAAGGATAGAGTTTAAAAATAGGGAGGTTATGCTGCAGCTGTGTAGGGTGCTGATGAGGCTACATCTGGAATATCGTACAGTTTTGGTCTCCTTACTTGAGAAAAGATGTACTGGCACTGGAGGGGGTGCAGAGGAGGTTCACTAGGTTGATTCTGGAGTTGGGGATTGGCTTATGAGGAGAGATTGAGTAGATTGGGACTATGCACATTGGTTGGTGGGGGTGGGGGGGAAGTTGAATTTCTAGAAACAAATGAAGGGAATAGATAAGATAGGAGCAGGGAGGTTGTTTCCCCCGGTGGGTGTAACTAGAAATAGGGGGCATAGCCTCAAAATAAGGGAGAGCAAATTTAGGACTGTATTGAGGAGGAATGTTTTCACCCGTTGGGTTGTAAATCTGTTGAATTCCCTGCCCAGTGAGGCTACCTCATTGAATGTTTTTCAGGCAAAGGTAGATTTTTGAACAGTAATGGAATTAAGGATGGGTAAGTGGAGCCGAGTCCACGAAAAGATCAGCCACGATCTTATTTGAATGGCGGAGCAGGCTTGAGGGGCCAGTTGGCCTACTCCTCCTATTTCTTAAGTTCTTATGGTCTTATGCTTTCCTTACTTCTAATTGTAGTTCTTGGGTTATGTAAGGGCGCAGTCAAGTTCATCATTAGTAGGTGTTCTGTATCTCCCAGCCTTAGGTACAGCTACCTGGAATAGGATGAGATGACACCTGAAGTCCCAAAGCACCCAAACCTGATTTAAATGTAAGTAAACACAAATGGATCCTTATTTAATCTATTTCAAAGCATTTTCAATTGATGAATCATTTACCAGCTCTCATATATCACTGGAAACGATGCTATATTTTACTTGTTCCTGTGTCGTTTTCACTCCTAGCCCATGCTCCTGATCAACAGACCTAGTCTCTTCCAATAACAATGTGGATCAGCAGTGGTATTAAGAGCTGTCCCATTATGATTTTCTATCTGAACCTCTCACTTGTGGGCAAAGAAAGGAACTCAACATGTCAAGCCAAACGAAAACCACAGTGCTCTGCCCTACCGTGATTAGGCGTAGAGAAGTGGCGGTGCTCCCCTTAAATGTTAGAATTTAAACGCAAGATAAAATTTTATTCTGTCTTCATCTCAGAAAAATTTCACCTGCTCAAGAAATTAGCTAGTTTCCAATTCCATTCCACTTTCTTCAAGTGAAGTTTGGATAGGAAGTGCTAGCGGGGAACTTCATTGCGGAGGTCATTTCAGCTCAGTATTTCTCATCTGGTATCCACACAGTGGGAATTTATAGTAAATCATTCAGGAGTCGGCAGTCTGACCCATTTTCCCCTTCCAATGTGCAAGTAGCTGACCTGGGGGAGATCAGCTACATTGTCAGTGACTGAGACTCTAACCTGAATTAACCTGTTTTATTCTGTGTAAATTGGTCACATTTATCCAGTAGACCAATGAGGAAACTCCCAAGTGAATTGGCTGTGATCATATTCCCTGAGTGGATCAGACACATTAAGAATGAATCTTGTACCTGTTTGGATAGTGAGGCATTTACATTGAGCCTTACAGTGGTTGTTTGCCTCTGCAGGGTTCAGGGGATCCCCAGTCGGGGATATCCTGGCTTAGTCGGTGTCGAATTTGCCCCTTCATTCTCACCACTTATGCAGCCAGTTACAGGGCAGCATTGGCTCAAGTCACCATGACATCCTCTGACCAAGAGTCCGTTAAGGAAGAAACATACACAGTGGCTGACTGGATGAATTTAAGAAGGATTGTTGACTTCTGCAGGAGTCTTTGATTTCTGTTAGCTCTGAGGGATTGGGGAAAAACATAACTAAATGAGATTACATCCTTTATTCACTGGACAGATGTAATGCTGTGCTAACCAAAGGCCAAAGTGTATATCAATCATCCTATAGCAAGTCAAAGAACTTGAACCTTTTCAATACTTATGGTGCTATCAGCATTGTGAATTTGTGGCTACTTTTTTTCCAAAAGTACACCGAGTTGAGTTGTGCTAAGAACTTGCCTGAAAGGGTGTAGTTTAGATTTATGTATGATGATTTAAACATGGAATGGGCAGTGGTTCTGCAAAATCCCAAACAATGGTCAATCCATCAGCAGTGTCCAGGCATTCGTGAAGGTATCTAATATCTTGAGATAATCCTTTGATTTTTACAGATCAGGGAACCAAGGTTTATTAAAAATCAACAAACACACTGGAAAATGAGTAGAGTAGGAGGATTGGCTACAAAGGGGGGCAATCATGGCCCCACTGTGGTTATGTTGGATAGCATCAAAAACGGGAGGACCTAGATTTTGCAGTCATTTGAGTCATTGATGCCTTCAAAACTTTTGAAATCTGCAAATTCTCAGCTGGACAGAGAAATCCAAACTTGTTAGTGATTCTGTTTCCTCAGGGTGCGTTGTTGAAGTCCTGTAGTCAGCATTCCAGTAGAAATCGCTGAACTGATGAAAATTTGTCTATATACAATATTCGTCTTGCTGTAAAAGCCCTTGAATTACAAAATTCATTTTTCAGTAGTTTGATACTTCATCTTGTGCCTTAATTCCATGTGTATGTCTCAGTCACTTGTTTTGTACTCTGTCGAGTATTAATTTAGAAGTGTAAAATTGACTGAACTTAGTTTGCTGTCTATCAGAGTACTGCAACGTGATTTGCTGCTCACCCTGCTCGTGAAATCACTGTTGCTGTACATCTGGTGATACCCTTGATTGGTACCAGATTCATACTAATCTAGGGGGTTGGTTAAATCAGTTGGCTGGATGTCTGATTTGTGATGCAGAGTGATTTCATTTATTATTGCCACATATACTGAGATACAGTAAAAAGTATTGTTTTGTGCGCTATACAAGCAAATAATACCTTACATATTTACATTAGGGTAATAGAACAGAATGCAGAATATAATGTTATAACTACAGAGAAGTTGGAGAGAAAGATCAACTAAAATATGAGAGGTCCGTTCATAAGTCTGATAACAGTGGGGAAGAAGCTGTTCTTGAATCTGTGGTATGTGTTTTCAAACTTTTGTATCTTCTGCCTGACTGAAGAGGGTGGAGGAGAGTGTAATCAGGGTTGGGGGGGAGGGGGCTGTGTTTGATTGTGTTGGCTGCTTTCCCAAGACTGCGGGAAGTACAGATGGAGATAGTGATGGAAAGGCTAGTTTGTGTGATGGACTGGGCTGAATTCACAACTCTTTGTAATTTCTTGTGGACTTGGACAGAGCAGTTGCCATACCAAGATCACAACATAGTCTGGATAGGATGCTTTCTAAAGCGCGTCTATAATGATTGACAAGAGTCATTGTGGACATGCCAAATTTCCTTAGTCTTTAGAGAAAATAAAGACATTGGTGTGCTTTCTTGACTGTCGTGTTCACTTGGATGGACCAGAACAGATTGTTGGTAATATTTACTCCTAGGAACTTGAAACTCTCGAACATCTCCATCTTAGCACCATTGATATAGACAGGGGGTGTCCTCCACTGCATTTCCTGAAGATGACCAGCTTCTTCATTTTGCTGATATTGAGGAAGAGATTGTGGTCTTCGCACAATGCCCCTAAGCAGTCTATCTCCTTCCTGTACTCTGTCTCGTCATTGTTTAAGATCTGACCCACTACAGTGGTGTCATCACCAAACATGTACATGGAGTTAGAGCAGAATTTGGCAATACAGTTGCGAGTGTATAAGGAGTATAGTAAGGGGCTGTGTATGCAGCCTTGTGGGGCACTGATGTTGAGCATTATCGTGGAGGAGGTATTGTTGCCTATCCTTACTGTTTGCAGTCTGTGGGTCAGGAAGTCGAGGATCCAGTTGCAGAGTGGGAGCAGAGTCCTAGGTGTCAGAGTTTGGAGATGAGTTTGGCTGGAAGGTGGAGCTAAGGTCAAGAAATAGGAGTCTGACAGAGGTATTACCAACAGCATGGGTTCATTTCCGGCTGAGGTTATCATGAATGACTTCCTTCTCAACCTCTCCCCTCGCCTGACACCTGGTGACCTACATGTGGAATGAAAGAGAGCAGTCCTCTGGGACAATGGCAACTCTTACTTGCGTACTAATATCTAATTAGAAATTTATGCCACAGAGATCTCTAGATCCCTCAGGAAAATTTTCTTTGAGATAATTAACGTGGCATTGCTTTACTGCTGACCATGAAATCTGGACCATTCAGTCTGCATTAAGAAACTTTCAAAGTGAATAAGTGTAGCTCTGCTTTTTGTTTTTGTAACAATACACAGATGACAACAAGAACAACTTACACTCAATAGTGCCTTTAGTGTTGTACAATATCCCAGTGCAGTTCACAAGAGGAATTATCAAGCAAATTTGACACTGAGCCAAGTAAAGAGGTGAGGGCAGATGACAAAAACCTTGGTCAAAAGGCTAGATCTTAAAGAGCACCTTAAAAGAAGAAGAAGGTTTTCAAAAGGGATTTCCAGAGATTAGGTGTGAGGAACCTGAAGATCTAGAAACTGATGGTGAAATGAAGAAAATCACAGTTGCTCAGGAAGCGAAACCTGATGCGGATATCTTGCAGGTTGTATTCCGAGAGTAGATTACAGAGATAGGATGGGGCAAGGCTACGAAGAGATTTCAAAGTGAAGACCACAGAGTACAGGAGTGATAGAAACTAGAACATGAACTGTGTGCGCCAGTGACTTTCATCATGCTGACTGTTTGATATTTAGGTTATTGGAACAGGAAAGTGTTGATCAGTTCTTGACTCTTTGTAATGACATGGTTTTACTGAAGCTTGTGTGTTAGACAATGAAAAGCAGTTTCTGAAACTGCCAGCGTCTAAAATGACATTTCCATGCACAAAGAGGGAGAGCAATGGAACAGCTAAGTGTTACTTCCCAGCACAACAATGCTTTTGTTATATAGTGACAAGTTTCAACAGAATTTGCTGAGATTGTTTTCAGAAAGACACTAAACCTTCAAATATCTCTCCATACAGCAAGAACAACTTCTCAATTATTTTAGCACTGGTGTTCAGGGTTGTCCATACTTCTGTGTAAGTAAGATTTAACTAAAACATTTAAAATGATTTGACATGAAGTGGGTTTGGTCATTGTCCAGTGAGAATCACTTGAGCTGCACCCCCCCCGCCACCCCAACACACAATTTAATGAAAAAACCTCTTCTGATCTTGTAAAGAAAAGACACGATATTACTTTCATTAGAGCTTCATTTCCATAAAATGTAATAAATGGCTTGTTTCCTGGATGTGCGGTTCTTATAAATACCATGTTTAATGAACTAAGCCAATATAAAGTGGACACAGGTGGCACACTGACAGCTTTTCACCTCCAGGGTCCCAGCCAGGAATTCCACTGGTAGCTTTGCTGGAAAGGTTACTAGTGTCACGTTATTTCTGTATTTAAGGCAGAAAGAAAGTGACTTACAAACAGCCTTATGAAAGCTTTAATTGCATCACACTGGACTAATTGCACTTTACGTTCCACACGGGCTTTGTGACTTGTGGACAAATTATCTCAGGACTGAAGGCATCATGAGATAAAGTAACTAACCATCCTAGCATCCCTTTGACTGAAAAGAAAACAAGTCGCAGTCTGTTGATTTCAGCCATATTTATACTACTGAACAAATCACTTCAAGCTGCCTTGAAATTGAAATGCATCCATTTAAATGTTCTATTTTCACGCAGCACAAAATAAAACTTTTAACTCCCAGTGCTTCTCAGCTTAATAAATGGTTGTTTTTATATTAATCAGGATTAAGTATAAAGTTCAATCAATTTGAGTATTGACAGATTAATGGAATGAGTTCTGTATCTATGCAATTTTAACCAGTAATAAAAACTAAAATCTTCAAGTAAATACCACAAAATATTTGCATTATTAGAAACGCACTTTCTCAGCATTAACCTAATTTTATTTGACAAAACTTATCAATCCCTTTATGGTCCATTGCTTCTCTGAAAATTCCTGTTTGGTGCTTCAGAAATACGGTCTCTGCACTTCCTCCTCCTTTGACTTTGCTGTTTTTAAAACATGACTCCATACTTTTAATCTTTTTTTTTCCCGAGACAATCCAGTTGGAAAATTCCCCATTTTCCTTTTCACAGTTCTCAGACTGTTGAATCTCATACTAAGTCTTGTTTCTCAATTTATCTTACCTTCTATTCATTTTAGTTCTGCTGATGTCCTGGACTGTGGACCTCAGTTTTTGTCTTAGGTTTTATGAAAGTAAGATGCTTGCTGCCATTCTTGATTCTACTGTGATCTCAGACATCCTATGGACCATATCAGATCCCCTCAAAATATTTTAAGAAGGTAGCCTAGACTCTAAGATTTTCGTATTGTAAAGGCAAATGTAAAGTGTTTGTTCCAGATGCAGTGCGACTGCTCAAACTAATTAAGCAAAACGCAATTTATTTAAACACTAGTTAAAATACAAACAAAGAGGAATTTAGAATAACTTCAATCTATTGGAAAACCTAACAGAATCATAGATATAGTAACTATTACTAATTAACTGTACCGTTATAATAACATCCCACAAACACACCCCTTGGCAAAAAGAAGGAAAATTCAGACACAGATCTCGCATGCAGTTCTCCAACCCAGGAAGGGAAAACCAACAAGAGAAGAATTCAGAGAGAGTATCAGCCAGGAGACATCCACTGAAGCACAACCCTGTTGAGACCTAATATCATAGAATCCCCACAGTTTGAAGGCATGCCATTCGGCCCTTCAAGTCCACACCAACCCTCCAAAGAGCATCCCACCCAGACCCATTTCCCTACCCTATTCCTGTAACTCTGCATTTCCCTGCACCTCACCTACACTTTCCTGAACGCTATGGGCAATTTAGCATGGCCAATCCAACTGCCTTGCACATCTTTGGACTGTGGGAGGAAACCAGAGCACCTAGTGGAAACCCATGCAGACACGAGGAGAACGTGCAAACTCAGCACAGACAGTCACCCAAGATTGGAATCAAATGCAGTCCCCAATGCTATCAGACAACAATGCTAACCACTGAGCCACCATGTTCTGATGCCACTGAAAAACCAAAACCCAAAAATCCTAATCTGTGAGAGCTGGTGATACCCATTCAGGCTGCATTTAAAAACCCAAGGCCTCCCAAGCTTTTTACTCAAGCAGTCTTCAGTAGCCAGCTCATCATCTCCTGTTCAACCTCTCACTTAAAAGAAACAAGGACAAGATAACCTCTTAAAGCTACAGCATCATCACTGATGTTTGTCACTGTCTTCAGGACTTTGATGCTGGTCACTGGTTGTGTGAATTCTCACAATATTTTGATGTTAAAAGTGGGTTTATTCCAGTCTAGTTTACCCAATGCTAATCTGAATACTTCAGATCCACAGATAGCTAGTGTAGGGCATGCAGACTCGTTCTGAAGCTGTGATGAATCTATTTAGACAAAGGTTTAAATCCAAGTGTGGGTCATAGCTGGTGATATGAATAATCTAGGTGAATTCAAGTTTATAAACGTTTAGACTGTTGACAATCAGCACATTTTTTAACCGGATGTGTTCTTCATTGTAAAGGCGGTAAATGTCAACTTTTGAGTTGCTCATACTCTTCCATACAGTAGAAGAGTCTGTTCAAATTTATGATCAAGATTCAGTGATAAAGAATGGTGACTCAGGCAGGTTATTAGCACCCACAGGTCTTTTGCAGTTGAGAAGGAGGAATGATGCCAACCCTGGAGTACAGAAGGAGATGAATGTCCCATTATCACAACAGCTGTCAACCCGTAAAACTACATCCCAGCAGAGAGGCAACACTTTGTGGATGGGGAAAAAGAAGAAACGTTAGAGTGGAAAGAAGATAGAAGGATGATTCAACCCTTTAAACTGTGTCATCGGAACGTATTGACAATATATATGGCAAATATATCTTAAAATGTACACAGTAAAGGTACGTTCCAGTGAGGAAGAAGTATGTAGGAAGGGGAAAACCACCCATGGTCAACTGGGGCAGTGTCAGATTGAACGAAGAAATGTACAATGTGGCAAAGATTAGTAGTAAATCAGAGGATTGGGAAACTGAATGGACAAAAGATAACCAAAAATAATAAAGAGGGAGAAAATAAATTTTGAAGGTAACTTGCAAATAATATCAAAATGGATAGCAAGAGCTTCTTTAGGTATACAGAAAGGAAGAGAGAAGCCAAAGTGAACATTAGCCCTTAAGTAAGTGAAGTTGGGGAAATTATAATGGGAATTAGGAAATGGCAGGTGGTTGAATAAATACATCACATTTGTCTTCACGTAGAAGATGCTAATAGCCTTCCAAAATTACTAAATTTTCAAGGGGCTAAAAGAAGAAAGAAAATAAATATAACTATCACGAAGGAAACTAATGGAGCTAAAGACCAATAGATTCCCAGGACCTGATGGGATGCTGGCTAGGATATTAAAGAAAGGAGCTGCAGACATTGTGGCTGCAATGGTAGTAACCTTCCAGGAATCCTTAGGTTCAGGAAAAATCCCAGGAAAACTGCCAATGTAACGCCTTTTACTTAAAAAAAGGGTGACAAAAATTGGGAAACTATAGGCCAGTTAACTTAATGTCTCTTATTATGACAATATTACAAAGATATTACGAAGCATAGAATAGGTAGTATCAGAGCATTTAGAAATATATAATATGACCACGTAGAGTCAGCATGTATTCATGTAGGAGAAGTCCTAACTGATTAAATTTACTAACTTCTTTTGGCAGGTTAGCTAAAAGGGATGTAATATATTTGGATTTTCAAAAAGCATTTGATAAAGTCCCACACGTTATACTAATTCATAAAATGAAAGCCTTCGGTGTTGGAGGTAGTATATTGGCGTGGATAGAGGACTGGCCAACTAAAATAAGGTAGAGTGTTGCAATTAAGAGGGCATTTTCAGGATGGTAACCTGTAACTACTGGTGTTCCACAAGGATCAGTGCTTGTGCTGTCATTATGTATAATATATATGATAAATTGATTTTTGGATCAGAAAAGTGAATTTTCTACAAGCAAAGTGTGCAGATGACATGAACATGGGTGGAAAGACAGGTGGTGAGAGTGATACATAGCCTGAAGAGAATTATAGACAGGTTAAGTGAGTGGGCAAAAACTTGATGACGGAATATAACGTGAGAAAATGTGAGGTTGTGCACTTTGGCAGGAAAAATAGAGAAGCTGAGTATTATTTAAATAGAGAATGGCTGCAGAAACCTACAGAACAGAAAGATTTGAGAGTCCTTGTGCATGAATCACAAAAT
>JAHRHZ010000035.1:22973294-23005583 GCA_024137785.1 Ginglymostoma cirratum
GTCAAGTTTTCCTGCTCCTATGATGCTGCTTGACCTGCTGTGTTCATCCAGCCCCATGCTTGTTATCTCGGATTCTCCAGCATCTGCAGTACCTTTTATCTCTGAGACAGATTTTTGATCAGTAAGGGAGACAAGGGTTATGGGGAAAATGCAGGAAAGTGGAGTTGCAGATTCTCAGCTCAGCCATTATCTCTTAGGATAGCAGAACAAACCCATTGGACTGAATGGTCTAATTCTGCTCCTATGTCTTATAAGATGACACTTCAGTGTAGTTATGAGGAAGTGTTGCACCTTCTGTCCATTTGAATGATAACGTGTGGATTGCCTGCATGTTCGTAACTCTGATGAAAAACATGGACTTTTCCCTGTAGTTTGTTCAACCAACCACCTTCTTAACAAAACCGAAATGTAATTACTTATCATTCATCTTGTTTGTTTGTGGGACAAGTTGGCTTGCTGTGCACAAATTGGCGGCTACATTTGCCTACATTTGACTGCTTCACAAAAGCAACTTATTAATTATCAAGCTCCGTGGTACATCTTGAGGATAGGAAATTATTTCCTTAAAAGGGTAAAATCATAATAGACTGTTATGCAACAATTAAAATGTTTGTAACCCATTGCTGTGGAATCTGCTCTGATCCCAGTAGATTAAATAACCTACATTATCATGAGTCATGGGGTCACGCATTTAAGGCAGAGATAAGGAGGAATGCCTTCCCACAGAGAATAGTGAATCTGTGGACTTCTTTACCACAGAGGGCTGTTGAGGGTACATTGTTAAGTGTATTCAAGGTTGAGATTGGCAGATTTTTGATCAGCAAGGGAATCAAGAGTCACGAGGGAGTGTGGGGTGGAGGGGGAACAGGAAAGTGGAGCTGAGAATTATTAGATAAGCCATGATCTCATTGAATGTTGAAGTAGACTCAATAGGCTGAGAACCATTGTCCGCCCCAATGTCTTATGGTCTTATAATACCTCCATATTACGCAATTACTGCCAATTTAAAGCTTAGAAACAGGCCATTCAACCAGTTTGTTTATGCTGAACATGAGTCTTTTCCTACCTTTAACTTAATTTATCTGTTGTACTTACTGTCTCCCTCCTCCTCTTATCTTGCTTCCCTTCAAATGTATCTTTGCTATTTACCTCAACAACTTCATTCTTTTTGAGTTATATTGATTCCCTGGGTAAAGACGTTTCTTCTGAATTATTTAATGAATTTATTAGTGATGATCTTAATTTATGACTCCTAAAATTGTGCTTTATTTGGAGCAAATGCTTAGAATGGAATTTCCAGGGATGGAGAAGACATAACGTTTTAGGAGGGAGGTAGTTTCTTGCACAGTGGTGAGTTGCCAATCTTACCCATGTCTGTACAGAATAATTGGCCTGAATGCAAAGATGGCCATCAAAATGGTCACCTACAGCTATGCAAATTGGACCAGTACCATCAGTTAATGGTGGCCAATACCTCTAAGCCATAACATGTTTGCGTACTATATTCGGTGTCATCTGTGCATGTGCAAATACATAGCTAAATGAGAACATTTCTAGTCCTGTGCATGGTAGCTACATATTTCGATTTAATCTATAGGTTAATTCAGCTGTAGGATCGGTGTCTACCAGAGGCCAACCACCTCCCTGAGAGAAAGAGGGGAAATTCAAAGTGAGCCATTTAGACAGGGAGACATGGATGGAATTTGCCTGGAACAAATTCATAGTTTGGAAAGTGGCAGAAAAAATAAGGAGGTGCCTTTATCAAGAAATAAGTAAAATGTAATTTGAGTTAAAGTCATGGGCAAGAACAAGTTAGAAATAGTTTTCATCCACATCAAGCTGGTCTGTTGCATAAAAGGGTAATTATGGAGATGTTCCCACAACTGTTCTCAGTATCTTCCTGTGGAGTCTGCTGTGCTAAATCACAGTAGCACAACCCATTATGGCTACAGAGGAGCATCCAACTATTTCCTTGAAAAAATGTCTGCTGTATGGAGTAAGTGTTCATGGCAAGGACCAAAACAAATTAGTGTATGGGTAAGAACCAGCAAATGGGATGGAAATAAACAACCATTTGTCTCTGAGAGACAGGTCATTGTCTGCAGAGTCAAGAATGTACTTCTTAAAGAGTATTCCTGTCAGAAGCTCCACTTCAGATAGTAAAGTTCTGTCTTTTTCTAAAAAACATAGACAGACACTTCTTGGTAATGGAAACAAAGAGCCAACACTTTGGAATATATGGATGGCTTTTACCAAATTATTTGTTGTCATCTTATTATCACAAGAAATCATAGTCTTTTTTAGACTGTGGTTAAATCCATTAATGGTGCACGCAGTCCAGGCTATCACTCGCAAATCTTACTGTCACTAGAGTCTAAGTTTTGAAGTTGTTGTTTAACTTGTGGCTTATCATCCAGTGTGCATGTGTATGAATAATTATTGATCATTGAGGCCAGATATGTTGTGCAAGGATCTAAATGAGTTAATTCTGAGGAGAGCATTAAGCACTACGCGATATGAAGATGTCATATGGATTTGGGGGAGAACAGCTTAGAATTTTGAAGGAATAAGACCTACCTTTTGGGTTTTCCATGCAGTCTTTGTAACAATCACTATCAGATCAATGTAACTGGTACCTCGTTGCCAGCATACCATAAATTAAATCATGTTTCAAACAAGAACGTGTTGTCATTAGACTGCCAAATGGTCTTCCTCTGCCACAGTAAACTGAGCAAGTCTGTAGATTCCTATCAGGAGAGAGGATGGTAGCAGAAAATTTTACAGAATGCTCACACAACATTCTGAACAGTGACGAAGATTCATCTTACAACAAGAGGGACTCATCAAATTGAGAAGCTCTTCAGTTGTTTTGGAAGGATGAAGGAAATCTTAACAATAAATGACCAGAGTATACTTTTCAAGTTCTCCGAACAACCTTATTTCTGATGGGTGGCTAATCAACAGTAGTGGTATGAGAATGGAATATGCAAAGAAAGAACTTTGATCTATATATAGCCTTTTACTTCTTCTTCACTTCAAGCCAACGATGTGCCATTTGAAACATAGTCACTGCTGTAATGTGGACAACACGTGTAGTGGCAGCATTGATAGAGAGGGCAGAGTATCCTGTTAAGGAAGTGACCACACATTTTTAAAAGAAGAACAGGAAGGTTCTCCTGGTGTTCTGACCAACAATTATCCCCCCCCCCTGTTGACTCCTGGTCTGTTATCTCATTGCTGTTTCTGGAACTTTGTTATATACAAACTGACTGCTGCATTTTCCTACATTGCAACAGTGTCTACACTTAAACGTTATTTCATTGTTTGCAAAACATCTTCAGGTGTCTGGATGTTATGAAATTTCCCATATAAGTGCAAGATATTCTTCTGACTCAATATTCTTCTCAGACAGCCCCGTAACTAAATCAGTGAATTCTTAATCTCTGCCATGTTAGGAGTGATTTGCAATCAATAAGACATTATCAGTGAAATTCTTTCTTATTTGAGAAAGATAAAATGATTCTATTGGTCCATAGAAAGTGACTAAGACCCACTCTTGTAAATAATGAATCTTACAACTCATCATTCCCACAATTCTTTTAGCGAATCAGTGGTAAAGGAAAATAACCAGATTCTATTATTTTGTAAAATGTGCCTTTCCCCTACTCCCTCTCCATTACAACACGTATTTTGGGCAGGTCAAGAATATCAGAGGAAGAATCATTCTTAAGGCCACATGCCCTAGTGCCTAGTAGAACTTAAAAATAAGTTTAAAAAAGATATGGTACCCTTATTTTTAAAAAAAACAAATCCCTTTAGATGGTGGGTAATAAAATTTGCAGTGCTTATATGTGGAACGGCTTTTTAAAGTTTGGAATTAAAATAATTCAGAAAAGAATTTCCATGTCAGAAAATTCATAAAACATGCACAACACTAATTCCTGCCAATTAAAGGGAAGCACAGTTTGCAATCACAGAGGGGCTTACAGTTTATGTTTTACTCCCAACTAGGAGAGTGTGATCTGTGATAAATAGAGCATACTAGTTTAAATAATACACCAATGGGAAGGCAGCTGCACAAGGGACTAAGACAGCTAAAGGCAGGTGACTGCTGATACAAACTAATTGGTCTTTCGACATTTGAGGTTGCTGCAGAGGCTGGCTCTAGAAATGCTGAGGAAATGTAAACTCCAGATTGGCAGAGCTCCAGCCTTACTAATTAGCCATCTCGTTAACTCTTCTCATTGTCTTTTCTAATTAAATTGTTGAGGAAACTTCATAAAACTGAAGGTGAGAAAAGTTAATTTATTTATTTTGAGCTATTTGTAGCTGGGCAATAAAATGATGGGGCATACGTTTTATCCAAGATGTTTTTATTAAGGTGTAGTGATGTTCTTTTTAAAAAAAAGTGCCTAAAAATACTTTATTTTCCTTCTGTCTTGAATGCATAATCTAACACTGGGAAGCAGGCCAGAATCCAGGGTTCTCCTCTTTGAAGGGGAACAGAATTTTGGATGTCTTCATTGGTTCCTTGAAAAGACTGTATCTTTGCATTTTTCGGTATTTTTGATTGTGGACTGAAATGGGAAAAAGACTGTTCTGAAAATCAGGAAGGGATTGTTACACTGTTAAAAAGCAAGTTACTGTTTACACTGACATTGGGGCGATATTTTCTAAACAACTGTTCAGAGATGTTATCAGACACCTCTGGGAATTGAACCCAGGGCCTCCTGGCTCAGAGGTCACAACATTACCATGGTGCCACAAGTGTCCTACCCAAGCAGTGGGGGCGTTTATTGTAGATGAGCATGAACTGGGATGTGTACAAAGTGTGATTCAGTTGGCACCCAGTCTGATTGGTTTGTGGAGTGGTGACCAGTTGTGAATGACAAAGGTCTTCTGCGTACCCACACCTGTTTAATTGGCTCCCAGGTAGTTGAACAGCTTAGGGGTGGAAAAGAGATAGTAAATCTTCGGACCTGGGGAGGTGCAATCTTTTCTCTGTTTTGAAAAAAAAATTTAAATCATGAAGAAAGCAAGTTTATTTTTCCTTACAAAATAAAAGCAAAATATTGTGGATGCTGGAAATCTGAAACAAACACAAAATACTGGAGAAACTCAGCAGGTCTGGCAACCCCTGTGGAGAGAGAGAAACAATGTTTATGTTTTGCGCTTGATATGACTCTTCTTGAAAAAACTTGTCTAGAAATCCAGGGCTTCTGGCTTCCATTCTTCTTCAAAAATATCTCAAAGGTGAACCTATCCAGGCTTGCACCATGTACACATTTTTTTGAATAGTAAGACCAAAACTATGGTCTTTCAGCTGTGTTGTCAAGAATATTCTATTCAATTGTAGAAAAACGCCCTCTTTATAGCATCTCTACATATAGAAGCCATTTAGCCCATTGAGTCTGCACAGACCTTTTGAAGAGCATCCCACCCCGAGCCAGTAGTGAACCTATCAGCAGCAAGTGTGGGAGAGAACCAACCTGTGATTGGAGAAGCAGCTTCTCAGAGATTCTGTCAACTAAATGTAAATACAATCCTGTGATTTGAACTTTCCCAGGCATTTTGCCCTGTGCTTGGTTGTATTTTGGGTGCTGCTATGTGGCCAATGGGCTTGTGCCCCACCACCGCTAAGATCATGAACCCAGGTGATTTGCGCTTTTTGTAAGCCCTCTCCCAGGTTCTGTTTTCTGAAACTGTTCTGAAATCTTTCTCTGTTTAAATAATATGCTGCTTTTTTATTCCTCCTGCTGTACTGGAAAAGTCACATTTTCCCGCGTTGTACTTTGTCTGCCAAATTTTTTTCCACTCACTTTATCTATGTTGCAGACTCATTATGATTTCTTTGCAACTTTTTTTTTTACTAACTTTGTATCATCAGCAAATTTAGCAACCATACTTTCAGTCCTTCATCCATGTTATTTTTTGTAGATATCAAATAACTGGGGACCCAAATCTGATTCTACCAAAACTAATTCTAATCCTGATCTCCAGAACTAAAGTAACCTTTCTGTATGGTACTGATGCCAACTGTAACTAACAGAGACATGCTCCCCATCTTTACCTTGTTTCCCGAATGTTACATACCCTTGGACATTCGGGTCTTAGTCTTTGCCTCTTTCAGCCATATACCTTTGTAATAGCTACTAGATAATACAAATGTTAGATGCAATCAAATACAGAGCCTTTAGTCGTGCCTTTTTACTATTTTTGCCAGGTTGGTGATGCTCCCAGTGGGAAACCCTTGGAAGTAACTCCCTTCCTACCTGTGTTAAGTCATGCGGACCAGGTTGGTTGCTTTCCTTATGTCTTTCCCTGCAGACCAGAAAATTGTGGCAGAGACAGAATTGAGGGGTCTTGTAGCAGTTAATTGTCAACTCAAGGGTCTCTGTTGCCTGAACAATGGGCAGGTTGCCTGATACTTTACCCACACCCCCATAGTATTGGTGGGAGTGGCTGGTAGTGTCAAGGCCAGGGCTGGATGGGCTGACCCTATTTTCCTCTCGCCAACTTCAAATACACTAAAGAGATGTATAATATTTATCCTTGTTTTGAACTAAAGACCGGTGAGCCTGATATCAGTGGTGGGTAAATTGTTGGGAGGAGTTCTGAGGGACAGGATTTGCATGGATTTGTAAAGGCAAGGACTGATTAGGGATAGTCCAACATGGCTTTGTGCATGGGAAATTGTGTCTCACTAGCTTGATTGAGGTTTCTGAAGAGGTGACGAAGAAGATTAATGAAGAGAAGGCGGTGAACATTGTCTATATGGAGTTCAGCAAGGTGTTTGACAAGGTTCCGCATGGTAAACTGATCGCCAAGGTTAGATCATATGGAATACAGGGAGAGCTAGCTATTTGGAGGCAAAATCAGCTTGAAGGTAGGAGACAGAGGGTGGTGGTGGGGGTTGTTTTTCGGACTGGAGGCTTGTGATCAGCAGTGTGCCACAAGGATCGGTGCTGGGTCCACTGCTTTTTTTTTTATTTAGAGAAATGATTTGAATGTGAATGTGAATGTGGGAGGGAACGGTTAGTAAGTTTCCAGAAAACACCAAAATTGGTGTAGTGGCAGGGAAGAAGGTTATCTCAGAGTATAAGCCGACCTTGAACAGTTGGGCCAATGGGTCAGGGCGTGGCAGATGGAGTTTAATTTTGATAAATGTGAGGTGTTGAATTTTGGTAAGGCAAACCAGGGCAGGGCTTATACACTTAATGGTAGGGTCGTGGGGTGTGTTACTGAACAGAGATCTCGGGGTGCAGGTTCATAATTCCTTGAAAGTGGAGTCCCAGGTAGACAGGATGGTGAAGGTGGCATTTAGTGTGCTTGATTTATTGGTCAGTGCGTCGAGTATTGGAGTTGGGATGTTGTGTTGGGGCTGTACAAGTCATTGGTTAGGCCACTTTTGGAATACTGCTTTCAATCCTGGTCTCCCGGTTGTAGGAAAGATTTACTTTGGATGTTGCCAGATTGGAGGGTTTGAGCTATAGGGAGAGGCTGAATAGGCTGGGGGTATTTTCCCTGGAGCATCAGAGAATGAGGTGTGACCTTATAGAAGTTTATAAAATCATGGGAGGCATGGATAGGGTAATTAGTCAAGGGCTTTTCTCTAGGGAAGCGAGTCCAAGATTAGAGGGCATAAGTTTAAGATGAGAGGGGTAAGATTTAAAAGGAACCTAAGGGTAACTTTTTCACAAAGTGGGTGGTGCATGTATGGAATGAGCTGCCAGAGGAAGTGGTGGAGGCTGGGAGAATTACAACATTTAAAATCTTCTGGATGAGTACATGAATAGAAGGTTTTAGAGGGATATGGGCCAAATGCTGGCAAATGGGACTAGATTAAGTTAGGATATCAGGTTGGCATGGATGAGTTGGACTGAAGCATCTTTTTCCGTGCTGTAATCTCTGACTCTATAACACAAAAAAAAAATTGATGGAGTTGAACGGAAGGTGGGGAGAAACTGGTGCATTGACAGTGGTTGGATTTGAAATGGGTTTTTCGCATGTTATCCTGCATTACAAGAGTATTTGAAAACAAAGTCAAATATTAATGAAGTGAGTGTCAGAGGACTGAGAAGGTGCCAGTTTAATAGAGTGTCTTGCAGAGATTGTAGTAATGAAAATGAAGATGGGCTAGAAACCAGCACAACTGATTCCCAATGTTCTCCTCTACAGTCCTGAGTGAACTGACTTCTGTTTATCTGGATTACAGCCCGTGCCTATTCGTTGTGTCTCAAAACTCTTCTCCCCAACGTAAATCCTTCTTTTCAGGTTAGAGCCAAGAGCTGTTCACTGCCTCTTAATTCTCTTTCCCACCACCTCCAAGACCCTGCAATGCTCCAGCATGTCAATGTTTTGCTCCCATGAAGCTACCTGTGCAAGTAATTTCAGATTTGAGGAACAGTGCTTTATGAAAGTTATGGAGTTTGTTCTCCAGGCTATTGAATTAGCCAAATTTATTTGAATGTGGAGTTTGGCTGTCATAATTTTCTTCTGGGGAGGGAAGGGGCTCTTGCACCCCAGTGGTAGTGTCATAATGTCTGAACAGATTGATTAGGAAGTATCTATAATTGGTTTCAGGAATTCAGCAATGCCTGATGGAAATGAATTTGTACAGTAATTTGCTGAAGCAGCCATTACACAAGAACTACACAAAGGTGTATTGGACCTTCAGTGAAGATACCAGAGCTCACAGTTGTAGTGTGGCCTTTAATTTATCGGTAATTTAAAATGAAGTATGCATCTATTATTTTTATATGGGGATTCTATTGTGTATTTGATGCATCTACTTAAACAAACACAAGATGTAAGTAAACATTAATGATTTCTAATCAGCAGGATTCAACACAGTCAGTCTTTATTTTAAAGAAAGCAGAAATTGGCTTCAACCATCTTGATTGAAAGATTGCTGTGCAAACAAGTAATTCTGCTACACTGTTTTCAGATTGTGTGCTGTTGCTGATCAGCTACTGTGATCTTGAACCCATCATTGTGGAATACTAGCTCAGCACAGTATTTCAGATGTTGAATTGTTTGGAAAGTGAATCTGAAAGGGAACAAATGTTCATTAGTTCTAGTTTCCCCTTTCACTGGAACATTTATCAGTGAGATCAGCAATGGGAATATAGAAGGTTTCTTCTACCAGAAATATAAAGCAAACCACATCTCTATAACCACCGAAAAACAGCCACATTCATCAAACAGCATAAGAGACACAAATTCAAGTGTTTACAAGAGTAATAGAGCTCAAAGTTCTATTCACTGAATTAAAACAGCCAGCTGGAAACGAAAACAAGACCTTCTGTATTTTTTTGTCTATTAGTCTATATGTGGCCTTCTTAATTCTAATCACGGACAAAAGGAATGCCTACTCAGAATTCCATCTACAAAAGTTATCTAACAAGATTTATACACCCAACTGAGTCTTCAGATGTTTCACTCTCCTCTCCAGCGTGCTGAAGTTTGGCTCCCGTGAAGCTACCTGTGCAAGTAATTTCAGATTTGAGGAACAATGCTTTATGGAAGTTATGGAATTTGATCTCCAGGCTATTGAATAGTCAAATTTATTTGAATGTGGAGTTTGGCTGTCATAATTTGCTTCTGGGGAGGGAAAGGGCTCTTGCACCCCAGTAGTAGTGTCGTAATGTCTGAACAGGTTGATTAGGAAGTATTTATAATTGGTTTCATGAATTCAGCAATGCCTGATGGAAATGAATATGTGCAGTGACTGTTACAGGACAATAGGGACTGGGTATCATACCTATTACAGAAACATGGCTGAGGGAGGGACAGGACAGGCAGCTCAAGGTTTGGTGTTTCGATGCTGTAGTAAAGATGCAAAGAGAATCAAGAGAGGAAAGGGAGTGGTGTTTTGATTAGGGAAAACATTACTGATGTACTTAGAGAAGATGTGTGGATCGTCCAGTGAAGCTATATGGGTGGAACTTAGAAATAAGAAGAGGATGATCACCTTGATGGGATTGAACTACAGGCCCCCTAATAGTCAGTGGAAAACTGAGGAACAAATATGTAGAAAGATCTCATATGTAAGAATAATAGGGTTTTAACTTTCTAAACATAGACTGGGACTACCATAGTGTTAAGGGCTTGGAATTTGTTAGATGTGTTGAAAAACTTTTTCTCTATCAATATGTAAATATATCTACTAGAAAAGGAGCAAAACTTGACCTTCTCTTGGGAAATAAGGCGGGGCAAGTGACTGAAGTGTTAGTGGGGTACACTTTGGGACCAGTGATCATAATTCTATTAGTTTGAAATAGTTATGGAAAAGGATAGGCCTTGTTCAAAAGTAAAAGCTCTCAATGGGATTAAGGCCAATTTTGACAGTACGAGACAGGGACTTTCAAAGTTGATTGGGGTAAATAGTTCGCAGGTAAAGGATGACTGGCAAGTGGGAAGCTTTCAAAAGGGAGATAAGGAAATTCCAGAGACAGTACATTCCTGTTAGAGTGAAGGGTAAGACTGGTAGCAGTAGGGAACAATTGATGAATAGAGATATTGAGGTTCTGGTCAAGAATAAGAAGGAGGCTTATGTCAGGTATTGACAACCGGGATCAAGTGAATCCCTTGAAGAGTATAAAGGGAGTAGGGTCATTCTTAAGAGGGAAATCAGGAGGGCAAAAAGGGGATATGAGATAGGATTCTCCTTAACCTTATCTGCCGAGGTTAAGAGATCTTACAAGTATATTAAGGGCAAAAGAGCAACTAGGGAAAGAATAGGGCCCTTTAAAGATCAAGAGGTTATCTATGTATGGAACCATAGGCGATGGGAGAGATACTGAATGAATATTTCACTTCAGTATTTACTGTGGAGAAAGACATGGAAGCTAGGGAACTCGGGGAAGTATGTCTTGAAAAGAGTCCACATTACAGAATAGAAGGCACTAGAGGTCTTAAAAAGTACAAAGGAAGACAAATCACTGGGACCTGATCAAGTGTATCCTAGGACATTGTGGGAAGTTAGGGAGGAAATTGCAGGGCCCTAGATCAGAAATTTACATCATTTCCAGCCCCAGGTGTGGTGCCAGATGACTGGAGGGTGGCTAATGTTGTGCTTTTATTTAATGCTGCAAAGACAAGCCTGGTAATTATAGACCAGTGAGTCTGATATCATTGTGTAAATTATTGGAGGGGATTCTGAGGGACAGGATTTACATGCATTTGGAGAGGCAAGGCCTGATTAGGGATAGTCAGCATGGCTTTGTGTGTGGGAATTCGTATCTCACAAACTTGGTTAAGTTTTTTGAGCATGTGACTGAGAAAATAGATGAGGTCAGAGTGGTAGGAGTTTCCTATATGGACTTTAGTAAAGCCTTTGACAAGGTTCTGCATAGTAGACTGGTTAGTATAGTTAGATCACATGGGATTCAGGGAGAGCTTGCCAGTTGGATACAAAATTGGCTTGATAGTAGGAGACAGAGGGTGGTGGTGGAGGGTTGGTTTTCAAACTGGAGGTCTGTGACCAGCAATGTTCTGCAGGAATCAGTGCAGCGTTCGCTATTGTTTGACATTAATATAGACAATTTGGGTGAGAATATAGAAGCATTGTTAGTAAGTTTGCGGATGACACCAAAATTGTTGGTAGACAGTGAGGAAGGTTACCTAAAATAACACAGAGATCTTGATCGGATGGGCCAGTAGGCCAAGGAGTGGGAGATGGAGTTTAGTTTGAATAAATGTGAGATGTTGCATTTTGGTAAGACTAACAAGGGTAGGACTTACTATTAACTGTATAAGGCCCTGGGGAATGTTGGAGAACAGAGACCGAGGGGCTCGGGTATATAGTTCATTGGAAGCTGCGTCATAGGTAGAGTGGTAAAGAAAGCATTTGGCACACTTGACGTTGTCGGTCAGATCACTGAATCATTTATTATCATCTGTATTCAATTTAAAATACAGCAAAAGGTTTATACCATTGACATTCATCAGTGCCATTCTCATTAACTTTAAGAAAGATAACTTAGAGAAATCGAACTTTTCTTTCTCAGCCACTACAGTCGCGCTCTGGGCCTTGCTAGCCTATGCCATGCCGTCGCTAGAGTCCCACTCTGGGCTACACCAGCCCATGCCATTCTGTCACCAGGGTCCCCCTCCAGGCTTCACAGGCTGGCCGACTCTCTAGCCACGCTGCTGCTTTGGATACCATCAAAGCCACCTTCCCACTGAAAGAGTTCTCTGTAGAAGGTAAGTATAAGCAAAATTGTAAAAAAAAAAGAGAAAAGAAGGGGGGAAAGAAAGAAAAAGCCATGAAGAGGACAAGCCCAGGCACAGGAGCCCAGATGCTGCCTACTCCACTGCTGTCATCTTGGATTTATTGAGTTTAGAAGTTGGGGTGACATGTTGCAGTTGTACAGGAGGTTGGTGAGGCCACTTCTGGAATACCGTGTACAGTTCTAGTTGCCCTGCTACAGGAAGGATATTATTAAAATGGAGAGGGTACAGAAAATATTTATAAGGATGTTACTGGGACTGGAGGGTTTAAGTTAATAAGGAGAGGCTGGATAAGCTGGGACTTCGTTTCACTGGACCATAGGAAGTTGAGGAGTGACCTTATAGAGGTTTATAAAATCATAATGGGCATAGATAAAGTGAAGAGCAAAGGTCTTTTCCTTTGGCTAGGGGAGTTCAAAGCTGAAGCCATAAATTTAAGGTGAGAGGAGAAGGATTTGAAAGGGACCTGAGGGGCAACTTTTTCATGCAGCGGTTGGTTCATGTATGGAATGAACTGTCAGAGAAAGTGGTAGATGCAGGTACAGATACAACATTAAAAAGACATTTGGACAGGTACGTGAATAGGAAAGGTTTCGAAGGATATAGGCCAAATGCAGGCACATGGGACTAGTTTAGTTTTGGAAACTTAGACATGATGATGAGTTGGACTGAAGTGTCTGTTTCCTTGCTAAGACAACTCTAATATGTGTGCCCCTGTAGGCTGTTACATACACAGTGTCCCTGTGGGCTAAAAGGAGGTCTTTTGGGGTAGACGAATGACCATGTGGGAGACAGAGGTAGACTCTGATTAGCGGAGTGAGGAATAACACCATTTCAGGCATAATAACTTGTAACAATATCGGAACTGTAATGAAAGTTTGGAAGTTGATCAGTGTGCCATTGTAACTATCATAAGAATGAACCTCTGGACAAGTAATTATTCACATAATGAACACTGTCATATTGTAGAGTCTCTTCAGATGGACTGGTGCTTAAAGAGGTAAACATTGACCATTAATATGGCTCCATTTAAAACTGTCCTGCCAGGCTTTTAAAATCCCGCTTTTTATTGTGTTACAGTCCTTACCAAGTACACATAATAAATCTGTATAACAAAAGTACAGTCTGAATAATCAAGTGTGTGAGAGGATGCAAATGGACCAAAATAGTTCCTGCAGAATAAACTTCTCAGATGAAGTTTGTTTATTTGTAGATTATTCTAAGTAATCAACTAAGAGAACCTCTGAAATGTATTTTAAATATTTTTGAAATCAAACCACTTCTTGATGGCAAATAATTCTACTCAATAATGTACCCTGACATATTTTCACTGCATAACACTTTATCAAGATGTACAAGGAATAAATAATTTATTGTAAACTCAGGAAATAAAGTTGACAGCTCTTGATTCTGAAATAAAGTGGGGGAAGGTAAACAGCTACATACAGCAAGCTCTCACTGAATAGAACATGTTCATAATGAATGGTGGGAATCTGTGGTCGGGACACAAGAGGGAAATTGCAGCAGCATTGAAAATGGCAAGGTTCCTTCTTATATTGATCATTATTTTTATACGTACACCAGCAATACTCTTTTTGATATACTAGTAGAAACATTATAACTGATATATATGGATTCTTGGACATTAAGCGCTATTGTGATTATATTCTCACTCTCTGCAACTGTCACTCGACTATAGTTACTTCTTTTTTCCTGCATGGTCAGCATCAATTGGTAGAATTTCCTACTCAGCAAAAGCAAAAGACAGCTTCCCAGCCATTGTTATCAAGTCACCACCTAATACTTGGCTGACTGTGATTTTCTTGAAAATGAAATGACAGAAAAGTTGGTAAATATGGAAATACATATCATTTGAAGGGGGTTCGTTAATCTCTATATCTCCCTTTTCTTTCATAATACAGAAGTTATGTATATTTTACTTGCTCATACTGACTCTTGATGCCAAGTATTTTGGGGACCATTTGAAATATTTGGGAAATCAACTGAAAAGCCCTGCAGTGAGTAGCCTCAGGTTAAAAAATTAGCATTAGACCTACTCCCTGCAAGCCAAACACAGAAAACACTGCCCAAATGAAGACAGCAAGAGCTGCAGATGCTAGAGTCAGAGTCAATACAGTTTGGAGCTGGTGGAATACAGCAGGTCAGGCAGCATCAGACCAGGAAAGCTGATGTTTCAGGTTTACAACGTTCATCAGGACTCACAGGGAAGTAAGGGAGCTCGGAAATAAATGGGGGTGTGGGAGATTGTTGGATGGTGATAGGCAGATGCAGGTAGGAGGTAGTGGAGATTGGTCAGTCGGAAGGGTGGGCTGGATAGATGAGAAGGAAAATGGATAGGTCGTGTCAGGTCAAGGAGGTGGGGATGAGAGGGAGGGTTAGATGGGATGAGGCTGTGGGGGGCGGGGCAGGGGGGATAGGGAGATTTTGAAACTGGCGACTTCTAGGTTGAAGCTATCGGGCTGTAAGATCCTGAGGCGGAATACGAGATGTTGTTCCTCCAGTTTGCGTGGGGCGTCATTGTTACACTGGAGGCGGCCCGGGATGGATGTTTCACCAAGGGAGTGGGAGGGGCAGTGGCAGTTAAAATGGCTGGCAACCAGGTGGTGCTGTTGATTATAGCATAGAGATCGCAGATGTTCTGTGAATTGGTCACTAAGTCTGCACTTGGTCTTACTGATGTAGAGGAGACCACATTGGGAGCAACAGATACAGTAGACCAGGTTAGAGGAGGTACAGGTGAATCCCTGTCGGATTTGGAAAGATTGTTTGGGAAGAGAGGGGAGATGTAGGGACAAGTCTAGCACCTCCAGCGTTTGCAGGGAAAAGTACTGGGTGTGGTGGGGTTAGTGGTGATGTGGAGCAGATGAGGGAGTAGTCGAGTGAGTGGTAACCGACTCAGCACTTACATCTATTTCAAACCTACTGACTCCCACAGCTACCTTGACTACATGTTCTCTCACCCACCATCCTGCAAGAATGCGATCCCTTACTCCCAATTCCTCCACCTCCACCGCATCTGCTCCCAAGATGGAGCGTTCCATTCCTGGATATCCCCAGTCCTCCTACTTCAAGGACTGCAACTTCCCCACACCCTCCATTGATACATAATGGCCCCAACCTCATCACTTTTATTTTCTGCACTTCTGCTCTCAAACCCCTTCGCTACCCCTCCTCCCCCAACAAAAATAAGCACAAAGTCCCCCTGGTCATTACATACCACCCCATCAACCTCTACATCTAGTGCATTATCTTCCGGCACCTGCAATCCAACCCCACCCTGTAGATTACAGACCTGAGTAAAAGCTACGCAGGGGTTCTTTCATTAATTGCACTCAATGATCATTTCCAGGCATTGGTCACCCATGCAAAGAACTTTGGACTTATCATTTGCTCATGAAGATTTAATGATAAATATCAGGCCATCTGGGAAGATGATACCTCAAGTCAGCTGCTGTATGGTAGTTACCTACTATCAGAAAACCCAGCTTTGCATTCACACGTTGCCCATATGGACTTCAGAAGGGCATTTAACAAGGTTCTGCATGGTAGACTGGTCAGCAAGATTAGATCATACGGAATCCAGAGGGAAGCTAGCCAATTGGATATAAAATTGACTTGAAGGTAAGGGACAGTGGGTGGTGGTAGAGGGTTGTTTTTTGGATTGAAGGCCTGTAAGCAGCAGTGTGCTTCAAGGATCAGTGTTGGGCCCATTGCTTTTCATCATTCATATAAATAATTTGGATGTGAATATAGGAGGAATGGTTAATAAGTTTGCAGATGACACCAAAATTTAAGTGTAGTAGACAGAGAAGGTTAACTCAGACGACAATAGGACCTTGATCAAATGGGACAATGGGCCGAGAAGTGGCAGATGGAGTTTAATTTAGATTAATACGAAGTGTTGCCTTTTGTTAAGGCAAATCAGTGCAGGTGCTTAGTTCCTTTAAAGTGGAGTTGCAGGTGTACAGGATGGTGAAGGCGGCATTTGATGCGCTTGCCTTTATTGGTACTATGCATTGAGCATATGAGTTGGGATGCCATGATGTGGCTGTACAGAATATTGGTAAGCCACTTTTAGAACACTGTTCAATTCTGGTCTCCCTGCTATAATAAAGTTGTTGTTAAACTTGAAAGGGTTCAGAAAAGGATGCTGAGCTACAGGGAGAGGCTGAAGAGGCTTGAGCTTTTTTACCTAGAGCATCGGTGGCTCAAGGGTGACGTTACGGAAGTTTATAAAATCATGAGGGGCATGGATAGGGTGAACAGCGAGGTCTTTTTCCCAAGGTCGGGTAGTCCAAAACTACTTGGTATAAGTTTAAGGTGGGAGGGCAATATAAAGGAACCTAAGGGGCAACGTTTTCACACACAGGGTGGTGAATGTATGGAACAAGCTGCCAGAGGTAGTGGAGGCAGGTACAATTACAGATTTAAAAGGCATCTGGATGGGTACATGAATAGGAAGGATTTAGAGGGATAATTGTTGGCAGATGGGACTAAATCAGTTTAGGATATCTGGTCAGCACGGATGAGTTAGACCAAAGAGTCTTTCTGTTATGTATAACTCTTTGACTCTATAAGTGAAAATGTAGTCTGGACAAAGAAACAAATTCAACTCATACAAAACTTCAAAATGCACAGACAATTCAAACAACCAGTGATACTTGAGAGTTTCTAAAATATACATATATTTGAGGCAGCTTAGAAACAACGTTTCAGAAAAAAAGTAGAAAATAAAAAAGTGTGAAATACACTGTCCCTGACTGAAGGCAAGCAACTGGACTGAAAGTTCCATCACGTGCTGATAGGAAGCAAACATAGGCCATCTGCCATCTAGATTGTTCCAGCAATTATATCATAGTTAATCTGAACGTTTAACTTACCACCTCTGGGTTCCATGAGCCTTAATACACAAGCGTAACAAAAACCGACAAATTCAGATTTGAAACTTTCAATTGGCCTATTTTTGAGGATGTGCATTCAGGCTTTCAATGTCCTTAAAAATGAGTGTAGATTATAAGAGTTCTCTTTCCAGTAAGAAAATAAACATTCTCTAGTTGATACATATCCTTAGCAGCACAACAGCTATTGTCTGTTGACACTGAATAGAATGCAAATCTATGTCTCATCTGTCCAATTGCTTTTCTTTTAAATTGACTTCAAATTAAGTGTTGAAACAACATTTATCATTAAATAAACATTAACGTGAAGGAAAACAGGATAAAGCACATAATTGGAAGGTTAGTAAATTAAAGCTTTTATAGTCCTTTAAAACAATAATGCTCTGTAAAAACAATTTGCATGGCAATTTTTAAGAAAGCAAGCAATTAGCTACCAGATCTTTCTTCAGATAATCTGAGTGTTTTTTTTTATTTAAGTACAGTTGAAATAATATTGACATATTGTGAAGCACTTTAAGACTGAACTTGAAGCATGTTGGTATGTAAGTGACTGAAGCAAGTATGGTAGATTATGCTGTAATTGCATATTTAAATACCTGTAAAGCTAATCTCAATATGGTAACCATCGCAACAGTTATTGATTATTGTTTAGGGCCGTTACTGCCACTTAGGGAAGGAAATCTGCCATTCTTGCTAGATCGGTCCTACATGTGGCAGACTCTTAAGTGTTCACTGAAATAGTTAACCAACACTGAGATCACTGGCAATTAAAACCAAGTAACAAATAATCACTCATATCCCACGCCAGAATAATAATGTCAAATATTCAGAAAACCTACAGAAATATTGGAGCTTGGCCCAAATTATGCTGAATAAAAATAGTTTGTTATGAGGTATGATAGTACAGCAGTTATGTAATCGAGGATTACCAATTAGGGAAGGAAAGCAAAATTCAGATGGGACCCTTGGTAATCCAAGCATCTGATTCTGGAATTGCTGGAAAAGCTCAGCAGGTCAGGCAGCATCTGTGAAGAGCAAATCAGAGTTAATGTTTGGAGTCCGGTGACCCTTCCTCAGAACTCTTCCTCAGAACTCTTCCTCAGTTCTGAGGAAGGGTCACCGGACCTGAAATGTTTAAAGCTAATTTTTTTCTTCACAGATGCTGCCAGACCTGCTGAGGTTTTCCAGCATCTTCTGTTTTTGTTCCTGATTCACAGCAGCCGCAGTTCTTTCGGTTTTTATCTGATTCTGGAGACCTGGCAGCTAGAATGCAAACTGAAAACCAGAACATCAAACTGGAGAAGCAGTTTGGAAGCTTGAATTGAGAATCCAAACAATCAGTGTGAATTGAAAACCCACAATGATGGTCTAACATCTGAATGAGTTTTAAAATGAGGAAATACACATGACCATAAAGCTGTCAGATTGTTGTAAAAAACCAAACCAGTTGACTAATCTGTTTTAGGGTCTGGTGTATTTCTGACATGACTCACACCACAATCAAGCCACTTGGCTGCCCTGCTACAAACAGTTCAGAAAGGAGTTGCAAGACCTCCTTACCACCTTGAAAGTCGCAGTAATGCTTACAACCTGAGAATGAATAAGTTTGTTATATGAAGACAACAGCTATGCCACCAGCAGTAGGTCAAAGCTTATTTTGTGGAATTCCATAACGTTAATTTCATTAGGCTACAGAATCATTTCAGTTAGAAATGGTGAAGACAATAGTGTCGTTATGTCAACTGTGGTTGGCTTTTAAGTATATCTGTCACTTCACCATTTGACATTACCTTTAGAGAAACACACTTTCTGCATCGAGTGGCAGGCACTCACAAAGTCAAGTCTTTCAAAATGGAGCTGAACAGTGCCATATTTATTTGACTACGTGTGTGTTTTAAACAGCAAGCTAAGAAAACATCTTGAAATACTTTAGACGAAAAAAAACACGCACAAAAGGAGGAGGATTGACAGCGGTGAATTAAATCAAAATCAGTTGGGGAGAACTTTCAAGAAGTGTAGAAGAGGGGATTGCAGATGGGAAGAATTGAAGACTCTTTCCAAATTGTGTGGAACATAGCAAGGAACAGTCTGGACCAAACAAACAGTGCACCAAGGAACACAATGGGCTGAGTAACTGTGCAAATAGAGGGATGGCAAGGTCAAAGAAAGAACTGAAGATAAAGTCAGAGTTTGAAATCGCTGAATTTGTGAGTGGAGGTTGTGAATAGTATGGTGTACAAAGAATTTAAGTGGATGTGACTTTGAGCAAACAAAGTTATGCAGGGTATTTGATGAGTTGCAGTTTGTGAAGGGAAGAACTTGAGATTGAGCAAGATAGTAATTGACCAGTTGATTCTAAAGGTGTTGAGCTGTTTGGCAAGGTGGTGAAAATTTACCTCAACGCTGACCATGGTTGGGTACTATCCAGTTTAAGTCTGTGGAAATTAGAAGAGACTGGAGGGATTTAGATGCAAAGATGTGGCTATTTAAACTGGGACTAAGTGTGACAGCTTTTCAGTCTTGCCCAAACTTTAAGGAAATATTTCCTCAACAAATGAGAGCGAGGTAAGACAAAACCAGTTTTCACTTTGAGTCATAGTCATACAGCATGGAAACAGGCCTGTCAGTCCAACCAATCCACGCTGATCGTGTTCCCAAACTAAACTAGTTCCACCTGCCAGTGCTTGGCCCATATCCCTCCAAACCTTTCCTATTCATGAACTTATCCAAATGTCTTTTAAACATTGTAACTGTACCTGCATCCACCTCTTCCTCTGGCAGTTCATTCCACACACTAACCACTCGGTGTAAAGAAGCTGCCCCTCATATCCTTTTTAAATCTTTATCCTTTCACCTTAAAAAAAAGTCCCCTAGTTTTGAAGTCCCCCACTCTAGGGAAAAGACCCTTGTCATTCACCATATGCCCCTCATGATTTTATAAACCTCAATAAGGTCACCTTTCAACCTCCTACGCTCCCAGTGGAAAAAAGTCCCAGCCTTTCCAGTCTATTTTTGTATCTCAAACCCTCCATTCTAGGCAATATCCTGGTAAATCTTTTCTGAACCCTCTCCAGTTTAATAATATCCTTCCTATAACCGGGTAACCAGAACTGTTCTTAGTACTCCAGAAGAGGTCTCAGCAATGTCCTGACTCTAGTTTAAATAAAATGAAGTTAATTAGAGTCATGAAATACTACAGAGATGTGAAAAGTGGCTGAATTTATTAAACTCAGTGGAGATCCACATTTGTGCTAGTGAAATGGCTGACGTGGAAATCATCATCATCATTTTATAGAATTAATGTCCATCCAGAAGTGAAAAATATTCAATTGTCTGAATCAGCAGCAGTTCTGGAAGATCCTTTAAATACTAAATTCTTTTAAATTTATGGCTTAATTGTGGCATTTTGATATGAATGTTGACAAAGTGAAGTCATCTAAAAACTGGTTGATGAAGAATATTCAAACTAAAAATATTATAGTTTTTTTGGAAACTGCAGATTTTTTTTATACATTTTGCCAGAAAAAATTGTTTTAAACATATTATACATTCTCATTCTGTCCTTAAATGACAGTCTGAAATAATACCAGCTATTTCTTACACAGTGCTTTGTCATTATATTACAGTTAGCAGGTACAATGCAGGAACATTTACAGGTCACAGTAAAAACTAATGTTTATTTCCTTCGCAGGCTATAAAAAATGTATTATTCAGCCATTAAGAAAAAGCTGTTAAATTGTTTGTCCAGTTACTGTTTTCAAAAGAATCAAATGAAATTTTAGGGCTTTTGTCCCTCATGATTAACTTTCATCTTGATCATGTGACAAGCTACGACACATGTAAAGTCATTCATCAGACAGTGCAATTCATTGAATCCATATTCCATAGGTGATTATATGTGTGGACACGCCCCATGAATCAAAGCACAGGGAACCAAACCTAGCCATTTTTTTTTCCTCTCTATCTCTGATATGGCTGCTTTTCAAGAGGAAAAACCTTGGGAGGTAAGCCTGCATCCCAAACAGAGCGCTTAGGACCCTTTTGAACATATCTACAGCAAGAGATCTAAAAGTCTCCAAAATTTAATTACTTTTCTTTGTTCTGTTCTAGGCAGCCTGAAGAAGTACAGCTTCAAAGTTCTATCTCCCATCTCAAATCGTGGGAATCTTTCTCAGCGGAATTATCTGGACAGTTTACATTGAGGCTGATGCTACTGTCCTGATTTTTTGTCCTTCTGAAAGCTGAAGCTTGTTCTTCTGCTGAGTTTTCTTTGTTTTTGAGCTTGATAGTCTGCTCGTGCTGAACTTGCTCTAGATTCCAAAATATAGTTAATCTAAAAACAAAAGAAATGAATTATTTCAGCATATTTGAGGGATAAAAGACCAAAAGAATGTAATTGACAAACATTTAAGGATTTGAAATATTAATTTATTAGAGATAATGTGAAAATAAAGTCCTTGTAGTCCCAGCAGACCACTGGGCTGCCGTGTTTAGAGAAAGACAGAGAGAGAGGTTGAACCTGAGGGTTACCTTACCTCAGGCAAGGGCAGAGGTTGAGAAGGAGACTCCTTCATTGTAACCTCTGCCAATGCAGGAATTGAACCCACATGTTGGCATCACAAACTGGCAGTCCAGCTAATTGAGCTAATACCCCAAAGATAAATGTAACAAATTCTCAAGCATCTGTAGAACAATTTATGGAGTATACAAGATCTGATAGGAGTTCTTCAGCACAAAATTGATTTCACTAATATTAGGACTGATTTTTGTAAGATCAAGAAATTGCTCAGAGACTGAGCACTCATGAGATAAAAAATAGTCTATTCATTCACACATTGGGTTAACTAATAAACCTCAATAAGTTAGTATCAGTGATAGTCCTAATAGTGCACACAAGTTACCACTTCGTTGTTTCTGGAAACCACTATTAATAACCACATTAGTTTAGTTTTCATTGTTCGGTATTTCGTTTCAGGCTCTAATGGATGATTTAACAATTTTGTTAACATTTTGACTGATTTGCAACACTTTAAAATAAATTTAATCACCAAAACTTTACGGGAGGTGGCAGTCTTCTAATTTTTTTGATCCAAAAATATATAATGAAGGAGGATGAAATTAGAACATTTTTGGAAGCAAAGAAAAATATTTGGAACATAACATTTATCAATGAAAGCACACTATGCTCAATTATTTTTTTGATACCTGGCAGAACTTGTACTTTTACTTTGTTTGTATTTCAGCAGAGGTAGAGAACTCTACTGAATACATGCTTACATCTCGTTGACAATACAAATCAAAGCCTGGTGTGAAAACAGCCAGGTATAATTTCCATTTTCTTGTATAATAAAAAAAATTTACTCTTCAGAAAATCACATCGACATTTAGATACCATTAAAACTAAAAACATGAAAATATTCTTTTCAATTTGAATTTTCAATTGAAAAAGTAACTCACTCTGTTTGAGCTTCTTTTATATAACAAAATGCCAACATTTTTGGTTTGGTGGTAAATATAGAAAAGCCTCCAGTCTAATCACAGAACAAACCTAAAAAGGTGAAACACTGAATAGAGTTGACACAGTTCAGCTTGAAAGACAGTCACATTAGCAAATCGTAAATACTTGTTTTACATGTCTCATAAAATGCTAATTTATTGGCTACGATACTTTGTGATGATAGCTGTGATAATTTTTAATGGAAGGTTAATGTAAAAATCAAAATGCAAAAAGCCCTTTGGCTTAGCATCAGTTGGTTCACTGAAAAGATTTGGCAGCTTAAAACCCGAACAGTTTTATGTACTGCTGGGTCTTCATAGTCATTAAATTTTAAAGCTGATACCTTCAGCTGATTTTGAGTATTTATTTCATGGCTAATAAAACCTTAGTCTGGACTAGCTAGAGTGATTGAGATGGTTAGCTTGCTAATGTCTGAGTAAATTGGTCACATCCCTGATGTATCACTTACAAAAATTGCCAGATTATAGGCAAATCAATAAATATGAAAACAAAAAAAAAATGTGCTGGGTAAAACAAGGGAAAAAAAAGCTGCTGTACTCAGACAGCCAAGCATTAAGACATTTCACATAATTACATGCACTACCAGCCACCCAAAACACTACTTATACCTGGAGGCAATCCAGATTTTCTGCAGACTGCCTTTCCTACTAGTTCACTGTGATTTTTGGGATCAGCCTAATTTTAATTGAGGTAAGCTCCTCAATTTATGGCAACCTTTGAATGGCAACATATTGTGCGGCTGTAGGGGTCAAGAACCTGCTGCCAATTCAAAGGCCTGTAGCAGCTTAAAATTAGGTAAAGAGAAAATCATTAGAGCAAAAGCAGAATTTGACTGGTAAGCAAGCAATATTTGAGGAGATCTACGAGTTCCATTACAAGAGATCAAGTCCCAAGTTCTCCAAAGAAACAACCCTCATCCCTCAGACAGCAGAGGGCTGCTCTGTTTGTACTCAAGCACATCAACCCTAAAAAAGTACAACAGCAAGCAGTAGCAAGGACACTGACAATGCTATCAGCGCATGCATGGTCAGCACTAACACAAAACCGATGATCTGACTGAATCTAAGTTAACGGGAGTCAATTATGCTTCCCATGATGACTCTGTACTGCACTTACAGCAAACTTCTTTTCAAGAGTTTGAATTGAATTTCTTACAATTAATCTCCACAAGGGAATTCCAGCTTCAATCTGGAAATCTTCATCGAGTCATAACGTATACTTGTCCCCTAAAAACACTCATCATAATTTTTACCATGCATTAGTTGTTACCCCAATATGATCTGCCCATTGATTTGTGTTTCAAGGGAGAGAAAAGCATTTTCTCAATTTTTACTTTTTCTGAATCAGAGCCCACAACAGTCAAGAGAGATTTCAAAGCAATGACAGAAAAACTAAATAAGGATTCAATGCCTAGCAGGAATCTGCTGCAAGCTCATTATGATACTCTGGTGCTTTTTCTTCTTACGTTGTAATACCTTGTCAGCAACTAAATCATAAAACCTCAGATTGCTTTTCTTCCTGAAAGTGATGTAAATTCTGTTCCTCAAAACACTTCTGAACTTCCTTCAGCTACATTACAGAGAAAACTAAATGCTTGAAGGTATGTAATTGGGAATGGAGGTGAGGGGTGATGACCTTCTACAGGATTTTTCAAACAGCAGCAAATTTGGGAGCAAGAAGAATCTTACATTGTGTGACATGAATGTGCTAGCAGCCAGTAAAAAGTTTTTTTTTGTGTCTGTATAAGTTGTTAAATAAGATTCAAGCTAGCTGAAGAAGTGTAAAACCAGACCGATTAATTTTCTTGAATGTAGGTGCAGTGACAGATTGCAACACTACAGGTTTCACCCCCCACCCACCAGTATCTCAGCAATCCCTTTTCGTAATTTTTCTGTTCAACTCCTGGACTGAGACTTGATCCCACAACCTTGTGAGACAAAGACAAGAGTGTTACCCACTGAGCTTCAGCTTGTAGGTTTTTAAAAATAAATAACAAAATCCACCTCTTAAAGGGGTGCTGTAACAAGAAACAACTTTGAAACTAAACCCAACAAATTCAGTTAAAATGTCACTTAGCCATGCCAGCCCCTATAGTGCCCATCAGTCATGAAAGATCTCAAGCATATCAGTGGACACTGCATGTTCCTTCTCTGTGAACACCCAAGTGAGAACATAACTGTGGAAGATGGACAGGCAGTTTAGTTGACCCCAAAAGGCACAACTGAGAAAATCACATACTCCCTCACATTTAATTTGAACCAGCATTTACCTCATTTAAAAGAAGCTGCTGCAGTGCCTTACAGCTGGACTGTTTAAAGCTCTGGCATCAGTGGTATACAAACCCATGCCTCCAGAGAGACTGGAATCTGAACCTCAGCCCTTTGCAACTGGATCCTCCGCTTTCTGACCCATAGGCCGCAATGAGTGAGGATAAGTAACTGCAGCTCCTCCACAATAACACTTAACATTGGAGACCCCCCACGGATGTGACCTCGACCCCCTACTGTACTCCAACAACAGTACTGCCAGATTCCAAATGAACGCCATCTACATGTTCACTGACAACACCACCATAGTGGGACAGGTATCGAACGACGATTCAAAATACAGAAGGGAGATAGAAGGCATGGTGATACAGTGCAATGAAAATGATCTGTCTCTCAACGTCAGCAAAACTAAAGAACCAATCATCGACTTAAGAAAGAAGGGAGGAGAACTTGCCCCCATCTACATCAACGGAACTGAGGTTGAGAGAGTGAACAGCATCAAGTTCCTCGCAGTGACGATAACAGAAGACCTGTTCTGGA
The DNA here is from genome assembly GCA_024137785.1 of Ginglymostoma cirratum. Classification (NCBI taxonomy): domain Eukaryota; kingdom Metazoa; phylum Chordata; class Chondrichthyes; order Orectolobiformes; family Ginglymostomatidae; genus Ginglymostoma; species Ginglymostoma cirratum. The sequence goes on from JAHRHZ010000035.1 coordinate 22,998,773, forward strand.
CTTGCAATGTAAATACGACAGTCAAGGTGGCACAACAACACCTTTTCTTCCTCAGGCAGCTCAGGAAATTTGACATATCCATAAGATCCCTCACTAATTTGTACAGATGCGCCATTGAAAGCATACTGACCGGGTGCATAACAGCCTGGTAGGGCAACTGCTCTGCCCAGGACCATTAAGAAACTACAGAAGGTTGTGTGCACAACCCAGACCATCATGGGAGCCAACCTTCCATCCATGGACTCTATTTACACAGCTCGCTGCGGCAGAAAGGTGGCCATCATCAAAGACCCATCACATCCTAGTGATGACCTCCTACAACCTCTTCCGTCAGGCAGAAGATATAGAAGCCTGAATACACGCACAAGCATGTTCAAGAACAGCTTCTATCTGGCTATTATCAGACTGTTGAATGGGCTCTAGCCTCAAATAACATAACCTGCAATGTAACCTGTACGTCTCTAAGTCTTTTTGATCTGTACATCCTTTGCTTGCTATGATCTGCCTATATCACTCATATGCAAAGCCTTTCGTTGTATTTCGGTACATGCGACAATAAAATCAATCAATAAATACAGCTTTCAGCCAGGTTACTGTGCCAACCAGCCCCTTTACACAAAAATTTATTTTTAATCAGTGATTTGGAGACAGTAAGGATTGCAGATGCTGGAAGCCAGAGTCAATAGATGTGAAGCTGGAAAAGCACAGCAGGTCAGACATCATCGAAGGAGCAGGAAAGTCAACGTTTCAGGCAAAAACCCTTTGTCGGGACTGGGGTGGGGGGGCCCCGTGGGAGAGAACCCACAAGTGAATCGAGGGAGGCAGGATTGGGCCATCCCACACCACCCCCTCCCCAACCCTATTATTTCCTCCCCTCTCCCCTCCCCCTTCCCAGTCCTGACAAAGGGTTTTGGCCTGAAACATTGACTTTCCTGCTCCTCTGATGCTGTCGGACTTGCTGTGCTTTTCCAGCTTCACATCTACTGACTCTATTTTTAATCAACCTGCTCTTGTCATGTTATGATATTGAGTACTGAAGTGGAGTGATTAAGGGAAGAGAAAGAGATGGTCCTTTGCTTTTCAAACATTTTCAGCCTACTGGACCTAGTTCTTAAAGTACTACAGGAATATCTAGTGAGTATCTGGTACATTACTAAGTTTAATTCTATCCCTAAGGTTCCAAATAGTATAGTGATTGGTGGCAAGGTTAATAAGATATTAAAAAAGTAAGTATATGATTTAATAACATAATGATGTTATTTTGTTAATTAGAACTCACTAAGGATGGCAGAACTAATGATGTGATATAACTGTAACATGTGGGTGCTCCTGGATGTTTGTTTGGTCTAGGGAAAACATCTGCACTAAGTGTTTCAAGTTTGAGCTGTTGATGGCTGAACTACAGACACTGATGCACCAGGAAGAAAGTTACCTGGATTCTTTGTACCAGAATATGGATGCAACTTTTAGGACAGGGACTCCTGATTTGGTCATTGTTCAGTCACAGGAATACCTGACTGTTAGTGAGGCAGGTAAAAGGCCCAAGAGGCAGAGCTTCAATCTTTGTAACTAACCAATAGGTTTGAGGTTCTCTTGGCTTGGTTAGAGAGTTGGGGCTACAGGCCAATTGACCATGATATAGGAAAGCCATTTCAGAACAATATGGGAATGCAGTAGCAAGGGAAACAATAAGTAACTGCAGTAGTAAGGGACAATAAAGTCTGTGTTGCTTACCTCGGGCAAGGGTTTGGGACATTTAGTCAGTGCCAGAGAGGAACCTGCAGTAGCAGGGAGAAAACCCAGTCATCATGGTCCACGTTGATAGAGCAAAATAAAAGACAAGAGGGTGCCAAATTATACAGAAGTTATAGTCTCTGGGTTATTACCCGAGTCACTTGCAAATTGAAACATGGCAAATTGAATGTTGGGCTCAAAGACTGATGTGGCCCAAACAGATTCTGATTCCTGCAGCACTGGCGCCAGTACACGGGAAACAGATTTGTAATGATGGGACAATCTTTACCTGAACCACAGTTGTCCCATGTTCTTTTGAACTGCATAACTTGGAAATAGAAATGATTTAAAACTAAGTAGTGGGGGGCGGGGGGTAAGGGATCAAATTTGTGAATGTGGTAAATCAAAGAGTGGAGAGAAGGCAGAAGAGAAAGGTATTTATACTGGAAATCATAAACAGATCAAGACAGGAAAGGGTAGACAGCACAAATCTTAAGATTAAACCAATAGATAAGAGTGGAAGTTACAATAAAAAAAGGACAGCACTAAAGTCCCTGTAACTGAATGCATGTAGCATTCTAAACAAACATAAACTGAGAGTGCAAAATAAATATGAACTGACAGCCACTACAAAGACTTGGCTATAGGATGATACAGGTTGGCACCTGAGTATTGAAAGGTACAGGACACTTATGGAAGACAAGCTAGGTAAATGTGAGAAGGCTGCTGATATGGTTATAAAAACAATAGAGAGGGAAGACCCAAGTTCAGAGAACCAGGAAACAATTTGGGTAGAAATGATAAAGGCAAGAAGTCACTTGTGGGAGTGGTGTACACCAACTATCTAATGATAAATCACACAGCAGGGTGGAGCATAAAGGAATAAATAATGTGAGCTTCTCAGAAGGCATGGTGATAAACTTGGAGTCTCTAATCAATATGTGGACTCATAAATTCAGACAAGCAAAGGTATGGTGACTTCACAGATCTTTTCAGGATACCTTCTTAGAAAAGCATGTTCAGGATCCAATCAGACATAAGGCTGTACTATACCTGGTACTGTGCAACAAGATAAGATTTATTCCTGATCTCAGAGTGAAGGTGCCCCTAGATACCAGAAACAATACGAAGATTGAATTTTACATTCTGTTTGAAGGAGTAAGGTGTGGGTTCCGAAACTATTTTTCAAAATGTAAATAAGGGCATGAAAGCAGGGACTGCATAAACTTATTTGGCAAACTAGGTTACTACATAGGTCAATTCATTTGCAGTCGCACACATTTAAGGAGATTTTCCAGAATATATATTTTGTAAAGAGTAAGAAAATTTTCAGGGGACAGACCACCCACCACCCACCACAGCAGCACCCCCCAACTTCATGGTCAAGTAGAAAAAGTTAAAAGTAGCATCAAATTTACAGAACTTAATTATGAAAATACAGGTGGCAGGTCAGAAGATTGCACAAAATATTAAAAACAAACAGCAAAGACTGACTAAAAATATAAAAAGGGGTAAAAAAAAACAAAAGAAAACCACCCAGAAATATAACAACAGATAGAAAGAGTTTGTACGAATATTTTAAAGATGTTAAAGTGAGCATCTGTCCTATAGAAAATGTCTGGAGAATCAATAATGGAATATTAGGTGATGACAGATGTATTAAGTCAATATTTTACATCAGTCTTCACAGTAGAGGATATAAATAACATTCTAGAAGCAGCTATAAATCATGAAAAAGTGGTGATGCAGGAACTCAGGAAATCTACAATCACCAGAGAAGTGATATTAAGTGAACTGATGGATCTGTAGGTTAACAATGCCAGGATGTCGACAGACTTCATCCTAGGTTCTTCAAGAATTGGCTAGTGAGGTGTCTGATGCATTAGTTTTGATTTTACAAAACTCCCTAGATTTATGGAAGATCCTTTGGATTTGTATATCTCAAATAGAAATAATTTATTGCAAAAGGGAGAGACACAAAAAACAGGAAACTACAGATCAATTAGCTTAAAATCAGAAAAAATATTATAAGTTATTACTGAAGAAATTATAATAGGTTACTTGAATAAATTTAAACTAATCAGGCAGAATCAACATAGTTTGTCAAGGAGGATATATCTAACTAATCTACTGGATTTCTTTGAGGAATTAACACACTGTGTATAAAAGGGAACCAGCGGATGTACTGTACTTGGATTTCAAGATAGCATTTGTCAAAAGTGCCACATCAAAGGTTGTTGCAGAAAATAAATGCTCATGGTGTAGGAGGTAACATTGGCATGGTTAGAAAATTAGCTGACTAACAGAAAGCAGAGAGTAGCCATAAATAAGTTTAATGCAGACTGGAAAGAAGTAACAAGTGATGTAACCACATGTTCGTGCTTCGACCTCAACTATTTACAATTTATATAAATGACTTGAAGGGACAGAAAGTATTGTTGCTAAATTTGCTGATTAAACAAAGAAGGGTATGAAAGTAAGTTGTGATGCGAACATGAGGAGGCTACGAACAGGTTCGGATTGGTTGAGTAAGCGGACAAAGATTGTGCAAGTGGATTTTAATGTGGGAGAACATGAAATTGTCCATTTTGGCAGAAAGAACAAAAAGATGCATATTATCTAAATGGTGACAGACTGCAGAATTCTGAAATGCAGAGATATCTGGGAGTCCTAGTCATGATTCACTAAATAATTAAGAGAAGTCACATGGTATTAATCTCCATATTTAAGGAAGGATGCAAATACATTTTAAGCAGTTCAGAGAACGTTTACCAGACTAATATCTAGAATAGATAGGTGTCTTATGAGGAAAGGTTGGACAGGCTAGGCTGTTACCTGCTGGATTTTAAGAGACTAAGAGAAGACTTGATTGACACATACAAGATGCTGAAGGGTCTTGACAGCCTAATTGCTGAGAGGATGTTGCCCATGTAAGATCATAGGTGAATGGAAAATGTTTTCTCACAGATGGTCATGAGTCTTTTCAGGAAGAAAGATGGAATATTTTCAAGGCAGAGGTAAATAGATTTATGGAAAGCAAGGGGTTCAAGATCAGCCATGAACTAATAACGGAGTATGCCTGAGGGGGTGAATGGCCTATGCCTTGTCCATATTATTCCCACCAGCCAAAGGACCATTTCGGTTAAAGTTTTAATTTATTATCACATACATTATTGTTATTATTGGAAAGCTGAAAAACGATGTTTCATCTGTCCCAATAAATATAAATTTCCATGTGATTGATTGTATTGCTGCAACTCGCAGTGACATTCACATTTTTCATAACTGTTAATTCTAGTGAACGTACGCCGAAAAGATATCAGAGTAAAAATGCTGATTCTCCAATCACAGAGCGATGCACTTTTGCAAATAAAGACCGCAAAGCAAATAACATTTTATATACTGCAGAGTGTTTCTTTAGGTATATCAATCTACTGAAAAAAGGGTAAAAACAAAAATGAAATAAATTGGTCCACATCGTAGCATAGATGTCATGAGGGAATCCTTTATCTACTTTCAAAATGACTGATTCACTAAATATTTCAAATTTACTGAAGATGTGGAGGGCAGGAATGTTTGATGATTAATTTTAAAAGAATGATTGCAGAGCGTACAGCATTATTTAAGTCTTCTGAAATCTGCTGTCACTTTGCAAAACCATTTGGTAATTAACCCCTGACATCTCAACCAATACTTCTGCAATTCTGAAACAAGTGAAGTCTAAAGGAATCATGTACATCTTTACCAAGATTATGGGCATTTAAATGGTCATTGGATAAACATATGGACGATAAGGGAACAGTCTAGGTTAGATGGGCTTCAGATTGGTTTCACAGGTCAGCGCAACATCGAGGGCCGAAGGGCCTGTACTGCGCTGTAATGTTCTATGTTCTATTTGCGGAATCTAGCCCTTAAGAGCAGTGGCATAATGCAGGAGCCTTGAAGAGAAATGAATGTTAATCAGGTCATACATAGATGTCTAAACTTGTCTTTGGAATAGGAAAACTCTTCATGTCATCAACAACAGATTTCTTTTTTAAGGATCTGTTACAAATCCTGCAGTTCCTGTAATTTTGGGTGGTGCGAGAATGACATAACAGACTTATGATATAGAGGTTGGAACACTTAACATTACTTAATGAGATGAATCTTTTTTCAGTAGGCAAGAAACAATGAAAAATGTCTACTATAGTATTTAGTCTACAACTATACAACTTAATACTGCCATTATTGTACAATTTTGTGATACAGCTGAAATAATACAAGCAGATGTCTCCTTGGTCAACTGTTCATCACACTGGTAGAAAACCAGCAACTGGCTGACAATCTCCATTGTTATGCTGCCATTCAGAGCTTTCCATAATTCTGAAAATATTTTTGAACATAGTTAACCGATGCCTGAGGTGACCCCTGCTACACACCATCTTGAGAACAGTTCTTTGTGTGATTTCACCCCTCTGTGCAGAGTGCTTTGGAGACCTGTGAACAGAATAAACGACATTTTAAAAACAAGAATTCATGGTTAGATACACTGCTACAAAAATACATTTGGTTCTTAATGATTCTATTCTTCCAAAGATGAGTGAAACAACTTTTAAAAATATAGAAAAGCACAATTAGAATTGATTTTACCTGCAACAAGATTGATCTCGACGTGTAGGTGCTTTTCCAAACTTATGTTTCCACTTAAAACTCTTCTAAAGTAGTCGTTTTTCTTTTCTCTTCCCTCTCAATGCCAGTCCAATTATATTGATGGATTTGAAGCTTTCTGGATGTTCATCAAGTGTTTCAGACTTCCAGAAATATTTGATCTCACACACTTCCTTATCGCTTGGATTCTGTTTTTCTTTATATATTCATGCAGAGTGTGGCTTGGATTATTGCCAGTTTTCAGAAAGAAAATATTTTGTCTATGTAGGTATTACACCAATGTTCAGAGAGACACGTGCATTCAAAATGCAAGTTGTTGGATTTATGCACGAAGAACTCCCAAATGCATCACTATTCTGAGATAACAAGGTGTGGAGCTGGATGAACACAGCAGGCCAAGCAGCATCATAGGAGCAGGAAAGCTTGA
>JAHRHZ010000035.1:23005983-23025883 GCA_024137785.1 Ginglymostoma cirratum
TCAAGCTTTCCTGCTCCTATGATGCTGCTTGGCCTGCTGTGTTCATCCAGCTCCACACCTTGTTATCTCAGATTCTCCAGCATCTGCAGTACCTATTATCTCTGCATCACTATTCTATTTGCTCTATTTAAATCCATAATTGAATCAGATGACTTTACAACAAAAAAAACAAAAAACTGGAATTATGCTGGCTTGAATCTGTGCAGTACTTGTATCATACAACTTGGAATATACAGAGTAATTTACTCTCTTTCCCCACAAAACTAATAAGGCAATTCATAGTTTTGGTTAACTAGAGTATAAGACTCACTGTTATATTTGGATAAGAATTTGAAAATTCATACAAGGTTCCAAACAACCTTAATGTCTAGAATGCCATTTTTTGGCATTAACACAAAACTGACTAGTGGACTGACCACAAACCTAGTTTTCAAACAAAATAGCTTTGAAACCATATCATCATTAAAGAAAATGTTATGAATTTGAAATAAGGCAAAATTAAATTGGTCTGATATAATTCTTTACTGTGTACAGGAACATGGCGTGACAGGTGAAAAACAAGTAATTGAAATTCATCTCTCAGCAATTACTGCATCTTAGCAGGCTGCCTGGAGATGCTGCTGGTAAAAGTGTCTCCTTAAAACAGCGGTGTGAAAATCTAACAAACAGTATCCTGTGTAATGCATCTCTTGGTCCAATATTCTAAATGAAGTGTCAACTAGAGACTGAAAGGAAGATACGGAAGAGGTTCTGTCTGTATATTCACACAATCAGACACATGTTAAATTCTCAATTAAGCAAAATTCAGCTACACGATTTTTTTTGGAACAAACTTATTTAATTTTCATAGTTTGGTAGTATGAGTTAATAGGCGGCTTCACTTGCACAACAAATCTGTTACAATTAACAAAAAACAATCTCTGACCAATTATAGTTATCCTTCATCTAAATTTCCATTGTTTCTTGATCAGGTTCAATGCAATGCTCCTGGCCCTTTTATTCCCCCTGGAGTGCATAAACACTAGAGCTGCCTGTCTTTGGCATCATAATTTTTGCGTTTGATTGCCGCTCTATATCACAAACCCAAGGCAGTTTGGATAGGCAAAGTGTTAGCAGGGACAGAAGGTTAAAGCTTATGCTTTTTGAAAGGAAAATAGAAAGGGTGGGATGTGGAGGAGGGGTGCAGTGTGTGGGGAATGGGAACCATTATAAATGTCAGTTAGACTACAGGCTGGTAGGTAGGCAGCCAGCAGTTTACTGGCAATGTAAGTCAAGGGAACCGGAAAGGTGGGTCTCATGGATTGGATGAGCTAGGTGAGGACAAGAAGAAAAATAGGCAAGAAACCTGAAACATTAAAAGTCTCAGGTCAGGTCATGGGTAAGGGGAAGCAGCATAGGAAGCTAACAGGTGGTCTCTGTCTCAGAAACATATATGTCCATAATTACTATTGCGGCAGAGGATGTTAGATCAGAGGAAAGGGGTTTGAACAGATGCTGGTGACGGACAAAAAGAACACTACTTTTATCCCACAATTGATTCTAGAGTTATGGAGATGTACAGCAAGGAAACAGACCCTTTGGTCAAACTTGTCCTTGCTGATCTGATATTCTACATTTGCCAGCATTTGGCTGATATCCCTCAAAACCCTACCTATTCATATACCCATCCAGATCCCTTTAAATGTTATAATTGTACCAGTTTCCACCACTTCCTCTGGCAGCTCCTTCCACACATGCACCACCTCCGCATGAAAAAGTTACCCCTTAGGTCCCTTTTAAATCCTTCCCCTCTCATCTTAAATCAATGCCCTCTAGTTTTGGACTCCCCTACCCAGGGGTAAAGACTTTGACTATTCACCCTTTTCATGCCCCTCATGATTTTATAAACTTCTATAAGGTCACCCCTCATCCTCCAAAGCTCCAGGGATATTAACCCAAGCCTACTCAGCTTCTCCCTATAGCTCAAACCCACCAACGCTGGCAACATCCTTGTAAATTATTTCTGAACCCTTTCAAGTTTCGCAACATCTTTCCTACAGCCAGGAGACCAGAATTGAACGCAATATTCCAAACGTGGCCTACTGAATGTCCTGTATGGGGAGGTCCACAGCATGACCATCCAACTCTTATACTCAATGCATTGACCAACAAAGGCAAGTGTACCAAACATCATCTTCACTACCCTGTTTACCTGCGACTCCACTTTCAAGGAACTATGAACTGCACCTCAAGGTCTCTTTGTTCAGCAACACTGCTTAGGACCTTACCATTAACTGTCTAAGTCCAGTCCTTATTTGCCCTATCAAAATGCAGCACCTCACATTTATCTGAATTAAACTTCAACTGCCACTCCTTGGCCCATTTCTCCATCTGATCAAGGTCCTGTTATACTCTGACATAACTTTCTTTGCTGTCCACTACACCACCAATTTTTGTGTCATCTGCAGACTTACTAACCATATCTCCTATATTCACATCTAAATCATTTACATAAACAACAAAAAGCGGCGGACTCAGCACCGATCCTTGCAGCACACCAGTGATCACAGGCCTCCAGTCCAAAAAGCAACCCTCCACTGTTACCCTCTGTCTTCTACCTTTGAGCCAGTTCTGTATCCAAATAACTAGTTCTCCCTGTTTTCCATGTGATCTAACCTTACTAAATAATCCACCATGCAGAACCTTGTTGAATGCCTTACTGAAGCCCATACAGATCACATCAACCGCTCTACCTTCTTCAAAAAACTCCAAGTTGCTGAGACATGATTTCCGACACTCAAAGTGATGTTGACTGTCCTCAGTCAGTCCTTGCCTTTCCAAATATAGGTAAATCCGGTCCCTCAGAAACCCCTCCAACAACCTACGCACTGATGTCAGGCACACTGGTCTAATAGTTCTCTGGCTTTCCTTTACCACCTTTCTTAAATAATGGCACCACGTTAGCCAACCTCCAGTCTTCCGGCACCTCACGTATCGCTATCAATGATACAAATATTTCAGTAATCAGCCCAACATTCACTTCTCTAGCTTCCCACAAAGTACACCTGATCAGGTCCCAAGGATTTAACCACTTTAATGCGTTTTAAGATGACCAGCACCACCTCCTCTATAAAATGGACACTTTTCAAGATATCACTATTTATTTGCCCAAGTTCTGTCACTTCCACATCCTTCTCTGCAGTAAAAACTGATGCAAAGTGTTTAGTATCTCACCCATGACCTGCAGTTCTAAGGCAGCCTTGCTGATCTTTAAGGGGCCCTATTCGCTCCCTAGTTACTCTTTTCCCTTTAACATATTTGTAGAATCCCTTTGGATTCTCCTTAATCCTATCTGCCAAAGCTACCTCATACCCCCTTTTTGCCCTCCTGATTTCCCTCGAGTATACCCCTACTGCCCTTATACTCTTCTAGTTGCAGTCAGAGAGTGGGGCCCCGTATTTGATATGGTCCACTTGAATCTACCCAACAGCGAAACCACCAAACATACTTCAAGATCAAGAGGCACTAGTTAGTGTAAGTTATCAACAACATGAACATAAGAAATAAGAACAAGAATAGACCATGTAGCTTCATAAACCTGAACGGCCATTCAATGGCATCCTTGTTTTTTTTTCCCTTCAATATCATCTATGATTCAAAAATCTTTCTCAACCTTGAGTATACTTAAATGATGGAGAGTATGCAATACTCTGAATAGAGGATTCAAAAGATTCACAACCTTCTGAATTAATACATTTCTCCTGTTCTCAATCCTTAATGATGGATCCTTTACTTTGAGGTTGTTTGCCAGTGCTTTAGATTCCTCAGCCTCAGGAAATAACATCCCAGTCTAATTTGTCAAGCTTATTCAGAATTGTGCATGAGAATCAACGGGATCACCTTAAATTCTCCTAAACCCCAGTAGGTCTACGCGGAATTTACTCAGCTTTTTATCATTGGTTCCTGAAATTAGAGGATTGCTCAATCTAGGTGAACCTACCCTGTAATATTACCAAGGTAAGCATATCCTTTCTGAGACATGGAAACCAAAGTGGCACATGGGAAGTGTGGCCGGATTGAAGACCTACACAACTTTAGCAAGACTTCCTTATTCTTGTACTCCACCCCCTTTGCAATAAAGGCAAAATATTATTTGAAACAAAAAAACAAATTGCTGGAGAAACTCAGCAAATCTGGCAGCATCTGTGGAAAGAAAGCAGAGTTAATGTTTCGAGTCCAGTGACCCTTCTTCAGAACACCAAATATTATTTGCCATCCTCTTTACTTGCTGTACCTGCATACTAATGTCCTGGGTTCCTTGTTGTTAAGCCACTCTGAATATCAACAGCTAAAGGCTCTTAGAACATTTAAAAAAGTTCAGCTTTTCTATTCTTGTAACCGAAGTGAATAACCTCACATTTGCCCATATTATGCTTCATTTGCCACTTTATTGCCCAGTCACATGATCTACCTATGTCTCTGCAGCCTGTTGTCCTCTTCATAGCTTACATTTGAATTTAGCTTTGCATTGTCAGCAAACTTTGATACATTATTCCAGTCTCAAAGTCCAAGCAATCAGTAAAGATTGCAAACAGCAGAAACATAGAACAGAGCCTTGCAGAATTTCACTAGTTACAGCTGGCGACTTGAAAATGTTCCATCTACCCCATCCACTATTTCCTGAACTAATCTACTGTGCATGCTTATATATTATTCCAGAGCTGTTTCCTTACATGTTAATCTTTATGTTAGTTTTATTTAATGTCTTTTGACAATCCAAGTATAGTAATCTATTAGTGCTCCCATATCCTACTGGCAAAATCCTTAATAAACGCAATAAAATTGTCGTGTGTTTTTGTTTTCATAAAACCACACTGAAAATTACATTCTGATCAGACAAAGTCAAAAAGCATCAAGACTTCTTTATTAATAGATTCCATCATTTGCCTAATGACTAACATCAGGCTAACTGGCCTAAAGTTTAGTTTTCTCCCTCCTTTCTTTTCTGAATAACAAAATTACATTCACGAACTTGCAATCTGTTAAGACCATTCTGAAATGTACAGAAATTTGGAAAATCACAGTCAACATATCCACTATCACTGTACCAACTGCAGATACTTTTAGAATGCTAGGATGTAGATAATCAAGAGCTAGGCATTTGCCAGCTTTTAGTCCTTTAAGTTTCTCTAAGGCTCTTTTTCAGCTGATATTAATAATCTTAAATTCCTCACTCTTATCTACTTCTTGCTTATTCTTTATTTCTGATACTGTATGTAATTTTGACTCATGCGAAAACTGACTCAAGACATTTGTTCAATACCTCTGCTATTTCTTCATGATAATTTATGCCATCCTTGCCTCTGAGGAGCTGCTTGCTTTAGCTACCTTTTACCTATGTAAAAGATCTTATAGTCTGTCTTTTGAAAAATCTGGCTACACGACTCTCATATTCTTGTACATGGTAATAATGAATGTTCTATTCAGCGTATTGCTCCACAGACCAGTATAATACAGATCAGCATCACTGTCTCTAATCACAGAGTTTCCAATTGGATTAACACCACTGAGAAAGGGAGAAAAGAGGAGGTATGTATTTTCTCTCATGAGAGCAAGGGGAAGGGAGGGAAAATAAATGTTACCTCAGGCATTTTCTTCTGCCTGTTTGTGACCTGTTTCAGTAAGATATTGATGGAAGGTTAAATAATCAGATCACCACTCAACACCTTCTTCAGGGCTGCTGCAGTGCAAGGGCATCCAAGAAAGGAAAGCAAAAACAGATTAAAAAGAGCAAGTTTCACCCTCAAAGCATGGCAATTGAATTCTTGTAATAAGATCAGCAAAGACTCTTTCAGGAAACTGGTTTATAACAGAGCTGCACATAGAGCATCTGCACTCTGCACGCAGCAACCAGCCTGACCGTCCAGCTGCTATCCATTTTAATTCCCCCTCCCAAATGTCTGTCCTTGGCCTCCTCCACCATCAGAGTGAGGCCAAACGTAAACTGGAGGAACAATATTTCGCCTTTGAAGCTTATAGTCCAAAGACCCTAAAATTGACTTCACGAGCTTCAAAATCCCTTCATCCCAGCCTTATCCCATGTCAAGTCCTCCCTCTCCTGACGTGACCCAACCTGTCATTCTTCCTACTCACTTATCTGCACCACCCTTCCCAGTGACCAATCATAATAACCCCCTACCTGCATTCACCTATCACCATCTCTCCTACCCTTCCCCCCACCCCAGCCCCACCCCCACCCTCTATTTATTTCTGGGCTCTCCTCCCTCTCCCAGTCCTGACAAAGGACTTCAGCCCAAAACATTGACTTATCTGCTCCTCAGATGCTATCTGACCTGCTGTGCTTTTCCAGCCTCACACCTATAGATGCTGGCTTCCAGCATCTGCAGTCCCATGTCAATATCACTGGAAGGACTACATCATCACAAATCTCTTTCCTGAGCTAGTCAACAAACTTTTTTACCTTCTGGTGCTGTCTGCTAAGTATGCACCATTTCAAACCCTGGTGTCATGCCTCTTGTTAAGGACTTTCAGTCAAAAGATCCCTTTAAAAAAAAAACTCACCAACCAGCTAATCAGCAAATGAAAACACTGGCAAGAATTCATGACCATGGAAAATGTCCTTAATCTTGGAATTGAGTTACATGGCGACACTTTAATATTAAACTTGCCTTGAGATTGAGGGAGTAAACCATAGAAACCGGCATTTTGTCTGTACTAAGTTAGCTTATCTTGCGAGGGTCGCAGCAAAAGCATTATAATTGATCTCAATATCCCAGCTGATGAAGCGGAAAAAAATTGAGCCAGTGTTCCCATTTATGATTAGTTCTCAGTGACCCATCTGGAAACCTACTTACATGGACACTAAATGAGAATAACTGTTAAAGTCTTTGTTGTCAAATAGTTAGCTATCATAGCATGTGAATTACATTGGAAGAATGGTCACTTAGATGACAATGCCCCATGGGTATAATATTACACTCTAGCAACTGGTTCATGTAAGAGTGAGGATGCAGTAAAATTGGCAGAATAAAATGAGAAAAATCTTCAAGGTCCATCCTGAAATTCTTATTCCACTTATGAAAAGGATTCATGTGAAAGGAAGAAAAGAAAGAGTTTCTACATCCTTAGTTTTGACTTTTAAGAAAAAAAAAAACTTGTAGAACTGAATTATTCCCCACTGTTGAAAATAAAGGATTGAAGAGTTACGACTGAAGGTCCATTACAGTGGAAGCAAACAGGAATTGATCCAGATCTCAACCCCTTTTTGGGCTCTGCACCAACTAAAGTTATCCAAAATTATAATGGCAAATGGAAAAATTTAATCATAAATCTTTTCCAGACTGACCAGAAAAGCACAAAACAATAATTTATAAAGCCAATGCCTCAAATTATAAGCTCCCAGTCCAGTCCATTAAAGGTTCCCTAAATTAATTTACATATTTCCTTTGTTTCTACCCTAGAAGCCAAACTTTCCTGACTGGGATTTTGATCTACTAATCTGAAGAAGTATCAATTAAATATTGCTATTTTGTATGGTTTGATTTCAAAGCCACAAGTCTATTTATACACCCCCCTAGTTAAATCTAAACTTGCTTCAATATACTTGAGGGTAAGTGACATCGCAATAGATTTACATGATCTTTAGGTCAATGAATCTGTACAACATTATATTATTTACATAAATCTTTGACTGTCCCTTGATTACAACAATTAAGACTATAAATACTTCTTACTCTAGCTGCCTACACTAATATTAATATTGACCTTTCAGGTAATCCTTTAATCCCTTGCGATGCCTATGCATTTCATTTTCATTGAAGGCTATATTTAGCTGTTGTTGAGGCAGCTGAATTGAAAACAAGAATTTATTCATGGAACATGTTTCAAATTCATTAGAAGTTTGCAAGAGAATTGTCACTGCTACAGTTCACTTTATATTGATGTTACCCATCATAATGACAATTCATCTAGTTAATATTCATTCAGAGTTAAAAGCTGAGACCCCGCAGGCATGAAAATGCTATGATCATATGTGCAACAGTTCAATTTCACAATATTGGGGAGAGTTTTAAAAACAGTGAGAAGGTGTGACAGAACTTCAATAAAATGGCAGAATTTGTTGATGTAAAGGAAATTCAAAAGTTTACATTATAACATAGCGAGAGAAATAATCAAACTGGCATGTCACCTGTTACAATTTCCTCCTAAAACACACTCAAAATTATTTGAGCTTACTAAAGAATTAGATGCACAAAATGTACTCTTGTTCTCTCTCTTTCCAGAGATTCATATATTTTTGTCATTAAAATGGAACATCATTCAACTTAAATGCAATTTGAATTAAATATTACATCTGTTTCAATGTTAATGTTTTTACATAGAAGATTTTCATTTTGATAAGTTAAAGCATTTCATTTAAGCACTTTATCAGTTACGTTTTAATTGTAATTTTGATGCTTAATAGAATCTATAAAATGCTGTCGAAAAGCCAAACATATAAACATGTGTGCATGTAAAAATAATCACAGTGGTGTTGAAAAGACAATACGACAAAAAATCAAAATCATAATTATTTTGGTCAGCCTTAATACCTTTGTTCCAGTCACAATATCATGATGTTCCACTGTTAGGAAATACAAGCTGCCTTTTCGAAAGTTAAAACATTTTTAATCAGTACCATTCCATTTCAAAAAAAAAGGTCACTGATCTTCAAGTTAAATAAAGCTGCTTTTATATTCAGCTGATGCCATTAGCTTTCAACATGAGGTCTCAAGCAGTTCACTGGATTTGCTTATGTCAGTAGCTAAAAACATTTTGTGAATAAAAACTGGGTTTTCCTTACTGCCAAGTTACTTTGGCATCCAGTAAAACTGTTCAGCAGAGTCAACATGTATATTTTGTCTGCAACATAACACTGAAAAAAGGAGTAATTCTTCATTTTTAATCACAATTTCAATTTATTTATTTTATGTTGTGGTGAACGAGGCAATCTAAAGCACCCAGGAAGCTTGTACAAATCTGTTGCTACAATTATAATCTTTCTGCCCATGGTTTAACAAAAGGAATACTGTCATATTTCCCCTGTCATGAGGATTTATCAAGTGTTTTGATGTTACGCTGCAAGATCTTTGTTCACGTGTCCCACAGAGTTAAGCCTACTCAAAATTCCTGATTGTAGCTGGTGTCTGGAGATTGACAGCACTGTTTAACTGTAAATATAGGAGTGCTGTACTTTGCAAACACAGTTCAATATAACCGACAGCATCAGTGTGGGGAGTACTACGACAAAAGAAAACATGCTTACCTTCCTAACACAAAATGCTCATTTATAGAGACGGACAGTCAACTGATTTAAAGAACACATCAATTGTGTGTGGACAAACTTCTGGAAGAACAGTTTTAAATTATTTTCACTTGTAAAATGTTTACTATTTCCAAGATGCAAATTGAAACACTTTATAAAAAGACACAGCTGATCACTTTTACTGTTGAAATGCAGTAATGATACCGCATACCTTGAACAGGTCAGAAATCATCTTTGAATTTTTACAGGGAACATATATTATAATCTTAGACATTATTTATTGTCACGCTGTCATTAGGAACCAATTTTTCTTTGGTGACCAGTTTGCAAAATGAGTGCTCTGATACCAACCTTCAGCACAATTTCATTGACTGTGTTGGTGTCTGCTTCAAAGTAGAGATGTTTGTGGTCATGATTGCTTAGATAGGTGAGCTTGAATACTGCATGGCCTGCAAGGCAAACAAAGGACAGGAGTCAAACAGATGAACAGAGTTTTACTACGGATGCAGCTTGACAAAGAAACAGATGGTGATATTAATGTCCCATCAGCAGAACAGAAGGAAATTGCATGATGGCGACAGCCTCCGCATGTCATTTCAACATCATTCAGGCAAAACTCACCACAAAGGCAACAGAACCCTTTTTAATATAATTTCATTCCCCATCCTATCACAATGGACAAAGTGCAAAATCAATCATTTGGTTAGTTAGGTCCTCTGTCAATTCTTTCTGTTCTTTGAGTTGTGGTGGGGGAGGGGAAGCATTGGTGGTGAGAGAAGAGAAGAAACCAGACTGTGCTTGGTATGACCATTACAGGAAAGTAAGTATTAATATTTGTGGTAGACCTATAGAGGCATTTACTGCTTCACACAGATATGTTAATAATCTGCTTACATGACCTTTCCTAAATACTACAAATCCAGGTGGTTATGTTAACAGACACTACAAAATAAAAGCTTTTTAAATTATCTTTTGATGCAAAGTCAAATTTTGAAATACATGCTTAATCAACACCCATTCCAAGCACATTGCTTATGATATAATTTAGTGTGATGAAAACATGAGAGTACATAAGCTTTTAGAATTTCTCTCAGAAATAAACGAGAACATTATAAATGCAGCATCAGAAGGACAACATTGCATTATTTGTATTCCTATCCCCTCCCCCACCAACTCAAGACCACTAACTCATTATGGACTTATTATGAATCTCCAGAAGTAGTTAATTCTACAAATTTGCATTTAGACTGTTTTGTCACATAAATAGCAGCACAGTGGTACAAGCACATTGTTCTGTCAACATACCAGGCCACTGACTGGTAAAGGTAATGTTGTCACAGTCCAAGCTGACCATGGGGCTGCTCTCTCATTAGAGGTAGATGACTGGTGATGGGTTAGCCTGAGGGTCACCATGCCTCAGGTGAGGGAAGAGATTGAGAAGAGTCCTTCATTATATTCAGGATAACATCACTGGTATAGCACAGTTAGCATTTCAATTGTCCACATGGCAGGTTTCTGAGCTCCTCTGTCAGAAGAATCACGAAGCAGAAATAGAAAATGAAACCAACCCACACTGCAGTCATACATCTCCAAACATGGGCAGTGAAGGAGGGAAAGGAAGACAGGCAAATGTTATATAGAAATAAGTGTATCCTGAACATACGCTCAACTTGAAACCAAAATCACGAGTAACATTTCAGGGATGTTCCTTCGAGTGCATCACTACCAGCGACAACAATATTCCTGCACCACTGAAATTTGAGGAATGAAACCCATAAAAACTTGAACTTGCAGAAAAGTTTTACAATACCTGGCCAGGTATAACAAATTTGAATTTAATGGTTTACTTATCAGAAAACACATTTGTTCTTTATAACACATGGTAAACAAACATCTATCAAAATTTCAAATAGTAAACTAAATTGCTTTCTTGAATGCTCCAAATTTGTTTCAAGTGGAGTGTTTTAATATTATCTTTGATGATATTTATTTATAGTCAAGGATGAGCAGTCATCGGGCAGATCTTGCATGGATAAAATAGTGAAATTAATATCACTTACTAATATGAGGTAAGTCAGTCTGTAACTTTTACACACAAACAGTTAAATGTGAAAATCCCAAATCTGTTGACAGAGATATTGTGCTCCTCCCCAGGGTGTACTATTACAATCCTTGCTGATAAATTCAACAGTATAAGGAATGCAATGCCGTGAACTGGAGGTACATGTCTATTAATTCCTCACAAAGGATATCTGGAAAAGTTAGGGCTGGTGCATTCAGGAATAAGTGAATTTTTAATGGGGGTTTGTTAAGTGCAAATTATTGTCAAGCATCTTCTCTGACACGGAGAATTAATTTTAAAAAGTGAAGGGGTGAGCTGAAAGTCTCAATCCCCAAGAGGTTAGTATTGAAGATATAGAACACTAAGTTTGGTACTCTCTTAATCCCATCTGTCTTTCCAAATTTTTATTCCATTTCGATTTAAAACTTATACTTTGTGCTTTATATTTACTAATTTAGATGTTACATGCATCACATTAAAGATGCATTTGAAATGCTCGAGGGTAGTGGTAACGTCATTGAATTTTCATTCCAGGATACCATACTAACATTCTGGGGACATGGGCTTGAATTTCACTGTGGCAGATGGTGCATTTGAACTCAATAGAATCTGGAATAAAAACTGACTTAATGGTGACTGTTGATTAACGTTCCCTCTAAGCTGCATGGCTTTGTGACATAATACAAAGCTATATTTTTGTTGTGTAATTGCAATTTTACCAGTGAACATCAAATACCTGTAGATGCACATTTCACAGAGAATATTTAAAGTTGCCTGTTTGAGTCTCAAAATTATCCAATAGATTAAAGCTTTTGTGAATTTCCTTGTACCAATGCGCCTCCATAAACCTCAATATATACTGGACTTGCAAACAGTTCAACTTTGCACATTCTTTTAAATCTGCCATTTCTCCACAGGAAGAATTAATGATATCCTACGTCATGAGATAACTGCTGCTTTTCAAACATTGTAACCTATTCAGACCAAATTTCGATTTGCAAGAATTTGGAATTAAAATTGAAGAAGTTGCTTCATAGTGATCAGAATAACAAATGCCATACAGAAATATTTCACCTTTAGATCTGGCTAAGATCTATCCACAAATACTAAAACAAGACATCTAGTGGCAGTAAAAGGTTACTGCTCTTGCCTTAGATTTTTCACCGAGGAGAAAAGAAGCAAAGCTATATGAAATAAATAAAACATTACATACCACCTCAGGATGAATCATAGAATCTCTACAGTGTGGAAACAGGCCCTTAGGCCCAACAAGTCCACTCTGACCCTCAGAGCATCCCACCCAGTCTCATCCACCTAATCTACACATCTCTGAGCACTATGGGCAATTTAGCATGAACAATCCACCCAGCCTGCACATCTTTGGACTGTGGAAGGAAACCACAGCACCTGGAGGAAACCCACGCAGATGTGGGGAAAATGTGCAAACTCCACACAGACAGTCGCCTGAGGGTGGAATTGAACCCGGGTCCCTGGTGCTGTGAGGCAGCAGTGCTAACCACTGAGCTACCATGCCACCCCAAAGTGACAGCACTGTTGATGCGATTTACATTATTTGGTTCTGACACAAACAAAGGTGTTTTGTAAAATAAAAATTATTCGTGAAGGCTGTTAAACACAGTTCAATTTACAAAACAGCTTTTATTCTGAATTCCACTTTATGCATTGAATGAAGATAACTTTTCACAAGATGAACTTGAGGATTTTCTGCTCAAAAATCTTCAGTTAATTATTTGATTTGATTTCAGAAGTATGAGATTAGAGTTTTTGGTTAATGAATGGAAAATAAATTCAGCAAAAATATTTGCAGAAGAACAAGGAGAACAAACGAAATGCAGTACTGATAACATCATTTTTCAGTAATTGACCCTGCACAGCTTGACCTTTATTCAGTAGAACACAAGCATAATTTCTGAGAAAGAAATATTTTAGGCCAAATGTATCCCTGCAGCACTCCCCTTCTATCCTAGGTATTGTTTTCATAAATAATTCTCTCCATGCATGGAGTGAAATTGTATTTAAAATTACCTTTTAATGGTCAAGGTGGAGATCAGAATTTTTAATATACAAATTTATAGATTTATTTAGGATAGCTGATTGGCAACGATTTTATGTATTGGCACTGGGAGGAATGGTTGGGTGGAGTGAGAGACGAGAGGGAAGAAGCTGTGAGACAGCAGCTTTCAGGAATATTAAAAAAACAAAAAAAAACTGTGAATGCTGGAAATCAGAAACAACAACAGAAAATACTGGTCAAGCTCAGCAGGTCTGGCAGGATCTATGGAGAGAAAGCAGAGTCAATGCTTTGCATCTAGTGACCCTACTTCAGTACTATCAACTCCATTCCTCTCCTTAGCAACAGTCTGGGATTAAGTAGGTCTGTTCGCAATCTCAATGTTATATTCGACTTGGAATAAGCTTCCAACCACATATTTCTGTCATCAAGACTGCCTATTTACAGCTCAGTAACACTGCAATTATGTACCATATTGGCTCATCTGCTGCTAAAAACCTCAGTCGTGTCATTGTTGCTATAATACTTGACATTTCAACACATTTATGGTTGGTCTTCCAAACTGCACTGTCCATAAATATGAGACCATCCAAAGCTTAACTTGCATCAAAAACAGTTTCCGCTGTTTCCAAGTTTGTTGACCTACAATTGGCCTCTGTCAAGTAACATCTGATTTGAAAAATTCTCACCCTTGTTCCCACATCCATCAAGGGTCTCATCTATCTCTGTCTTGGTGGTCTGCTCTAGTCCCACAATGTTCCCAAGACATAAGTATTCTAATTTTGGCATCTCCAATTTGAATTGCTCCACACTATTGGTGGCCATGCTATCATTTGCCTCAGTGTTACCTCTGGAATATCTTCTCTACAGTTCCTCACAATGCATTCCTCTTTTAAGAGGCTCCTTAAAACCTCTCTTTGACCAAGTATTTAGTCAGCTAACCTAATATTTGCAATTGTGGCTTGGTGCAACACTTTTTAAAAAAAATTTGTTTAAATTAATTCATGTCTCTGGCTAGGCAATCATTTATTGTCCATCCCTATTTGCCCAGAGGGCAGTTAAGAGTGAACTACATTGCTGCGGGTTTGGAGTGACATGTAGGCCATGTCACAGGCAAACCTTAAAGGGTTAAAAGAACAGTTTTCTTCAGTAAGTTGACCATTTGTGTGAACATGCTAGCATTGTTCAGCAAAATACTTCAACTTTTTCCTGGATTATTTAATTTTAAACGCAAAGCTACATAGCAAGTAAATTCCAACCCAATCAGAAGGCAATACAGAACGGAGAGAAGGCTACAATACTGGAGCACCAATTTCAATCAATACCCTGTTTAACATTGTTTAATATTGGGAATTTGGGTAACAACAAAGAGAAAGATGAGCCATGTCTTAAATCTTTGGACTATGTTAAATGCTCTTCTAGGGTTGCTGGAGAGTTTACTTTCAGCATGACAGTAATCATAAGTTGAAGCCATGATCTAGTGCTCATACTAAAAGATAAGACCATAAGACATAGGAGTAGAAATTAGGCCATTTGGCCCATCGAGTCTGCTCCGCCATTCAATCATGGCTGATAAGTTCCTCAACCCCATTCTCCTGCTTTCTCCCCGTAACCCTTGATAATCATGAACCTATCTATCTCAGTCTTAAATGTATTCAATGACTTGGCCTCCACAGCTTTCTGTGGCAGTGAATTCCATAGATTCACCACTCTCTGGCTGAAGAAGTTTCTCCTTATCTCCGTTCTAAAAGGTTTTCCCTTTACTCCGAGGCTGTTCCCTTGGGTCCTAGTCTCTCCTACCAATGGAAGCATCTTCCCAACATCCACTCTGACCATGCCATTCAGTATTCTGTAAGTTTCAATTAGATTTCGCACCCCCCACCCCCCGCCTTATCCTTCTAAACTCCAATGAGTATAGTCCCAAAGTCCTCAAACGTTCCTCATATGTTAAGCTTTACATTCCTGGGACCATTCTCGTGAACCTCCTCTAAACTCGCTCCAGGGCCAGTACATCCTTTCTGAGATATGGGACCCAAAACTGCACACAATACTCCAAATGTGGCCTGACTAGGGCGTTATAAAGCCTCAGTAGTACATCCCTGCTTTTATTCAAGTCCTCTCAAAATAAATGCCAACATTGCATTTGCCTTCCTGACTACTGACTGTGTCAGTATGTGTGATGTGTGCGCATACCTTTTGTTTCAGGAATGGAGATTTTCTACACCTCATATAAATTTCAAAACTCAAGAATGAAGGAAATATTTTCTGGAGAAAATCAACAATGAATTGAAAATTTAAAAAAATTAAAGGCAAACTCATATACTAAAAAGTTGAAGGAAAAGAAATCCTTTATTTAGCCCAGATGGTGAAGATCAGGTACACATTTTGCAAATAACAAACAATAATCATGCTGCACCGAAGAGATGGAAAGAGGTGACCTTTTATAACATGGAAACAAATCAGACAGTTACTTGGCAAAAAATCTCCAACCTCAACCTCTGACTGGTTTTCACTAGTCTAACTCAGTTTGTTTTATGGTAAACACGAGACTACGAATGTTCCTGCATTAACAGAAATATCCTACAGTTTATGTTTTTAAATCCACAAATATTTCTGCAAAAGAATGGGAAACTAAATACTCATGACATATTAATTAGAGCTTCCTACTGTTTTCATTGTAAAAAGGGCAATTAAACATAATTATGATTTAGTAACCATTAAGATAAATTCCCAAATCGGAAATTGTCAAATAATTTAAAAATATTTTAAAGCATTTGACAAAAAGCCCCTAGTGGTACTAATGTCCAACGTATTTTCAAAATCTCAATGAAAAAAATCTTAATTAGATACTCATTAGTATGTAAATACATTCATGTTTTGTTATAACTGAGGAGGGATTGTTCTACAGAAAACCCTGTTTAAAAAGTTATTACAACTAATTCAAAGCTCACAATTGGTTGGTTTATAGACTTTTTCTAAGAAAAATAATACTTTCTTATTTCAGTGTTAGTGGTGCAACATCTGGTTTGATGAGGCAATTCTGTTTGTTTTGACTTTTGTCATACTCGTGGCAAAATTTAAAAAAATAATCACACACATGCATAATTTTCTCAATCTTTTATGTATACAAATGAGCTACTTGAACAGCTGCTCTCTTATATATTGTCTTCATATGGGAGGCTAAATAGTGCATGTTGGCTGCTGATGTAACAACGTGGGGTGCTGAGGCCACTTGGGTCTATTCCCTGAACTGTACAAATACAAAGAGTTATGGTTATAGCTATGAATGGAATTGACCAATTCTCTCCTCCTCTCCCAGCCCAGAAGGTCAAATTGAAGCACCTCTACTGTTAACCAAGATCAGATCTGCCATATTTATACTGACCAGAGATTGAATTTAGGTTTTTTTTTTGACATGAACGATTGTGTTCACAAGGCAGTGAATTTGATTTGGGTGTCAAGGGAACTAGCGTGACTTTGTGTTGAAAGTTTTCGTAGGAAATTCAACATATAAACACAAAATATTTTTCAAAGAATCTGCAAAGCTTAATAGCACTTTTTAAGACGTGACTGTTTTGCCATGAAATGCTGTAATTTGTTGGTACATATTTGATTCAGTAGTACTGAGATTAGTGAGTTAATGTCAAAAGTAACACTACATATTTAAAGGCACTGCACACAGAATTCATGCTTGCCACAGTTATAGCACAGCTGTGTTGTTATTCTTTTAATATGCTCCAAATACAATCTTTTTTAAATGGCATGTAAAATAAATTAATAATAATTTAATTTGGCTTTCATTCTTTCTCAAGATCAAAAGAAATACAAAAACTCAACCTAACTGGTGTTGTCAGGAGATCAATGAGTCTAATGCTTCCAAACATGAAGCATTCTTGCCAAATATTCACAGTTCTATTTTCACACTTTTGACGGTGCGAATTTTAGAATATATGTGTGCGCGCGCACGTTTGCGTGTGTATAATTAATTACAATTGGTATTAACATTAAAATGCAAGAACATTATCCATTGAAGACAACTAAAAACTAAAGAAAGAAAATATGTTTTGTAACTGCAAGTCTCCAAAGATGCAGTCTGACTTTTTATTTAATAGCATGATGGAAATATAAGAAATACTCGGTATGTCTGGCAGTATCTGTGAGGAGAGAAAGAAGTTAATACTTTGAGTCAAATATGACTTTTTCTCAGTGAAGAGTCATAATTGACTCAAATCATTAACTCTCATTCTCTCTTCACAAGGACTGCCAGATTTGGTGAGTCTTTCCAGGATTTCAGATTTCCAGCATGTGTGTCAACTTGCCTATGTATCATTGTATAATTTTGGCAGCTTGCAAAGAACCGGGGGAAGAGGCTCAGTTTCAGGAAACTGAAACAGAGAATCCTTGATAAATGAGAAGCTAGAAAAGGAGTGACCATGGGAGGTATTAGGTAGATGTTATGGAATGGTCTTTAGGATGCACTCATTCAGAAACTGGGTTAAGAAGAAATTCTGAGTAGGAAAGCGCAAGTAGCTATGGAAGATCAAGTTTGTTAAAAATGCTGCAATATTTGAATACAAAAGACAAAGTAGACTAATTCAAGTACAAAGTATTTTAAAATATTGGGATAATAGAGCGTAATAACACAATAGTAAGTAAAACAACAGAAATAGAATACATTGAAGCAACGAATTCAATATACTCTATTTTCATAACTACCAGTGAGATAATTTACATTGCGTTGACATGGGAAATATTGATAATTTAAAATAAGACAGGGAAATAGGGATATTAAATATCAGAATTCCCTTCAGAACTGCAATATCCCTCTACTAAGATATATTTTGATAGCTCTTTCGAAAGAAAAGCAGTTAGTTTCAACAGTGTTTTGCTTGACCACTATTTTTCAATATATTGAGGAAGCAAGTTCAGCTGAATAACAATGCAATGTATGACAGTTCAAATTCCACTATTTTGTTGATAGTAACACATTTGACTAACCAAACATCTTTGGTGCGACAAGGTATGAGCTTCAACAATGTTGAAATTTAAAACAAAAATCATCATAAAGTAGAGATGGAACGGAAAGTAGAAAAGATGGCTTAAATCATGATATATTGCCTTTTTAAATAATACTGTATGCCAAACCAGTCACCACTCGTTGGATAGCTCCTAGGTTTAAATATTATGATTAACTGGAACTCCATTCTGTGGCAAACTGACAGAAAAACTCCTTATTAATACATTGGTTAAATGACAGGGACTGCAGTGACAAGCTGTGTAAGAACTAAACTCTTTGCTGCAGACTCCCACATCCTTTTCCTCATCTTACAGATTTCCCCTTCTACCACCTGAACCATTTTGGAATGCATTGCAGCTCACCTTGTAAATCACAGTACACCCCACTGCCACCACCACCTCACCAGTCTTGTTTTGGGAACAGATGATAAATAAATCAAAGTGCACTAAGCAGTGCTTCCACATGGCAATCGCTTCCTTCATTCCTTCTGCAGCTCATCAATCAAACTATTGTCTACTTGAAAGCTAAGGCTTGTAAATGTCATCTCCACTCAAGCCCAAGGAGAAGAAAATCAAAATGTTGCAAGGCGTTTTAATTGGATAGTGTAATTAAACTAAAAAAAAAACCCCAGTGGACCAGCTTTGACAAGATAGCCAAGACCCTTCTTTATGGGGGTATGAAATAGTATTTATTATGAGAATAAGTCAACGTGCATCGTGATTATTTCCTATACTTACAATCTGGGTATTGCTGTTGCTTGCTACAATCTCAGTTAGGTTTTGAATAAATTGAATAAAAGCCATTAAACTTTTTATTAGCAAATTTTAAAGGGAAGCAAAAATGTACCTACTCATTAGAAGACAAAATAAACTTGCTCTACATGCAACTTCTGTATTGGGTCTAAGAAATCAGACAGAATTCTGACTTTTTGTTTTAAAAAACGATCATTTCTCAAAGGATTGAAATAATTAAATCTTTTGAAGAATGACTTTTCTTTACAGAACACCATTTTAATAATTAAAAGAATGTTTTTGTGGAGAAGAACAATAGAAAGTAAAGAGAAAGGAAAATGAAGAGAATCTCCCCAGAACAGATATTTACTTATTGGATTCCCTTCTTCTCTAAAATCCTTGGAAGTTTAGAATAGAGAGGTGACTTGTTTCCAGAGCTCTACTACCCTCACAGCCATTTAGAGGTGCACAAGAACCATCAGGGTCGCAACTTCCCATCATAACCTTGCCCACTCCACTCATCTAGTTACATTACAAAAAATAATTATCAATTGCCTATTTCTTGTCCATTTTAATGATTAATTAAACATGCCAATGAAAAGCACCCAAGTACCAACAATACTTTAAACCTCTATTATCAATATTTCTTAATTGGCCTGTATTTGAAAAGAATTATGTCAGAATAGAAGATAACAAGCATGGGGCTGGATGAACACAGCAGGTCAAGCAGCATCATAGGAGCAGGAAAACTTGA